>ML793025.1:202917-219774 GCA_009831015.1 Picea engelmannii
TTTTATAACCAATTTTTGGGTTTTAATGGTAATTAAGCCTATTTTTAATGGTTTTTGGGAGTTATTGGGTAGTTTTGGAGCCTAATTTTTGGGAGGAAGTTGGGGATGAGAAACCAACTTTCCCAGATATATAACCAAGGCATTTTTGAGGCCATAAAGGGAATTCAGAGCATAATTATGCTGAGGAGAAGCCAAGCCAAAGCCATTTTGAGGAGGAGACGTTGTCGGACCATTTCTGGGAGCTCCAGACGTCCGTTTTGCGTGTTGTTTTCTTTGCATGGTTCTAGATATCTGGAAGAACATGACCATATCAGTATTGTAGCCATTTGGCATTGCAGTGATGTACTTTTGATCTTTTGAACAGAAATAAAGAAGCCTGCCCTACAGAGACAAAGGCCCAGAGACGTAGGCAAAGTTGTGCCGAACTCCGTTATCAATATGCGTGTTATGGTTTGTTATCTATTATTTCATTTCAGATCTGTATATGTGTATATGGCTGTCATAATTCCTCTTCTTTCGTCATTCTTCACTAAGTTTTCTCAAACGGTTAATTAACGCATGCAAAATTAAAACTCAACCATAGTCATTAAAAGATCCGACGGATCATCAACTTCCATGGGTCATAACTTTTGCATACGATCTTCGTTTTAGGCTTACGATAGTCTGTTAGAAACATCTATCTGAGGACTACAATTGTTGATGAAAATTTCATTAAGAATACTTTCGACTAGTAGATACCCAAAAAAATGTCATTTAGGGCATCAAAACGGCTCCGAAAGTTCAGGACCCGAAAAACTGCTAAAAATAGTAAATTACCAAAATTGCCAGAAAGTTGTTTTGAGCCAGCTGGAAAATGTGGGTGGCCACTAATATCCACCTAGATCACTAGGACTCCACAAGAGGTAAAGGGGGCTAAGGGATTGATGGGAGGGGCTTAAGCCAAGGAATATAATAAAATATTTCAAAATAAAGACTAAGCCTAAGTTGATGTCATGATTTGTTTTATCCTAAGTCCTTGGAGGTTGGATGAGTTCCTAACAGTGAGGAAGTGCTCACTCTTCTGCCACTTGTCATGTTATTTTCATGGATACTTAATCTTCAAGATTAATGTGTTTTGGGGTGCTTGGTTAGTCATTCAAACCATTGTTGGTCTGAGAGAGGGTTCTATGTACCCTGTTGTGAGTGAATTGGATAAAAGAGTGGATTTGAAAACCACTAGAGTTGTAAGCCTATAAATCTTTGGTGTTTTGGGTGTGAATAAGTAGGTTGTCAAGCCTATGTAGAATTTCTCCTTGAGAGGGGAATTGTTGGGATAATTTTTCCTGTATGATGGCCTTATGGGTGCTCTAAAATCCTTGAGAGCAATTGTGTGTTCCCAGTGCTACAGAAATCTGAGATTTCCTGGTCAGCCTATTGTTGAAGCCCTAGAATGGAACTGGTATAGTTGAAGGACTATTGAGCAGTGAAGGGGTACACTTCCTTAGGTGGGACAAGATAAGGGAAATGAGAGGCTGTGAGGTGGAACTATTGATGGAGTTGGTGATATTGTTCTTGTCTCAAGCTATATTCTATTTAGACCATAGTGAGGACCGGTGAGAGTGCATTTTCACTGGTGGAGTTATAGCCCTGGATCAAGGGTGAACTGTTGTTGAAAGTTCTTAACAACAATGTCTATGGCTGGGAAGAATGTCAAAGGTATGTAGCTAGTTGGTATTTACATTTAAATATAAGTGCCATATTTATGTTCTTCATTTATGTGTATAATGTGTGTATGTAATGTGTTACTTTTTGTTTTTGTTTTTTATTGAATTGTATGCACATTACATTGATGAATGCTCAACATGTTTAGTTATGTCTATACATGCGTTATCATCCACTTCTTGGAGGAGAGACATAATGACCCCACATGTTGCTAGGGTGACCCTATATAAGATGCATAGAGGCGTGACCTTAAGAAGAGACAATAAACAATGTTACCACAATGGAACAAAGGACCAACATAGTAGGGGACCAAAATGTTGTGTAAATCAAAAGAGAGAGTAAGTTAAGATATATCTAATTCAGGCGGATCTTTGGGTATGTAAGAACTTGTAGTGTAAATTTGTACCCTATAAGATTATGTCTATTGTTTGTGTAGGCATACAGTAGGCCAGTGAATTTGTACTCTAGGCTAGCGAATTTGTACCCTAAAAATCTTGTGTTGTTGTTTTTGTAGGAATACATTAGGACAATGAAGAAGAAATAAAATTCCAATAAGTGACATCTTTTATGACCTTTTGAATCTTCAAAATATACTTCCACTTGATCTCCTCCATTTCAGTGCTAGTCAGTGAGAAAAGTGCACTTCCACTTTCTCTCCTACAATTTGGTACCCTAGCAAATTTGGTCTATTATTTGTGTAGGCATACACTAGGCCAACGAAGAAGCATATACACTAAGATAGTGAATTTTCACCCTATACTAATACATGTGGTAGACTAGGAAATTAGGAAACATGTTGTAATCCTTGTTTCCCTTAAACTCCTTGTCTACTTGAAATATGAACTTTTTAAATGGCATGTCATGGAAACTTTGCTAAAATGATAATTGAGCATGTAAGTATATGGGATACCACTCAAAATATATCAAACATAATAAAAGTGATGTGTCAAGACATTTAGGGGATCCTTTGTTAAGTTGGCCAACATTTGTGAATGGTATTATAATCACACATGCAACACAAATTGGATTTCCATAGTCAACTTTTAATAAACTATTATGATATTTGGGAAAATACTCTAAGTCACTAATGTGTAGAGGTAAAGCATGAAACCTTGGATTATTTATACACTTGTCACATTCACTATGCAAGTGGTTCCTCTTATTTTCTTGAATATTAGGAATTTATGAGGATTTTGTTAGATTTCTTATGTTGGGATGGTGGTAGAGTCAATTACAAGTTGGGAATAAGTTCTAGCTATTGCATATTGTCTTCTTTGTTTATTTAACTAAATGGAATATGCCTCTTATTCAATTGGAATACCTTGATAGAGGGACATCCTTTCTTATAAATTCCAAATGGAGTGGTAAGAAATGATCTACTAATATAAGTTCCATACGAAGGTGAAAAAACTTGTTGATTATATCCTCTTCCTCCTTCTCGCCTAAGATGGTTACCCATCCAAATTTTTATCCTATAGATGCCACCATTTCCTTTTCCCTTTACACTAACATCAATTCCTTGTGGATGTTCCTCAATTATCCCATCCATAGCTTGTGTCTGGTTGAAATTTCTTTAGTAACAAGCCATTGAATCACATGTCACATGGGAGTGGCCTTCCCTCTCCATTTTCTAGTGATCCTCTACCAAAAAAATCGAAATATAACTCCTCCATGGGTGTAGGTCTGGGTAATTAGTTCTGTTGTATCCAAGATAGGTCTAGGAAAATTGTTTGACATCATCGATTGCAGGGGTAGCTAAGGGATGTCAAGCTACATCGTGATGAGAGTGTACCTTTTTCAACTATATGGTGTTGGAGAACTTAGTACAACTACAACATTGAGAACTTAATATTTCCACTTGCCATTGGTGTATTTTCTACACCTCGATAGCAATTTAGCTACCCCTCGTATATGGGGATATTAAAAGGCTACATGATATAGTTAATTACTAGATACACTTTCTAAGGGAGGAGGGGATGGTAGGCTAGTCTCATTGTTGGGTCATAATCCATTCCATGAAAAATAAGCGTAACTCTTTTCCTTTGTGTCTCCAATTAATTCCTACCCTTCCAAAAATTGTACCATGATTTCACTACATCCACACCTCCAAAAGGTCGTATGTCACTTTCATTCAATACATCATTGTATTATCACGTATTTTGAGAAGGTACCAATTTTTAAATTTAATTATGGTTTTCTAGTCATTTTTCAACATGAAGTGTCTTTGTTTGAGAATACCACTTTAGATCAATCCTTCCTCTATTATCTTTCCATAGAAAAAAAAATTAATATATTCCATCGTCCTCATTTTTCTCACCCTCCACCTTCACATCCTCCTTTAAATGGTATGTTTTCACCATCTTATACTATCCCTAACCCTAATCTTGGTACACCTTCATGACCCCCTTTATGGTGTCATTAATTCTTCCACTCGTTATTCCTTGGAACACTAGTCTATCCCAAAAACTCTATACACTAATGACCAATTTCTAAAATAATCCAAAATTGCCTAGGTTTTTACAAGCCACATTACATCACCTAATCCCTCTTCTTCAATAGAGACAATCCCTCTTCTAAAACGTACTATAACAAACCCTTCCTCACTTCTGATGACCAAAGGTACTTGTTCCAATCTCATTTGCACTCAGAGTTTTCAAGTAAAATATCAACTATCCATAATCATCCATCATTTGAAGCCTTGAATAACAATTTGTATGGCATACATGAACTATATTATGTTGCCATTCATTCTATTCATACATTTAGGCCATAATGCATGCTTGAATATTTGAAAAGTTCAGATATGGTTTATGATGACTGCAACATGGTATATTCAGGAATCAAAATTATGATATATGTGCATAATCCTGGAAGGTTGAAGTACTCTCATCCACCACTCCTTTACTATATACATAGGAATTCTCATAGAGTAAGATACAACCTTTTATAAAAATCGTTAAGTGAAAAATCCCACAAATTTCTATCTCTTTGTATATCCTTGCCCAGACACCAATTTAGCCAAGGAAAACTATGTTGGTAGCTCATTGTTCCTAATCGATTTCATCATATATGATGGAGGACCATGTATACTATGTTTACTGCCACTATCATTTCTAGTCTTTTATATAGTATGTTATGTATGCATGTACCTTCTTGATTTCATTTACCTTTAATTCTTGTTTTTCTACTTGTTAAGCATGATTGGGTATGGGGAATTGAGAGTGATGTGAGGGGGAGGGGGAGGGACCAAACGAGCTTCCAACTTCACGTGGTTGGTCATATTTAGTAGAGAATAAATTATTCTCGAAACCAATAGGAGCTCATTCATGAGGTATTCCCCTTTAGTATTTCTAGAGCATCGTACATCTTTAATTATTATTTGGTGATATAAATTTTAGATCTCTTTGTCAAATAAAATCTCATTTATGTTTAGTTATTATTCAATCATTTAACGTATTATTGTATTTGACAAATGCAGGTTTGAATGGAGGTCAATCCATGATCCACAACGAATTTCCGACCAGGTTTCTGTTGCCCATGTTTCTTTATTCTTGCTTTGGTTGTTTTATTTCTTAATCGAGGTTTATTTCTTTCGAAGTAGAATATGTATATGCTTTAATTACCATGTAAAACTATGATAAAAAATATATATATATATTTTGTGATGCTCACACAAAACATTGTTAATATTGCATTGATCGCATGCTCTCTTTCCCCAACTAGTTTGAGAAAAGTAAATGGAAGATTTCTTCTTCTAATTGTTATGTTTCTATTTAATTAATTGCATGCAAAAATTTGTATGTTTTATTCAGGTAGAATTTGTTAATGGTATTGCAATGGGACCAAGTGCAATTGTAGCAGTAACCTGCACATTTCAAGTAGTCGCATAGAACACCGTAAGTTATTTAAATCCTCAATGAAAACTTTCCTCTTCTTATGTATAAGGATCATATATATCTTTACAATTTATAATGCAAGTAGACTACCACCACAAAGTTAGATTGAGATAGTGCTAGAATTTCAATGGAATCTCTAGTGGACACACAGTTGGGCTAATAAGGATAACCACTAGATTATTTTCCACAAAATGGGAGAAATATAATCCAAGTCATGAGATGGTAGGATGGAGGCAATTAAAACATTCCCATGATCTCATGTAATGCAATATTATTCTTATTTTTTTAATATACACTATTTTCATCGTCGTCATTAAAACATGAAAGATGATTGAAGAAATAGAAGAAGATTCCCTCAAAAATAAAAATGCCTTCTTGGTAGAAAGAAAAATGGGAGAAAGAACATAATTTAGCAAACCAACTAAGTGGGATATCATTCATTGGTAGTATATGAAGTATGGTAAAGGGATACGTTGAGTCAATTTTGAGTAACATCATGATGGGATTACAACTTTTCCTTGACTTATCATTGTACTATTGGATGTATCCCAGTAGGATACCCATCATTGGCTTTCTCTATGCATTGTACCAAGGGATGTATCTAAGTAGGATACCCATCATGGGTCAAATTTGGTGTTCACCAAATTGAGAGATTACTAAATAACTTAATAGATATAAATCCATCCATCCTCCCTCTTAAATGTCTTTTTCATCTTTTCCATGTAGGTTTGAAGGGCGATAAATCTATTATCCACAATGCATTTCTGACCAGGTTTCTGTTGCCCATTTTTTTTTCCTTCTTTGTTTTTTTTTATGTGTCTAGGAGCCTACGAAAAGAAACCAAATACAGAGTAGAAAACATGGGAAATACATGGAACAAACTGAACATGTTTTGTTTGGAAATTGGCTCTACTTCATGTTCTATGACGAAGAACCGGGCATACTGTGTTTGTCGCAACTGTCATTTCTGGTCTTTTATATTGATAGAATATTGTAAAAATCCCTTCACTCGTATCAAGTGTTAGACATGCATTCATGTGGTGCATATACATATTATCAGATGCTAATATTATTTTAAAATATTCGAGTGTGTACAAACATGACTTTTTATGTGTTTTTGTGAGTGTGTGTGCATATAGTGCATTATGATTAGTTAACTATTTTTGTAGTTATTGAGACTCTATACAAATTTTATTGGTGTCAATATCATATCCATACATGCAAAAAAAATCTGGTAAGATTTTTTATCTTTTATTTATAACTCATTTTTCACATTTGCAAAAAATGATATCATTATCAATGCAAGTTGACAATCAAGCCGACCAATGTTAATATGTTTAGAATAATAATATGCCTTATATTTTACGGGTATTTTTTCAATTTAATTGAGGTTTATTTCTTTCGAAGTAGAATATGTATATTCTTTAATTACCATGTAAAACTGTGATATTTTTTTTATTTTTTTTTGTGATGCTCACATAAAACATTGTTAATATTAGATATCAATTTTGGGATTAACTGCATAGTGTAAGTCATTAATCCATGACCCATATCACATGTTATCTTGCCCCGACTAGTTTGAGAAATGTAAATGGAAGATTTATTCTTCTAATTGTTATGTTTCTATTTACTTAATTTCATGATAAATTTTGTATGTTTGATTCAGGTAGCATTTTTTAATGGTATTGCAATGGAATCAGGTGCAAGTCTAGCAGTAACATGCACATTTCAAGTAGTCACAGAGAACAACGTAAGTTATTTAAATCCTCAATGGAAACTTTCCTCTTCTTATATAGACAGATCATAGATATATTTTTTATCACATTCATCCTCAAGATATGGTTGCTAACATGCTAGTCAACCTTTTGGTTTGGTGTGTTTCCATCTATTCCATTTAGAGTAGGATCTAATTTTAGGAAAAGAATCCTACATATTCCTTATTTATTGGTAGAGCTAACATAGAAAAGAAATATTATCATAATCCAAAACCTAAACCCATCTAAAAATTTCTTGTTGTAAGGGAATATCATCTTGAAAACCCTAGCTAATGTCAATCTAAACACATAATCAGACATATGTGAAAATACCTATATTAATTTGGTTTAGATCTATTTTTATATAGTTAGTTTGGATCAAAATTAGGGAACCGTGGGGTATAAAAAGACCCTCTCTTCCCCAAATCCAAAATCCTCCTTTAAATCTTTTTGATAATAAACATGATTTGAAAAATTAATTAAAAACAAATCTTAGAGCATAAATAAAATTCATAATGTTTTGTCCATGTTGAGTAAATATACTGGTACAAATTTGATGTGGAAGGTAAAAATGCATTAAATATGAACATTAGCGAAGAGGATTTGTAATATTAAAGTAATTTTGCAACATTAGGATTAGAGACTTCCAACTTTGACACCTCCTTAGATTTCTCCACAATATACACAGTAGATGTTGGAGAATACATAGTAGATAATTTCTTCTAGACTACATTCGTAAAAGAAATAGGTTTTTAATACGAATATCCTCCATTTCCCACCACTATTGATACAACTATAGAAGTAAAGTGAGAGTATAATCTTCACCAATTATATATTCATAAAGAAAATAAGTGTCAACTAGTTTTCTACACTAACATCCCATGCATGAACACCAACTGGAGTTTTTTTTTTAATATACACAATTTCATCGGATATCCAATGAAATTGTGCATATTATTTATATACACAGTTTCGTTGAATATCCGACGAATAGTTCGACAGTAAAATCGATTGGAGGTATAGCACCTCCATCGTATCTATTGTATAGATGTCAAATATCCGACGACCGTGAGAGTCATATATCTGATGAAAAGTATAACAATAATATATGTGGAAGGTATGGCCCCTCCATTAGATCTACTGTATGGAATTCAAATATGCGACGTGTAATTACGTCAAACGTCTAACGAGTATCTACCAAAAATAATGGATGATTTAGACAAGATTTTGGTCCTTAGGGTCGTTAGCATAACCGATGATGGTTTGTTGGATATATGAAGGAAATATTTTCATCAGATATCTGACCCCATTACACTGACGAAACTAATAACCAGGTTTCATCAGAGTGTTGATGGAATTGCATCGACCAACCGACGTACCACCGTAGAATTTTAGTGCACAAGAAGTAGTGTCCTTTTATGCTAATGTATAACGTCTTAATGTATGATGATTTTTTCAAATTCCTAAGAGGCCTCCCAACATCTCCCCCATATTCAAATCCTTGCTTTCTCCTGAAGCAACTATGTAGTAACATTATGGGTATCTACTCCTACTAAAGTATCCTTATCATGCATCAACCATGAATACTAGTCTACATAGGTAAATCAACTGGAATAGTGGCTAGTTTCATAGGAAGATATAAGTACACAAGGGTATACTATGACCCGTTACTCTTTATCCTCCATATTTTGTTTGGTAGATACTTATGCAATCAATGATTATCCAATGCTTTGTTCCTACCTATCAATTTTCCTCCCTACTATTACACCATGATTCCTATGGGGAAGTGAGTGGATCATTTGATGCTCATATTTCCCTTGCACAACACCCCATGGTGGAGCAACTCACTTCGGACTACCTATCATTTCTATATTTCCTAGCTTATGAGGCCACAACCCAAGGAACTGTTATTCAAGTATTATATTAGGGGGATCAATCAGTTCAATATATTGATTCATTATATTGTAATTTAATTTATTTGTGTGTGTGTGCATGTCATTTGATGTCTCTTTATTGAATGGTTGTTTCGCCTATTGTTGTAGTCATAATATCTGAGTCAATACTCTCTACAAATCATTATTGCACTCCAAAAACACCTTGTAGTAGAAAAACAACAAATAGTTAGAATTCAATGATGATAAAAATACCACAGAGAAATCAGCATCAATACACATCTATTGCAGGTCTAAATCCACTTTGATTTCATCCATAATCATACTTCATTTCTTGTTCTTGAACAAGTCCCATATTACTATTGTATTTCATCCAAAACATCAAGATCACCATTAACACCTTCATCACCACCATTACCCATTTCAATACCTTTGTATCAAAAAACAAACATTCCAACAGTCATCCAATACTTGTCTCATAACTAGAATGGATATCTCCATTAACCATATACAATCTATAATAGATAAAATTTGTGCTACACAAAAAATACAACCATGCAACTACAAAATTGCACAATGGATATGTTGTTGTTGAGGACAACAATGATCTACTCAAACAACCAACAAAAATTTACTACGACAAGTTATTTATATTTACAACGTCATGCAAAGGTAGAATCAACAATATTAAGTGTTGTTTATATACATTTAAAAATATTTCCCATCATACACAGGTATCCACCAAGACAAGGATATCCTTCTCATTTTTTGTTTGTATTGGCAAAACTTCTAGGTCTATAAAGGCACTATACAATAACTTTACTATTCCAAAATCAACATATAGCCTTAGATCATTTTAATATATAAGGAGATTGATTAATCACTTTTACTTTTCAAGCATAGAAATTTATTTGCAACACGAAAAAGAAGCATCAACACACAAACAAAGTAAACTATATCCATAAACAAATTCAACATCGGCTTGAAGAAAAATTAATAGACCTATAACACATTACATTATTCATAGTTTTCAAAGGAAAAAATATAATTTTACAAAGCACAAGAATCAATAGTGGGTTGAAGATATCTGATACTGGTCAAGGTACTGTGTTGAAGATTGTTATAGTCCTAAAATGCCACATATGTGCATCCAAGACATTGGCCCATCCATTTGCATACTTTGCCAAAAATATTATTGAGGCTTCCTTGTAAAAAACCTTTTTTTGGATAGTGTACGCACCATGATGCACCAATAACCTACGTACACACATGTGTTTCATGCTAGTTATCCCGTGTACATACGTGTGATGCATTCTTTTTAGCCAGTGTTTACCTCCAAAATTTGCAAAAAATATAAAATTGTGCAGAATTCAGCGGAGTTTACGGGCTATGGACGGTTTCCTTACCATTTTACCCCTTATATCCCATCCCTAAACTAAATAACCATCTTTTTCTCATATAAAAAGAGGTCTCGGGGAGTCATTTAGACACATGAATAAGATAATAAGAAAACTCTACCAAAATCCCTTCCCTTTCATTGCCCAAGGTTTGCATCTCGCTTTGAGTTTTAGCCTCAACTTTCCCCTCCATCCATTCTCCCTATGAAACCCTTCCTCCCTTCCTTGATAGTATGTTGATTGTGAGAATCTAATGTGGGATTGTTGCACTTGGATCCATGACATAGGAGCCCAGACTTGGTTCGTAGAGTAGTTGCAAGCAAAGGTTGTAACCTTTTTATCTTGAATTTGAATAAAATAGATTATCTTTGTCCCAAAACCCTATGTTTACATGTTCTTGTTAATTTGAGCATTTAAATATATATTTATTCTTTTAAAGTGATCATTAGAGATTGTATATGTTTTTGTATTGTATTCTTAACCCCTTGCAGGTCAACTTTGGGGGGAGATTTGTGATCTAGGAGGAAACAAGAAGAAGAAGAGGTCTACATCAACCGTAAGGATTGAAGGTGCACTCATTTACCCTCTCTTCCCTCTCTCTCGTATCACTTAGTTTAAATGGTTTTGGGGTAGATTAAAGATAGATCAGTGTTTTAAGGGAGTTATCACTCTGCCTATTTCTTAGACCCAGTTTAGGGGGAATTTCCCCATAGTAGAATTGGCACTCCACTGGGGAGTCTCTCTAGGGTCTTAGTGGGATATCTTGGTTTGGTTTTATTTTTAGTTGTTTCTGAGTGTTCTGAGTCAGGTTGGGTCTTTGGTCACCTTCCAGGTGCTTACCAGATTCCCTTTCCTAAGTTTTATGTCCAAACTTTTTTTTTTTAAATATTTCCAGAGGTGTACGTTCTATGTTCTCTATACCAACACACGTACATATGCATTATGTACATACATAGGATGTCCATGCACAACACGCGTCTCTGTTTTTTTGGAATTTTTTTTCAAAATATTTCCTTTTTCTATAGGAAACTTGTGGTTCCCATGTCTTCCTGAGTTTCAGAAGCTTCTATCGTTTGGGGTTTAGACAATTTGTAGGCTCATATTGTTTATGAAATAAAATAAAAAATCCTCTTGTCTCTCTGTGTTTCCAATAATTTTTGGCTTATTTTTATCTTGAATTTTAAGAAAAATGAGTTGCATTTTTCTTTTAGCATATTTTGTTAGTTTTTGTTTGATTGGAAGAAAATAAAAAAACCTAGTTTTTTAGGTCTCTTTCTTTCTATGCTTTTGCTTTTCATTGTTATTTGAAAAGGAAACAGTCATTATCATAGGGTTGTGTTTTCTTCTCATCTTGAAAGCATTTCAAAAGAAAAATAATAAAGAAAATCCTTTCATTTTCTCTTTTTTTCACTCGAAAGTTGCATTGTGCATTTTGCATGGAAGGGAGAAAAGATTGAATTTTTAGGTTTGAAGGATTGTTCATGATTTTTTCTTGGATCTCTTTTTCATTTGTATAATTAGTGTAAAATATTCTTTTCCAATGTTCTAATAAGTTTCATTTTTGCAAGAGTCTCAAACAGCATAAGTTGCACTTTTGTTCCTTGAGTAAGAAAATCCCCTAAAACGAACGCACTAATCTAAAATATATTAGTAACACTTTTTATAGGGTTCACCAATAGCTTAGGCTAGGGCATTGGATTAGGTGTGGAGAAGAAAACTCTCTAAGACCAACCAAAACTTAACTTAGGTGTCTATGCTAGGGTGTGAAAAATCAATTTTGTAATTACTCAATCTAGGAAGCTCCTCTCACACAAGAGTCAAACACAAGGCTGCATGGAGGACGATGATAGAGATATACACTCTTGATATCAATAAAGTGTATGGGAGAGTGTGTATTGGGAGCGAATCATGTAGTGTTACTGGCCTGACTTGTGTCAGACCTATGAGATACTTGGATCCATCTAAGGTACTCTAAGAGTGATTTTGGCTCTGTTGCATTTCAGGCCTCGGGAGGACCTTCGAGCTTAGTTACCCTTCCCATACAATCAACCAGATGTCGATTGTACCCCCCTGGTTGTTGATTACAAGTTGGTGGCCTAGTTTCCATTATATAGGTTGACACATAGGTGACTGCTAGGGGTGTATCATGGTACCTGAGGCAGACTTTGTAATGTCTGAGTGACACCCGAAGGGACCGTCGGTCAGAGGTATGGGTAACTTCTTCTCTTGTACAGTAATTTTCCTTTGTGAATTCTTTGGACGATCATGAATTCATCTCCCTAGGTCATAAGCATTCAAAAGGATAGTTTGTTTGGTTTGTATCTTTTTAAGATTTTATTCTTAGTGGTGTTCTCTGTGCTCCTTAGTTTTCCATAGCAATTTAGTCATTCATTGCTTTGTGTCTCTAACCTAAGGTGGTAGACTGTCTACTCCACCGGTCATGAGGACTTTTCAGTATTCCTCTTAGAAACATGGAGTGTCCTCTTAGGTGTTGTTTTTTATACCATTGGTTCACTAGAGTCAGTGTGTGAGACTTTTATGGACTTGAATGATCCCACAAGGGAAGAACCCGTGCATAATATATTCATGGAAAATTTTACTAATGGTACTAACCAAGGAACCCCTTCACAAGGGGATTCTTGTGCTTTTCCTTTCTTTGGAAATGTTGGTATCCTTTTGATGGCCACGTTGTACATTCCTGGGTTGAATGTGGGACTACTAGTTTGGTTGGGTACCATTCCAAATATCACTAATTCTCTTTATGCTTATAAGTTAGGAACCTTATGTCATGGGAATCATGTTGATTTTACTTTGTTAGCAAAGTCTTCTCCTCCTCCTTCTCCCTTCTTTGGTGAAATTCCAGCTACTAGTAATCAAAAGTCTAAACGAAATAGAAAGAGGAATAATAGGAAGAGGAAATCACCAACCTCTGTGATTCATGTTGGAGATAAGTCATCAACCTATGCAAGTCATGTTGAATACCAAAACCCAGCCTCTACAATTCATGTTGGGGGAAATCACCCAAACTCTACAAGTCACACTAGGGTAAAAACTCCAATCACTACTAGTCATACTAGAGATAAGTTTGTATCCTATACGAGTCATGTTATCAGCCAATCACCAACCTCTGGTAGTCATGTTGGAGATTTTTCAACAACCTCTATGATTCATGTTGAGGGAAAGCACACAACATCTGCAGTTCATGCTGGGGGGAAAATTCCACTCACTGCTAGTCATACTAGCGATAAATTTGTAGCCTATGGGAGTCATGTTATAGACCAATAACCAACCTTTTCTAGTCATATTGGAGAGTTATCACCAACATCTGCAAGTCACATTGGATATGTGCAACCAACCACTGCAAGTTATACTAGGGGCATGATTCTCGTCAATGCGAGTCATAAAAGTGACATGTAACCAACCACTTATAGTCGTGTTGGGGGCATTGATTCTGTTAAGAAACCTAGATAGATAGGACATACGCCTAAGTTCCCTTGTAATATTTGCAAGGGAGATAACCTTACTCATTTATTCCTTGGCCTTCTAGAGGCATGAAGATTGTGGTCCTTGTCTGCAAGCTCTTATGATTTTGAGTCTTCTAAGGTTTCCTCACAATCTATTCATCCTTTGTTTGATGAAGTGGTCATGCTGATGCGATATTCGGTCGATCCCACTCCTCTTTTGGGGGGTGATGCACCTTTATAACATGTTGTCTCATAGTCTATTCAACTAGTGGTTGAAAAAGTGGTCACGCTGATGCAGTCTTCGATTGGTCCCACTCTTCTCTTGCAAAGTGTTGAGTCTACCAAAGTGGTCACACCGATGCAATCTTTGGTTGATCCCACTCTTCTCTTGGAGAGTGTCGAGTCTACCATAGTGGTCACGTTGACGAAATATTTGGTTGATCCCACTCTTCTCTTAGAGAGTCTTGAGTCTACCAAAGTGGTCATGCAGATGCAATCTTCAGTTGATCCCACTCTTCTCTTGGAGAGTTTTGAGTCTACCAAAGTGGTCACACCGATGCAATATTTAGCTGATCCCACTCTTATGATGGGGAGTGATGTGTCTACTGACTATGCTTTTATCATTTCCAGTTCAGTACTTTCAGAACAAGGGGGCATTCCACTCACTTTGAGCACACCCCCTCCAAGTCCTAGGATGGTTTCCTTTGATTTGAATGACCTTGTTGAGCCTCTCCTTCCTTATTCTGCACCCTTTCAAATAAGGGTTGAAGTTAATTAAAAAACAATTTACCGATATATTGTATATGAAGGAGCCTCCGCAAGTATTTTATCCTCCTCAGCTTGGCAAGCTTTGGGTTATCCCGAGCTTTTGTCTCCATGACATGAGATGTTGGATTTTGAAAAACATCATAGTGAATATTTGGGGATTCTTCCTCAGTTTCCTATCTCGTTAGGTGGGAAGATTTTCCTTGTCAATGTTATAGTGTTGCAAGACCAGTTAGATTTCAATATGCTTCTTGGGCGTGATTATGTATATTCTATGAATGTTGCAGTGTCTACACTCTTTCAGGTGATGCATTTCCCTCATAATGGAAGCATTGTCACTATTGACAAGATGACATATGATAATCACCATTGTTAAGCCCTAATATTATCTCATTACCCCTTAATTGGGGAATATTACATTAGTAATGTTATTTTATTTATGTCGGCTTTATTTCATTAATTGTAATTATACCTCCTAGTCTCCTATATATACAAAGGAGACATTTTCATTTTGAATCATCTTGTACTTGAACATTTATGTGGGGTAAAAGGAGGTTGCCCCCTCGAAGAGGCTTATTATCTAAAATTATCTCTTTTTCAAGGCATTGAGTACTTATTCTAAGGTTTTTCTATGCTATATTGATATTTGGTTCTTAACATATGGCATCAAAGCTCAAAGTCTTGGGGTTTCGCTGCTACATCTAAGACACCATGGAATTTTCACTATAATTTTTTTTCTACAATGATTCAGAAGGAACGACTTGGATGATATTTAGTAGATGGATCAAGGTATGTTGGGTTAAAATTTCAGCTCATGAGGCCTTATACTTTAGGAGATAAAACCTTTGTAAGATAGGGTTCTAGAATCATCCTGAATTGAGACATGGTGGAATTTTTGCTCTAAATTTTTTTCTGTAACGTTTCAAACCCTGAAATATGGGATATAATCATAGAAATTAGTAAGGTATCTGTGGTATAAATTTTATCTTCTGTTTCATCTTAAATTTGTAGATACACCCTATGGAAGATAGGGTATCTGACTAGTCCTATTGACTAGTCTCAAGCAGGTGTTCTGGGTAAAACAATCATAACTTCTTCCTAGAGTATCAAAATTGAGTGAGACTAGTTGCATTGGATAGTGGACAGCCTGTACTAGTTCTGGTATGAGGTTCATAATTTTATATCAATTAGTTTGTGTGGGGAATGCTATACAAATGAGATCTCCTAGAAAGGCCAAAAATCAGCAAGTTGTGGGGAAGTTACCATAAATTCCACTTGGCACATCCAATTTTTATTAGACCTATGGCATTGAAGAGAATAAATATTAGAGACGTACAAAAAATAAAAGTTCATAATCAGAAGGGCCAAAATTTTGGAGATACAATAAAAGGAAGATTGCCTAGCAGAACCACCTCAAAATTAAGGTTTAAAGTGATACTTGGCCAACATGCCACCAAAAAAGGGAACTTCTACACCAAATAAGCCTCCAGACAATCCTACCTGGACTCTTGATGAAGGTGAAGAAATGCGTAGTGACATAAATGATTTACAAAAGAAGACAATAACAAAATATGAACTACAAGAGATGATGGATTCAATAGAAGCTAAGCTTGAGGCAATAAATACTAAGATGGATGCTTTAAAAGGGGAGACCATGGAAGGATTGAAAAATTTCCTAATAGAGACGACACCTGAAAGAGAAAATGTATCCCATGAAATTCATGATGAGGACACAAGGAAGGTGAATTAAGAATGGAGAAACTCCAACTTTGGGTTGAAGACCAACAACGTTCCTAAGATTTATATGAGGAAGTTTGATGGCAAGGACCCAATCACATGGATACCTCAGATGAAGCAATTCTTTGATCTACATAATGAGCCACATAAACAAAAGGTACGAATTGCTTCTTTATATTTAAAAACCAATCAATTTGTATGGTATCAATGGCTTTGTTCTCACAAATTAGTTGTCACTTGGACAATTTTCA
>ML793025.1:221916-255959 GCA_009831015.1 Picea engelmannii
CTCTCATTCAAAGGTTGCAGTAGGATTCCAGTGCATCAGATACATTTACATGGAAAAATGATTCACTATGGTACAAATATCGCTTATATTTATGTAAGAACTCCCAACTCAAACAAAATGTACTATTGGAATTGCACACCTCTGCAGTAGGAGGGCACTTAGTATTTTTGAAAACCTACCATAGGGTCAAGAAGGATTTTTTTTGGGATGGCCTTAAAACTGATGTTCAAAGGTTTGTGGCAGAATGTTTGGTTTGCCAACAAAATAAGGTGGAAACAATGAAGACCCCAGGTCTTTTACAACCATTAGCCATCCCAAGTCGGCACTGGGAGGAGGTTTCCATGGATTTCATCATAGGGTTACCGAAGTCTGAAGGAAAGAGTGTCATCATGGTGATTGTTGATATACTGACCAAGTACGCACACTTTTGTGCACTCTCTCATCCCTTCAAATCTAGTACAGTTGCCATCTCATTCATGGAGACAGTTCAAAATCTACATGGCAGCCCAAAAATTATTGTAAGTGACAAAGATCCCATCTTCACTGGAAAATTTTGGACATAATTATTTTCTTGTTTGGGTACTCAATTGGCTCTGATAGCTCATCCTATCATCCTCAATCTGATGGAAAAACCGAGATAATGAAAAAAAGTCTGGAAGGCTACCTTCATTTTTTTGTCTCTGATAAACAAACACAATGGTTCAGATGGTTACCCTTGGAAGAATGGTGGTATGACACTTCCTTTCATACTGCAACAAAAATGACACCATTTATGGCACTCTATGGATACCACCCTCCTTCCATCACTTATTCTCTAAAATAAAAATCTAAGGTTCAAGCAGTGGAAGATCACATCGAGCATCAACAACAAGTTCTCCAAATCTTAAAGGACAACCTAACCATGGCACAAAATCGCATAAAACAACAAGTAGATCAACATCGTAGTGAAAGAAGTTTTGAAGTAGGGGATTGGGTGTTTTTAAGACTACAACCATACAAACAAATGTCCCTCAAGCAAGCCAAGAATGATAATAAATTATCACCAAAGTAGTATGGCCCTTATAAGGTGTTTCAAAAGATTGGTACTATGGCATACAAATTGGAGTTGCCTGCATCTTCACGAGTACACCTGGTTTTCCATGTTTCATGCTTAAAGAAGGTTATAGGTGACAATATCCCAGTTCAAACTATATTGCCAGAACTTGACAAGGAAGGAAAAATCATATTGGAGCCTGAATCCATCAATAACACAAGAATTCACCAGCTAAGGAATAAATCCATTTCAGAGTATCTCATTAAATGGAGGAAACTACCGGCTGAAGATTCCACTTGGGAAGATGAGTCTTTTATACAGAAGAATCCAAAGTTATTCAAGTGTTGCAACCAACACTTGTCTCAAGGGGAGGGGCATGTTAAGCCCTAATATTGGCTCATTAGCCCTTAATTGGGTCATATTACATTAATTATTAATGTTATTTTATTTATGTCATCTTTATTCCATTAGTTGTAATTATACCTCCTAGTCTCCTATATATACCAAGGAGACATTTTCATTTTGAATCATCTTTTACTTGAACATGTATGTGGGATAAAAGGAGGTTGCCCCCTCAAAGAGGCTTATTATATGAAATTATCTCTTTTTCAAGGCGTTGAGTACTTATTATGAGGTTTTTCTATGCTATATTGATATTTGGTTCTTAACAACCATCCTAATTCGATGTTAATTTAGGCCACCCCTTTATATGTTCCTAGTATTCATGTAGACTCTACCTAGCCACGGGTTAATTATGTGGCGTCTTATCCTCAATGTTTAATTTCTCCTGAGTAGGAACTTGTTCAATCATGTTTTCCTTCTCAAGACATGGTCTTGGAAATTGATCAGTTTTGTTATCCAATGGGGGTATGGGAGCCCTTGCTTCCCCCTCTTGGTTCGAGTGGTATTGAGTCTCCTTTTGAGTATGATCTCACTATGTTTAGATCCTCAAGCCCTTATGCTTGTGATTCTTTACTGATAGACTCTGTCAGTCCTGGCCAGAACCTCCATTTTCATATAGAATATGGTCAGTCAACCTCCAGAACCCCCCTTTGGAACTGTCAACCCTCCTTATTCACGTGATTCCTTGGATTTTTAATTTCCTTCGAGTGAGGCTATCCTTGAAGCCATGACTATGGTTTATATACCATGGGAAGACGTACACTATGGTTTGTGTTTTATTCCCTTTTGGGAGACTTTCCAGGTTGACTATCAAAGAGACTCTTGGTCAGAGCCTAACAGTGGGATCTACCTAAACCAATACTATGCATGAGTTGTAAGGTTGTGTGGTGCTTTGTACCATATTGTACAGTCCACGTTTTTTGTTTTCAAGTTTTGTATTCTGTAGAACCTCTTGTTTTCCGAAGTTTCTATCTAAATTAGGCCTATTAACTTCTAGATGAGTGTTATTGGCCTTATATATTGCAGGATCTTAGAGACATTTTTCTTTGAATTTTGTTCATCGTATCGATATGTTCTGACAGGTATTGACCTCAAAACTGGCATATAGGTTAGGATTTACCCTACTTGAATTTTTGCATTATCTATTTCCTGGTTCATTTGGCTTTATGATCAACTCCACTAAAGTGCGACATGGAAACTTCTATGTTGGTTAAGAAGTGTCGTAATTAGGTGGTAGATACTTCCTCTACATGGATTCCCTAGGTAGATCCTTTGCTTCATTTTCGCGTCCATGTTGTGAGTTTTTTTCCATGGGAATGGGAGCCTTTTAGTCCTGCAATGACTCTGTGTTGAAGCCCAATTCTTCTTCATATTTGTTGGCTCATACCCGAGGGACTCCCCAAGAGCATGGTTTTTTGTATTTCAAGCTCACTTAAACTTCAAAAGAAACATCTAACGAGAGATTTTTATTCTTTTCGGTCTCATTTGGATTACTTAAGAAAAGAATCCCCCCTAGAGTCTTCTTTAATCCTGTTGATGTCCCTATACACACTTGCAAACATGGACTAAGTCTCGGTCCACTTAGTGTGTCCTTGGAGACACAATGTCTAAGTTCAAGCCCATTGTCAGCTCGACTTGAACTTCTTTCATCTAGGATTACTCCTAGGGAAGCCAAGGGGGGTAGACCTTAGTTACTATGTGAGTTATTAAATGTGTTCTAGGAGTTAATTTTAATTGTTAGAAGGTTAGGGGGAATCTAGCCTATATGAGAGTCAACAATGCAAATGAAAATTTTCAATGTACAAGCAAACCTTTCCCTAAGTCAATTAATACTAGTGCCTAAGGTTGGGTAATGGGGTCAACTAAGTTAAAGGGATGATGGTTTACAAAATATTACAAAAGAAACTTTACAATAATTTACAACTTGATATAAAAGAATAACTTTATACAAGTAAATGAAACAACTATCTACACAAAAGAATATAAAGAATGCTAAAGATACAACAACTATTAACAATATGAAATAGGAAAGCACTAACTAACTTGACTTATTTGTGCAGGGAAAGAAAGAGCATTCAAGAGGAGATTACCACAACACAACAAGCCAACACACCCAAAGAATGAAGTGCCTCCACAAGATGCACAACTTCAAGGGGTGGTCTCAATAGCATCAACACTATAATTTCAAGCCCAAACAATAAGTGCCTCCAAAGGATGCACAACTTCAAGGGGAACTAATTAACCATCCACAAGAGCTCAATAAAATTGCATGTGAGATAACTTAAGTGAGATGTTTGCATAAGTTAAAGAGCATTAAACCATAAAAAAGATTAATAGATTATACCAAGTTAAGGTGGATTATGTTTTAGGATTGCTTAAGTTGATTAAGTTAAGATGTGAATCCTAAAACTGTCTTCCCTAGAACTCTTCTTTCTTGTACCAAAAAGACTACTGGGTGCTCAAGAAGTGAGGCAAACAAGGTCACACCCTAGATCCACAAGTCAATCCGAGAACAACATTACTCCACAAGGGGGACACCTAGTTTCGTGATACCATCTCTGATCTAGCACCCCCTGCTTCTTCCTTAGGTTCATTTTTTTATGGCAAAGTTGAAACAATTGAAGGTGATCTAATTAACTAGATAAGTTGAAGCCTTAAGAATTATTAAGGTAAATTGCCTTAAAAATTAAGTTGAGTTAAATTAAGTGCTTGCAAGTAAAGCGAAAAAGATTGCTTAAGATTGAAATTTTTTTAAGTGATTTAAACTTGAAATAAAAGTAAGTACTTGAAAATAAAGTTATGCTTGAAAAACCACAAGTAAAGTTACTATGCCTCCATGACTTAAGCAATGAAAAATAAATAGCTTCTAATATCCTAAGATAAAATATGCAAAAGCATTAAACCACAACTAATTTTCTAGCCTTACGATATAGGATGGTTGGTTTTTCCAAACTCTTTCCTAGGTGTAGGAAAACAATGAAAATAAAACTCAGAAAATTAAATTAGCTTCAAAAAAACAGGCCCTTGTGACTCCCTTGGGCTTGATTTCAAAGAGAATCAGAGAGAGAAAGAAGTGAGTATTTGTTACCCCAACTTGGGAGGGATTTTATTGAATTTATATTCCCCAAAATGGGTTGTTCCTCCACGTTTTTGTCACAAATCTGTCAAAAAACAACAAGTAAAACATGTTGGAAAAGCTGTAGAAATCACTAAAAAATTGCAGAAAATTTATGTTAGTGTAAACTAGAAATTTTAAATGTAAAACTAGCAGTATACTAATTCGTTTTTGGTCTACTTTAGAATAGAAATACACCCATATATAGAATAATATTAAAAGATAAGCATAACATAAAATACAAGAGGTTTTAAGTGGGTGAAAAAGAAAATTTTCAAATCTGAAATCTTCACTCCAAACCCTTTAGGTAACCTGCAAATATTGTGAGAAAAGATACAAAAATAGAGAGGATGTGAGTAGATCTATATGGTAAAAAAAAATACTTTATAATACCCAAATAAACACTTCACTAGATCTATGATAATACTACCACAAATCTATCCAAGAAAAATACTTTGGTTAAAGTTCCTACTCTAGATATATAAACTAAGCATACACAAGAAAATAAACAAGAACAAGATCACCTCATTAAGAAATATGGCACCAAGAATACTCTTCACACCATGTATCCTCCAAATTTTTTTGTATTAGAAGCAAGCTACGAAAAATGCTTGCCCAAGCTTGAGAAAAGAAAGAGAGAGCAATAAGAATGAGAAAGAAGAGCGAGAGAGAAAGGAGAGGAGAGGAGAGAAATGGGTAGAATAACCATGCACTAAGAGATCATGTGTAAAATGAGGGAGGAAAGGCTCATATTTATACTTGGGAGCCAAGAGTGACCCCTCTTGGATGAGTTATAAGTGTCACACATCCAAGAGAAATAGATAAAGTCAAAGAAGAGTCACTTTTAGGGTTTTGGTAAGTTAGGGTTTTGGAAATGAGTTGGAGTGAGTTAGCAAGGATTTGACAAGTCAAATGATGAGTTGTAGGGTCTAGGGAGGCACACCAAGGGATAGAATAAGTCTCCCATTAATTTTATTATTATTATTTTACTCTTTGGAGACCTTCTAGAAGGGGGGCACACCTCTCTTAGGAAAGTGACATTTTTGCTTAATGACTAGGTGAGTAGGTGATGTGAGGGTTGGAAAAGGTTAGGAATTGGTTAGAAAAATGTTTGGGTAAGTTCTCCCACTCTTTCTCTAAGAAAATTTCTCATTTTACAATTATTTGACAAGTTTGACTTTGTCAATTCCAACAATTAAATTGATGTCTTAGACTAACTAAGACTCCTCATAGACAAACACCTAGCAAAACTTGTCCAATTGAGATGAAAATTTCTCCAATGGTGTAGGGGGTCTCATTCCATTTATTTTGAGCACAAATACCCCTATCAAAACCCCAAGGATCCAGTTTTTACAATTTTTATCAAAAATTAATTGAAATTACCATTAAATGGGTAATTTTAAAAAATTAAAAAAAAACTATTAAAAATCGACGGAATTCCGCAAGACTCTAAAAGATGTATAGCATGGTAATTTACAATATTCCTAGACACTAACTATGATAGAGATCGACCATTAGAGCACCTTTCACCACTTTGGAGGATTATTGTGGGAGTGAAAAACTCAAGGGAAATTAATAAGGTTGGTTAGGCCAAATTAATAGCCCAAGGAAAAAAAACACTCGACGAAAGGAACTCATATAATGATAAAGTCCTAGGAAACCAAACTAAAATATGATCCATGCAGATCCATTACATTATTATCCCACACATGGGAGCAGAAATTCCAATTACAAAAACACGTGTTGAAGCCAAAATTTCCTTCTAAAACCAACAAGTCTTTAAACTAGTACCACCATCAGGTACATATCATCATGGCACATGGAGTTGACCCCCTAGATGAAATAGGTGGTCAACATGTGGATCCATAGGGGGGCATGTGTTTCATCTTCACTTTGGTGAGGAGAGCATACGAGAATCCAGAATCTATAAAACAAAGTCCTCACCAATACCCAACATAAATACATGTATAAACAAATGAATAAATGAAATTCTATAAACAACAATTACATAATGAAATAACTATTGTGCAACAAAAATGAAACTATGATACAATGAATCATCTAAGTAACATAATTACATAAAGAATGAAATAATACAAAACTAAAATAAATGAGAAGGGTTAGAAATATGTTACAACCATCCATGCAATGGATTGAATGAAGCCACAAGTGTTTGAAACATCCTTGTCCAGAATGACTCACAGAAGACCCCTTCCCAAGTTTTATCAAATTGGATTTTTTTGTGAGAAAGAACCAACCAAGAAATCTATTCAACCTAATACTGGAGTCTGACAAGCCGTGTAAAATTTTAATACTTTGTTGCACATGACTGTCAAGGTGGAAGGCCAACCAATACTCATAATGATATGAAACTGATAAACTGAAGTTGCCTTCCATTTTCCCATTATTCTGCATAAAGTCATCTTTTGGTTGAGAGGTTGAAAATGAACATGGCAAAGGAACCATTGCACTGTTTTCCTTAATTTAATCAAGGTTATCCTTTAAAGAGATTGGTTCCTAAGGAGGAGGGAGGGGATTTGAATTATCTAGATATTCAACAATTTCAAACTCAAATTCCTTTATCTCCTCAAAATCGGTTACTGACTCATTCATGGATTCATCCAGAATCTCCCTATGAACTTCATTATATTTTTCATCGTGAAGCTCAAGTTCAATAGGGTCCAAATATTCAATATAAGTCTCTGTAAGGTTAGATTCCATGATTTCTAATCCTTCATGGCCAGCTGCATGGCCTCACATTGTCTAGCATGGGCCAACTGTATGGCCTCAAGCTATTTAGTATGGGCATACTACATGGTTAGAATGATTTCTTTAAGCTCCTCAATGGGATCTGGTGGAGAATCAATCTCTATATATGAACTGATTGTTTTTATATCTAGAAGATTCTTCTTCTTCTATTTTTCCATAAAAGAATCAACTAATTCATTGTAAGTTTCATCCCGATCATCCCCAAATATTTCCAAAAAGTCAAGCAGAAAGTCCTATATGGTCTTGATCGAATTATCTTCATGAACAAGAAACCAATAACAAGCATATCTCACACCCTCACAAAGAGTCCAGGAAAACAATTTCATTAGAGAATCCTCATAAATAGGTGGATTATACCAATTACCAATTAACTTCCCAAAGGCCCTGACATGAGCACAAGCATCACCATAATCATGAAAATTAGACAAGTTCTCAATAACATCTTCGGGTACATAGTGAGGATAACCAACTATTCCTGGAAAATCAA
This sequence comes from Picea engelmannii, assembly GCA_009831015.1. Classification (NCBI taxonomy): domain Eukaryota; kingdom Viridiplantae; phylum Streptophyta; class Pinopsida; order Pinales; family Pinaceae; genus Picea; species Picea engelmannii. The sequence continues at coordinate 229,723 of ML793025.1, forward strand.
AATTTTTTAAGAGGGAATTCATTTCTAAAAAGGTCTAAAGAAAAGGACTGGGACCCAAGAATTACTAAGGATCCAACGAGAAGAAAAACTAGCTAACTTCATCCAAAAAAATTTGCAAGTTCAAGGATGAAGCAGAACAAGCTGTGAGTTCCTCCTTGAAGAATACTTTGTCAAATTATTTTGAAGTGGAGTCACTAGATGACCAAGTTTACCTCAAACAAACAAGAGCATCAAACAAATAAAAAACAAGAAGGAAAACAAGAAGTTGTTAGATTATTATGTACAACAAGAGATGGATATCAAGGAGTGTTTCTCCTCCAAGAATTTCAAGCAACCTACAAGGATTTCTCCTTGTAGTATACTTCAAAGAGATTTTCAAAATGGAGTTTCCACTTGGAGATTAAGCAAATAATGAAAAACCAACCCAAGTTAAAAAAATTATTAGGGAGAAAATGTATTACTTAGTTTTAAAAGAATAAGTTAAAATTAATTCATTAAGGCTGAGGATAAAAGACGTATCCCTGGCAATGACGCCAAAGACGTTTCCATCCTTATACACACTTGAAAACATAGACTAAGTCTTGATTCACTTAGTGTGTCCTTGGAGACACAATGTCTAAGTTCAAGCCCACTGTCACCTCGACTTGAACTCCTTCCGTCTAGACTTACTCCTAGGGAAGCCAAGGGGGTAGACCCTAGTTACTATGTGAGTTATTAGATGTGTTCTAGGATTTAATTTTAACTGTTATAAGGTTAGGGGGAATCTATCCTATATGTGAGTCAACAATGCAAATGAAAAAATTCAATGCACAAACAAACCTTTCCCTAAGTCAACTAAGACTAGTGCCTAAGGTTGGGTAATGGGGTCAACTAAGTTAAAGAGATGATGCTTTACAAAATATTACAAAAGAAAATTTACAACTTGATTTAAAAAAATTAATTTATACAAGTAAATGAAACAACTATCTACACAAAAGAATATAAAGAATACTAAATATACAACAACTATTAACAAGATGAAATAGGAAAGCATTAACTAACTTGACTTATTTGTGCAGGGAAAGAAAGAGCATTCAAGAGGAGATTACCACAACACAAAAAGAAAACACACCCAAAGAATGAAGTGCCTCCACAAGATGCACAACTTCAAGGGGTGGTCTCAATGGAATCAACACTACAATTGCAAGCCCAAACAAGAAGTGCCTCCAAAGGATGCACAACTTCAAGGGGAACTAATTAACCAATTACAAGAGCTCAATAAAATTGTATGTGAGATAATTTAAGTGAGATGTTTTCATAAGTTAAAGAGCATTAAACCATCAAAAAATTAATATATTATACCAAGTTAAGGTGGATTAAGTTTTAGGATTTCTTAAGTTTATTAAGTTAAGATGTGAATCCTAAAACTATGTGTCTTCCCTAGAACTCTTCCCACTTGTACCAAAAGGATTGTTGGGTGCTCAAGTAGTGAGGAAAAAAAGGCCACACCGTAGCTCCACAGGTCAATTCGGGAAAACATTACTCAACAAGGGGGACACCTAGTGTCATGAGACCATCCCTGATCTAGCACCCCCTGCTTCTTCATTATGTTCATTTTTTGATGGAAAAGTTGAAACAGTTGAAGCCTTAAGAATTATTAAGGTAAATTTCCTTAACAATTATGTTGAGTTAAATTAAGTGATTGCAAGTAAAGTGAAAAAGATTGTTTAATCTTGAAAAATATTTAAGTGATTTAAGCTTCAAAGCAAAGTAAGTACTTGAAAATAAAGTTATGTTCGAAAAAACACAAGTAAAGTTACTATGCCTCCACGACTTAAACAATGAAAAAGAAATAACTTATAAGATCTTAAGATAAAATATACAAAAGAATTAAACCACATCTAATTTCATAGCCTTACGATATAGGATGGTTGTCTTTTCCAAACTCTTTCCTAGGTGTAGGTAAACAATGAAAATAAAACACAAAAAAATAAATTAGCTTGAGAAAAACAAGCCCTTGACACTCCCTTGGGCTTGATTTCAAAGAGAATATGAGATAGAAAGAAGTGGGTATTTGTTACCCCAACTTTGGAGTATTTTGATTGACTTTATATTCCCCAAAATGGGCTACTCCTCCACATTTCTATCACGAATCTGTAAAAAACCAGCAAGTAAAACTTGTTGGAAAAGCTGCAGAAATCACTAAAAATATGCAGAAAATTTATGTTAGTGTAAACCAAAAACTTTAAATGAAAAACCAATAGTATATATATTCATTTTTGGTCCACTTCAGAACACAAATCCACCCATATATAGAAGAACATGAAAATAGAAACATAACAAAATATACAAGAGGTTTTAAGTGGGTGAAAAGGAAAATTTCCAGATCTGAAATCTTCACTCCAAACCCTTAGGTAACCTACAAATATTATGAGAAAATATACAAAAATAGAGAGAATGTGAGTAGATCTAGATGATAAAACAAAATACATTTTAATACCCAAATAAGCATTTCACTAAATCTATGATAATACTACCACAAATCTATCCAAGCAAAATACTTTGCTTGGAGTTCCTACTCTAAATCTATAAACTAAGCATACACAAGAAAATAAACAAGAATAAGTTCACCTCATTAAGAAATATGGCACCAAGAAGACTCTTCACACCATGTATCCTCCAAATTTTTATGTATTAGAATCAAGCTAGGAAAAATACTTTCCTAAGCTTGAGAAAATAAAGAGAGAGTGAGAAGAATGAGAGAGAAGAGTGGGAGATAAAGGAGAGGAGACGAGAGGAGAGAAATGGGTAGAGTAACCATGAACTGAGAGATTTGTTGGTTGTGGAGCCTGATTATCTTCCTGATTCAGAGGTCCTTTCTTTCAACTGTGTTTATACCCCATGAAGTATTTACACCCCATAAGTATGTACACTCTTCCACACGGGGGAGTGTAGAGGGGTACCCCCTCTGCAGGGTCCGGGGGGGCTATCCCCCCGGCCTGGGGGGTCTGGGGGCAAGTGGACCCCCAGTGGGGGTTCGGGGACGAAGCCCCCAAAGGAAAAATTGCCCTGTAAATGTATATTGTAATTTCATTGTAAATATGGACCATTCATTATAAGGTCGCAGATCTAACAATAGAGATTATGTTAGGGTTTTTTTCCCTAGAAGGAAACCCTCTTTTATGAGGGAAATCTATTGCGACTATGGTTGATGATGAATATTGTATTCTGAGATAGGAGACTATGAGAGAAAGAAGAGGAAGTTATAGTGGGTTTTCTATAGGTTGTGTCCCTTCATATGTTGGATAATAATAAAGGAAGGACCTGGCAATTTCTCTAGTGGACGTAGCCCACACTGGGTGAATCACGTAAATCTGTGTCTCTATTGTATTGTGTATCCTCTGTGTTTTGTTTTCGCATTTGTTTTATTTTATTTCTCCACGGTCCTATTTTTCTAACAAGATCATGTGCAAAATGGGAAGGCTCATATTTATACTTGGGAGCCAAGAGTGACCCCTCTTGGATGAGTTACAAGTGTCACACATCCAAGAGAAATAGACAAAGTCAAGGAAGAGTCACTTTTAGGGTTTTGGTAAGTTAGGTTTTTGGAAATGAGTTGGAGTGAGTTTTCAAGGCTCTGACAAGTCAAATGATGAGTTGTAGGGTCTATGGAGGCACACCAAGGGATAGAATAAGTCTCCCATTAATTGTTTTATTATTTTTTTTACTTTTTGGAGACCTTCTAGAAGGGGGGCACACCTCTCTAGGGAAAGTGATGTTTTTGCTTAATGGCTAGGTGAGGGGGTGATGTGAGGGTTGGAAACAGTTAGGAATTGGTTAGAAAAATAATTGGGTAAGTTCTCCCACTCTTTTTCTAACCAAATTGTTCATTTTACAATTATTTGACAAGTTTGACTTTGTCAATTCCAATAATTAAATTGTTGTCTTAAACTAACTAAGACTCCTCATGGACAAACACCTAGCAAAACTTGTCCAATTGAGCTGAAATTTTCTCCAAGGGTGTAGGGGGTCTCATTCCATTTTTTTGAGCACAAATACCCCTATCCAAATCCCAAGGATCCTGTTTTTACAATTTTTATCAAAAAATAATTAAAATTACCATTAAATGGGTAATTTTAAAAAATTAAAAAAAATCTAATAAAAATCGACAGAATTCTGCAAGACTCTAGAAGATGTCTAGAATGGTCATTTATAATATTCATAGACACTAGCTACCATAGGGATCGACCATTAGAGCGCCTTTCACCACTTTGGAGGATTATTGTGGGAGTGAAAAACTCAAGGGAAATTAATAAGGCTGGTTAGGCCAAATTAATAACCTGAGGAAAAAAACACTCAATGAAAGGAACTCCTCTAATGATACATTTCTAGGCAACCAACCTAAACTATGATCCATGCAGACCCATTACATTATTATCCCACGCAAGGGAGCGAAAATTCCAATTACAAAAACACGTGTTGAAGCCAAAATTTCCTTGTAGAACCAACGAGTCTTTAAACTAGTAGCACCATCAGGTACATATCATCATGGCACATGGAGTTGACCCCCTAGCTGAAATAGGTGGTCAACAAAGCCCTTTTCAGACTCTCTAAAATTTAAAATATTGTCGAGCGATCTTGTTTCCCTTCACACTCATCAAACTAAAATTTGAAGGCACATTTGTCCGATTGTATTTTATCACTTTCTCAATCCGAACAATTAATTTACGAATAAAGGTATGCCCTACGAGATTTGATTCACTAGGAGAGTATTCTCAAGTGTAAGTTAAACCCTTTTTTTAGGCTTGAGGGACTAAATTTTCGAAAAAGGGCCATTCTCTTTGGTTTTGGTTTATCTCTTTTTCAGTCCTTGGAGATTATGTACAAAAAAGGAACCCCCTTGGAGTCCATAGTTAAGCTCTTTTTAGACTCCCTAAATATTAAAATATCGTCAAGTGGCATTGTTCCTTTCACACTCGTTAATTGGTCCAGAAGGAATATCTATTTGGCATAATTTTAACCCTTTTTCCAGCCAATATATTATCCAGAAAAAAGGTATGCCTCGAGATACATGTCTCACCGAAAGAGTTCTCCTAAGTTATATTTTATACTTTTTCAAGCTAAGGGGACTAAACTTAGAAAAAGACTCTGAGTCCATAGTTAAGCTCTTTTCAGAATCCTTAAAATTGAAAATATAGCTGAGTGATCTTATCTCTGTCACACTTGTTAAAATGGTTTTGAAGAGACGTCCTTTTGGTATAATTTTATCCTTTTCCGGACTGACTGGACTATGTAAAATGAATACTCTGGAGTCTTCTTTTAGTGTTTTTTAGACTCTCTAAATGTGAAAAACCACCGAGCTTACCTTCTCTGGGCTCATAAAAATTTACACGGAAGGAGTCTTGTTGTTTCATCCTTAATCACATCGCATGTCTCATCCTTGGGTCTTTACCCTAATTCTATATTCATGTTGCTATTAACTGAACCTTCAAATCACTCCTTAAATGCAAGCCTTGTGGCACTTTTTTCCCTTACGATCTGACACCTTAACCCATGGAAGAATTTTTCCCGAGTGTCCTTCTCCTGCACATGTCTCCTTGAATTGGGCATCAATATATTCCATGCACTTGGAACTAGTTTTCTTGCTTGCGACACTTGTTCCTCCTTTGTAATGTAACAATCTTTTATTCTTTTTCAATCTCATTAAAAAATTGAAAAAGACAAAAAAATCATACATTCCAAAAAGAGGGGATGGGATATACATTCTCTTTTATTGCTAAAAAGATAGTCACCCTTGGAAAAAACACATCCTTTCATTTGTTCTGCAAGAATTGGGATCTAGCATGACCTCAGGAAGTTGTTCTCGTTACACTACTACATATTGGAAAAATTGTGACAATCTAATTGCGACATTATGGAAAAAATTGGCCATATTGTCGAATAATAGAGGAAATTTTAATTTGTTTTCTCCATAATGCCCGATATTGTCGCACTTGTGAATTACTTTTCAAATCGTCACAACAACGAGGATGTTCAGAAGACATCACACTTGTGATGGTGTGGACACTAGGTCCCCCCCCGAACGGTCACCCACTATTTGACAAATTCAAAATTGACTTTGCTGATTGGAATTGCGAAGTTATGTGTGTTGCACTTGCAATGGTGTGGACACTAGGTTCCCCCCCCCCCCCCCCCCCCNTCCCCCCCCCCCCCTCCCCCTAACGCTCACCCACTATTTGACAATGTAAACATTGTCTTGGTCAAATGTCGTTGGAATTGTGACGTTATAAAATCTATAAATATGTTGCATTTTATGGGTGTTGCGACAAGTTTTCTATAACAATGATGGTTCAAAAAGGGTATAAGGTATTCTTGGAAAACAAAAAATGGGTTTTTTTTTCATATGTTATAATAGAAAAATATAATAGATATTCTATTATACACCACTCAATTGTATAACATAATCATCAGTATATCTCTATGGGTTAGAATGTCAGAAAACATTAGAGGTGGGAAAAAAATTAAAGAGGGTGAAAATGGTGACGGTAAATGTTATTTCCCTTGCAAAAATTGTTGTACGAGACATCCCAAAAGAGTTTTAATAGCAACAACTAAAAAACATTGTAGAAAATATGGGCACATGGATGGGGGATCAAATGAATATCATCTCATGGTAATTAGCTATATATATATATATATATATATATATATATATATATATATATATATATATATATTGATTATATGTTTTAATATTGATTTTATTCTTAAACTTTTATATTGTTTTATACATACACTAATTTTTCATGATTGTTTGTAATTATAAAGTTAGATTTTTCCCCTAACTTTTTGCAGAAAGCACCAAGTAGTAGAAGAAATGATGTTGTACAAGATGAGGAACATGAAGCAGATAGTGAAGATCAAGTTAATGATCCCATGGAAGTAGATGACAATAATAACATAGGTCAAGATGATGGGACAAATCAAATGATCCAAGACTTATTCAGTCATCCAGATGAGGATCATGGGGACAATAGTGATGGTATTTATGATGAACCTTTGAATGAAAAGGAAAATAAATGACTTTATAAAGGGTTACAATCAAATCTTCTCTCCACTACATTGATGTTGGTGAACTTAAAGGTTACGAATAATTTGTCGAACACTTGTATGACACAGATCCTAAGGTATGCAATATGTTTCATCATATCTACATAAAGGTTGAATTTTCCCCTTTTTTTTAGTATTAATTAATGTGTAAAATAAAAATGCAATATTTAAAATTACCATTCTTTACATTAACTAGTTATTTTTTATGTTTTATATTGTTAGGTAAATTTATGTTACCCTCGTCAAATATTTTACCTCACACATATTGCGATTTACATTCCATTATGAAAGACATTGGAATGGAGTACCAAAGTATGGATGCATGTCATGATGATCATATTATATATTATGGAAAACATGTATTGAAAACAAAATACCCAGTATGTGGTATCAATAGATATTGAACCGATCAAGTATAAAAAAGGGTGCCTCGAAAGGTTCTCTGACATATTCCCATAATTCCATGTTTGCAGCGACTGTTCAGGTTCCAAAGCATAACACAATTTATGGATTACCATGCACGAAAGAGAATTGAATATGGCATTCCTCAAATTCCTACAGATGGTTATGCATTTAAGGAAATTGCTGCAAAATGGTCATAATTTACAGATGAACCTCGTAATGTTAGGCTTTGATTGGAAACTGACAATGTTAATCCATTTGGAGAGCTTCGGTTTGTTTTCTCAGTGTGGCCTATTTTTTTTATCAACAATAACATTCCTCCTTGGATGTCAATAAAGAGGGATAACATAATGTTGACAATGATTGTTCCAGGTATTTGTTTACAAAAAAAATTCGAATGTAAAATTTTTATGTTTCTCTTTTTTTGCATAATAAAATGTATTTATTTATTTATGTATATATACACATCATGGTAGTAATTTCGTGTAATTTCAAACAATTAGGTAAGTACCATGTTAAATATAGGCATGTGTATATTGAGCCTCTTATTGACGAGCTACTCAAGTTATGGGAGGGCATCACTATGTATGACATCTGTAAACCAATTGGGAAGAAGAGATTTCAATGTCGTGGAATAATTTTATGGGCAATTCATGATGCCCCGAGACTAACACATTTTTGTTGTATGTAACGTTCCATATTGCATGCTTGAATAGTATATAATTAATTGAATATATCATGCATGTTGTTTAAATAATCCTTTCCTATATTAATAATTCACATTAATCCATCTGTTGCAAGTCTTCAAACAAAGGGTAAATTTGCACGTCTATTTTATGGTCCTAAGATGAAATCTCGTCACTCAAAACGTTTGGGAAAAGAGGTGTTTGATGAGTATAGACACTTCCTCTCTAAGAACCATAAGTATTGTACTACTGAAAAATATATTTTCAATGGGAAATAAGAGACTGGACTAAAACCACAAAGTATGACACATCACCTATGGAAGTTGGCATATGAAAGAATTGTTTATTAACTGGGTTGGTTGCCATTGATGTCAACCCTTGAAGAAAGTCCAGTAGAAAATTTTGGTAGCACAAAGGTTTGGGTAATGGACCCAAGTTTTTTTTATGGATAATGGTATGAGTTTTGATATTCTTACAGGCAAGACTATTCTAGATGGATATTACATGTCATGGTATTTCTAGTGGTATGTGGAACATCACATAAATCCTCACGGTTAGAGAGTTATGGCCATGTGAAGTTGGAGAACCCTCATGAGTCATCTAGAAGCCCCAAAAGGTCAAAGTAGTCAAAGTGGTTGCAAAGAAGAAATTATTTGAATAATAAAGTTAATGGAGAAATTACTAAGTGGACAAGTGGTTAGAAGTGAGTTAGCCATAAAATAAGTAAAGTGGGTTAAGATGGTTAGAAGGTAATTTAAGTAATAAAGTGAAGTGATGAGTGAACCATAAGTCAAAGTGAATAAAAAAGAAATTGTTTAAATAATAAAGTTAATCGAGAAATTACTAAGTGTACAAGTGGTTAGAAGTGGGTTAGCCCTAAAATAAGGAAAGTGGGTTAAGATGGTTAGAAGGTAACCCCTTGAGGAAGCTACATGAAAGTATAAATAAGAGGAAAGGGTCTCTCATTTTTAATCACACTTGAGAATATTGAATATCTACAAGTGACTACGGTAACCAAAGGATATCTAAGCCGAATTTCAGAGGGAAGGTGAAGTAAAGAAGGCCGAAATTCAAYGGAGAATAAATTCTTTTGATGATGCTTTCTAAGGTATGTTATTTACAGGTCATATCACCATTTTCAAAATAATGTTTCTTCTAGAATGATTCAGACCGTGAAATTGGGAGGCCATTGAGTAAACATATCCAAATAGTTGTGATAAAAATTTCATCTTGTGGGTCGTTGTATTTTTGGAGTTACATTCTGTGGAAAATAGGGTTTGTGGCTAGTCCTAAAACTAGTCTAAAACAAGTTTTTCAGGTAAAAACGTCATAACTTCTTCATTTAGATCCAAATTCAGTAATACCAAATATATTGGTTAGAGTACAGTCTGTAGTATTCTGTGTACAATTTTCAAATCCATACAACAAATATTTTGTGTGGGGCACGCTCTACAAGTTCGCTCTCTAGAATAAAACAAAATTCAATAAGGTATGTCATTTTTGCTATAAATCCTTTTCTAAGAGGATCCAAGTAGTGAAACCTAGAGGAATTGCATAAAAGACATTGAAGAACATTGTGTACCATTTTCATATCTTTATTCATTATATGTACATAGTTATGATTATTTCAAGTTAGGGTTGTTGACTAATCCAAAATTAGTCATGTGAGACTAAAGTAAAGTATGATGAAAATGCTAGTCTCTTGTTGTTAAAGTTAAGGAAGGTTTGTAGGTATGTGATCATATACACCAGGTCTATTACAAAGTTACAAATCAGATTTGGATATTGAAATTGATGAGGAATTTCGGTTGAGGTACATATTGGGTACATGGTTGAGATAAGTAGTTGATGAGTTGGAAGATACATGAGGTGTATAGTTGATGATGTTGGTACATATTGATGAGTCATAGTTTATGTGTATTTGATGCATGATTGGTACATATTTGGTGCATGTTTGATGCACTCATTGATGGTGCATGGTTGATGTACTTGTTTATGGTACAGGCTGATTACAGGTTGTTTGGATAGGTTATTGTGACAGGTTATTTATACAGGTTTGGTGCATGGTTGATGCATTTATTTATGGTACAGGTTGATGTATGGTACATGTTGGAACAGGTTATTGGTACAGGTTGTTATAGGTTTATGTATGGTACATGTTGGAACAGGTTATTGGTACAGGTTGTTACAGGTTGATTATAGGTGGATTGGTATAGGTTTACAACAGTATATATCACAATGATAATGTGATAGTGGTTCCATCATTCTACTTATATTTCATGGAGGTTGGATGGGGCAAGGACAAGTGGTTGTAGCCGGAGAACACAGGGGGTTTTAGCCTCCTTCTGGTTGTAGCCAGAGAATTGGGGAGTTGGATCTTCCCTCAGGTTGTAGCCTGAGAAACTAGGGGGTTGGAGCCTCCTTTTAGTTGCAGCTGGAAAACAAAGGAAGTTGGTGCTTCCAATGAATGTAATTCTTAAATACATATAAGAAAAAACATTCCTTGGTTTTCTTCCTCTTTGGGTTTCCACGTAAAAACATTGGTGTACTGTGTATGTGTATAATTTCTCATTTGTTCATTGTTTATTTACTATGCAATTATTGGATGATAATGCTACATTGATATAACACTTGCATAATATGGTTAAAGAGGATTAAATTGCTCTATTACTGATTCACCCCCCCTCTTAGTAATCCAACAATTGGTATTAGAGCAAGGTTCCTTCAAGAAACAGTTTGATAACTAAAAGGAGATCATGGATTATTCTGAGAATGGAGTACACTGTTGAAGGGTCAAAATGGTTTAAAGTATGAGATGTGGAGTGGAAGGAAGAAAGTGTTTTTGCAGGAACAAGGGTATTATATTTGGCTATCAATCGTTACAGGATATGATAGTTCAAAAAGGGAAAAGATTGCACCCAAGAAGGAATTGAATAAGAATAAAAAAATAGCAATGGATTTCATCTGGGAAGGATTAACTAATCTGGTAAGAGAAAAGGTCGGTAAATGTTCATCAACCAAATAAATTTGGGATAAGTTACATGATATATATTCTTCACCCATTGCAGATTCATAAAATTCCAAAGAAGATGTAGATACAGATCAAGAAGAAATATGTTCACCGTGTCAAACATATTCATAAGATAAAGAGTACATAATCACCAGAGGTTTGTTGTTTTGATTTAATTGTGAAAAACAAAGACATCTTGAAATAGAATGCCATGCAGGAAATGAGATAGAAAAACTAATTGAAAAGGAAGACAATTATGAAACATAATTGATTAGTGCTTTATATGAACTAAGAGAAGAAAACAAGTCACTCAAGAAAGAATTGATGAAACAAAAGGAAAGTGTTCACATTTTTGAAGAATCCCAATAGGTCATCTAGAATTTAAGAACTCAGCTAGAACAAGCCCGAAAGATCGAAGAAAATCTTGAATATCAAAAGCAGTGTTTGGAAGCCAACATAGCAGCAAAGAAGGAAGAAGTAGAAATGAGAGAACATATTGACAGATCATCGTAAGGAAATAACTAACGATATAAAATAGATTGAGGAAGCATTTGGTCAAGAAGAGAAATGACTTGAAGAAGAAATAATCACATTAAAAATTTAGCTTGAAGAAGCGAAAAGAACAAAAGAAGTCATGAAGTCTCAGATAATGAAGAAAGAAGAATAGGTTGAGAAACTTGAAGAAGAAGTTGTCACATTGAGAAGTAAAATAGACAAGCTCAACAAGAACATTGAAGAGAAAGAAACATCCACATCAGTTATAGAGAATGAAAAGAAGCACTCTAGGTTGCTAGAAACAAAAATGAAGAAAATAGAAAGAGTTATGTAGAAGTACTCAAAGGAAGGACTCATGGCCAACCAAAATCTAAGAAAACTATTGAAGATACATCTTCAAGAATACCATCCATGTTCAAGCCACAAAGAATATTCAATCATGATCATGATCAGTCAAGGAAGAAATTTAGAAGGACTACACCACAAAGAAGATCATTCACTCCCAGGTATGCAAATTTCTTTTATGGTCATTGTTTTTATTGAACTAATTTTGGAAATAAGGTTGCAGATTGCAGGGATTATAAAAGAAATGTTTAAGCAAGAAGTATATATGTGACCCCATGTAACATTGAATGTTACAAATTTCATAACTATGGGCACACAACTAGTGATTGTAGAAGCATGATCGATACTTCCATGAAAGAGGACATTGATATAAGATATAAGAAAGTATGGATAAGAAAAAACAAAGAACATGTGAACAAAGACCAAGTCCCAGAGATCACAAGATTGGCAATACAATGAGATGAAGAAAATTCTACATAGAAAGACGTCAAATACAAAAAGGTTTGGAAAATAATTGAAAGAAAAGAAGGACAAGTAAATAAGGAACAAGTTCAAGAGATTGTACTTTCAGGAATTGTAGTGAAAGAGAAATCCACAAACAGAAAGAAAGAAGTCAGATCTTAGAGAGATGATGAATCTACCAATGAAGATGATGATGAATACACATCAGAGCAGGAATTGTTCTGAGCCATCCGGCTTAGAGACTCCTAGGTAATATGAATATTAGATAGGGGGAGTCTATGCAATAGTTGTGACAGACCAAAGAACCATCCTTCAAGTAGCTTGCATAGTTTGAGTAGAGAGATCCATAGTAGTGAGTTAGCAGAAGTAAAATATGATAGATTAATCAGTTGTAGTATTACTTCATGATAGTACAGTGACATATGATTCAAAATTATGGACAGTTGTGTAGCAGAGTCTTGAACAGTATGGACATATATGGACGTGAAATCATATTTTATGAATGAGGAAATTGAAGAAGAAGTATGCATTGAACAATTGGTTCCTAGAACATGGTACTCTAGACTGGATAAATATCCACAGTATGTAGGGTTCAGAAAAGGAAGTGCATACAAAAACCTCTACATAAAGGTAACTCAAGATGGTGTTTTATTAATTGAAGTTTATATTGATGATATTATATTTGGAAGTATTGATGACAGGTTAAGCCATAAATTTGAAAAGGATATGCAAAATGAATTTGAAATGTTATTACTTGGATAACTATCCTTATTTCTAGGTCTTCAGATATGTCAAAGAAACCAAGTAATTTTTATTTCTCAAACTAAGTATATCAAAGAAATGAAAAAGAGGTTCAGAATGGAATATTTCAAACCAGTTACCACTCCTATGAAAACCAGTTGCAAGTTGAGAAAATATGATGATTCAAAGTCTATAGACCAGAGGCAATACATGTCAATGATTTGTAGCTTAGTATATGTGACAACATCTAGACCACACGTAATGCAGACAACTGGACAAGTGGCACGATTTCAAGGAACACCAAAGGAATCACATGTATTAGCAGTGAAAAGGATTTTCAGATATCTCAAAGGAACATAAGATTTTGGATTATGGTATCCAAAAAGAAAGGATCTATCACTTATTGCCTACACAAATGCATATTGGGCAGGTTGCATTGATGACTGATGAAGCACCAGTGGAGCAACGTTCTACTTGGGTGAGTGTTTAGTATCTTGGCTAAGAAAGAAACACTAATCAATATCTTTATCTACAGCTGAAGCAGAGTATATTGCAGCAGTAGGATGTTGTAATCAGGTTCTATGGATGAAACAAACTTTCACAGATATACATGTTGAGTATGATGAGCCCATTCCAATCTATTGTGATAATACAAGAACCATCAGTATCTCAAAGAACCTGGTGATGCACTCCAAGACGAAGAACATTCCAAAAATGTATCACTTTCTATGGGAACAAGTTGCATAGAAGAACATCAGACTTGAATATGTGGGCACAAAAGAACAAGTGGCAGACATATTTACAAAAAATCTTCCAAGGGAAGCCTTTGAGTATCTTCGCCAAAGACTCAGAGTAATTTCTACTCCAAAATGAATGCTATTGAATGCTTATCTTATATGTCTTATATTTACATGAGGAAACACCATAAAGAGGATAGTTCAGGTTGGGAGATCAGTTTCAAGAATATTTCAGGTAGGGGGAGCAACCCTGGATGGAAATATACCTTTTCCATTGATGACAAAGGGAGAGATATTTATTGAATGCAAAGGTAAATGCTTATAGAAAGAGCACAGAGGCATGGTTCCAAGGGGAGCGATGTTAACAGGGGGATCATGATTGATATGAATTCAATATTGCATTAGAGTTTTTCCATCAATGCTAAAGGGGGATATTGTTGATTAATTGGGTTGGTTTTCATTGATGTCAACCCTTGAAGACAGTCTGGTAGAAAATTTCGGTAGCACAAAGGCTTGGGTAATGGACCCAAGTTTGTTTGATGGGTAATGGTATGAGTTTTGATATATTTGTAGGCAATAGTATTCTATATGGATAGTACATGTCATGTCATTTCCAGTGGTATGTGGAATGTCACATAATGCCTCACGGTTAGAGAGTTATGGCCATGTGAAGTTGGAGAACCCTCATGAGTCATCTAGAAGCCCCAAAAGGTCAAAGTAGTCAAAGTGGTTGCAAAGAAGAAATTAACATCCCCACTACCCTATTATACTCCTCATCTATACGTTAGGGTCATAAAAAGGGAGCTGAAAGAAGAGGCCTCAACCATCAACATCATTGATCCACCAAAGTAAAGAATGCAATCTCAAGTTTTGAAGAAATTTTGGGTTTGTTTTCAGTTGCATGAGGACATGCAATGATTTTGGCATGGGGGGATGTTGAGACCCGAAATTAACATCTCCACTACCCTATTATACTCCTCATCTATACCTTTTTGGCTTACCTAAGCTTGAGTGAATGACAAGAACGCTACCATTAGCCATTGATAAGGTCATAAGGTAAAGTGTGATTAATTTATGCATTTTGTGGTTTATTGAGCTAGAAAATTAAACATTTCATGTACTAATGCTTTAATTTGCCATGTATAATCTTTGACCTCTAGATAAATCTAGCCTTCCTGTACCATCTCATCTATCTGGTACTTTTGCACCAAGACTGCCACTGTCTGAATCCGGTACCAAGTGCATCTGGTACTGAATCTTGCCTGTTGCGATCCGGTACCAACAGTCGTGGACTGTTGTGATACGGTACCACCATTTGCACACTGTCGTGATCCGGTACCACCATCTGTGCACTGTTGTGATCCAGTATCAATATAGAGAGCCGAATGTACCAAGTTTAGTCCAGATCACACCCAAGACAATTATTGGATGTTTATTTTCTTTAGCAAGTCTTTGTTAAGATAGTTTTTTGATTGCCTCATCCTCATGCACTTCATGTCATGAAGATGAAGCTAAAATATGTAACCGAATAATTAAAATTAACAATTGGCTTATTTGCAAATCATTTCACCTCCTTATGTTTCACGACTAAGATTGTTAAATAGCCATGGCAAGGATGTGGAAGTGTGGAGAGAGTTAGAATATTACATCATGTGAAGCAGCGTGTTATATTGCAGAACATATTCTGAGTGAAGATTAATAGAAAGAAATCATTTATCTCCATGTCTTGATTGTCTATGATTAAATGTGAGTTGAGTTGTTAGCATACGTTTGATTCTATGTTTGAAATTTGAATGAGAGTAATGTGTGGGTTGAAAGCAAGCTTAGTGTAGACTCCAGTCGCTGACCTATTGAAGTGGAAAGGGCCCACCTCCCAACAAAGGTCAACATCTTCGTAGATTAGTATTAGCATTTGTTTTTAATAGTGTAAATGTTAAATTAGTTGAAGCTTTAATTCTCTCAGATGATAGCAGTACAACTTAGGGTAGGATTTCCATTATATGATTGCTTAGAGAACTTTACTCGCTCTGCTTTTGCATATGCTCTGTTTTTATGAATTTGATTTTAGACATGAATGTTGGCAGCAGTAGTCAAACATATTTGAAGGAGAACTAGTGAAGTTCACAATAGCACATTGTGAACCACAACATACTCAGTATATTGACTGTTGAACTACCTATGCTATGTCTTGATGATTGATGTGTGATTTCCCTTTCAGAAGTGTGGATTGCATAGTTAGTTTTCTGGGTCAGATAGTAGAGTCGATCTATCAAACCAACTCCATCTCATACTTGTATGTGCCATAATGGAGTAGATAGCCTCTCCATGAAAGACAACCAAAGTGCATTTCAGTTTGCTATTTTGTTTTGTTTCCAACATACATAATTTAGAATAGTTCTATACTCATGACATTAGAATTACCTTTCTTACTGGTGTCTTGTAACTCTGTTGATCATGAATCCCAGATTGATAATTAATGAGTGAATTATACTAAACATATAAGCAACACAACATTTTGGCGCCATCGTCGGGGAGTTGCAAACGGAAGGAAGTGTTTTTTAGCTCAAATTGTTTGCATAAATTTTTAATTCTTTTAAAGGCTGCTTGAGAGAGGAGGATAAAAAGTTTAAGACATGAGTGAAGAGCCACGCGGCCACTAGAGGTGGGGTTCTCCGAAGCCAAGTTGCCTTCTTACCTTCTAGATAGAATTAGGATTTCAATTCAGTTGAGAATCAAATTTCCATTTTATGCATAGATATAGAGATAACAAGGGTAGATTTGTAAGCTCTAAAGATTCAAACACACCCCCCCCCCACTAATCCAACTGACACTGGTGCAGGAAAAATTCCACCAAGAGAAAATTCAAGGGCAGCCAGCGAGGCTCTAGAAGGAGAACCTAAAACAGAAGAATCAACACTTGGGCAAGCAGAACGTGAGTCTGCTGAACATTTAGGACACAGAAAATCCATTTTATGAACCATCCATCAGTAGAATGGATGAAGAAGAAGGAAATGCAGCCACAGAGACTGAGACTTTTGGGTTTCCAATCTTGGATATTTCCAGAAACATCAGCATGAAGAATATCCCACTATCATCGTTACCCACTTTCAGAGGTATGTCAAMTGAAGATCCAGATTTATTTTTATTCGAGTTTGACATATTATGTAGAAGCTATAACTAMTCAGAYRMTGCCCMAAAACTTAAGCTCTTTCCTGCTACAATAAAAGATTCAGCCTTAAGATGGTTCATGAGCTTAGGAGAAAATACAATCCTCTCTTGGGATCAGATGAAAGACACATTTTTACAGAAATACCAAGACTATTGTAAGGATAATGCTAAAAATGACATTTTTAAAATGCAGCAAACAGAAGATGAAAGCCCTAAAGACTACCTAKAAAGATTCTTATACAACTATCAGAAGTCAAAACTATTCACCACAGACCCAGTTGTAGTAAAAATTGTATTCTTGAAAGGTCTTAGAGATGACTGCATAGAAGTTTTAAAATTGTTGAGTTTAGGAGATGTACAACAAAAGCCTTTTTCAGAGATTGCAGATTACTATAGGAGATACTCAAGAGGACAAGCTAAAACAAGCAAAGGACCAAGAGATCCTTTTAGCAGAAATACAAAACAAAGCTCAGGGACTGTCACCAGAACTGAGTTAGGAAAATGATTGGAGAACTTTAAAAAAAACATATTGAGCACAATCAGTAACCAGTTAGATACTCTAAAACTGAAAAAGAAACAAGAGGAAGAGGCTGCTTTAGCAATATTTTGTCATAGATGCCAAAAGAAGCACATGTTAGCTTATGGCTTACCTTTACCAATCACTAAGTCTAAATTGTCACCTATATTTGTATTATTCATTTAGGATATTAGTAATATATCCTCAAGTGATGACTAAGGAGTTAGTTAAGATTGCCTAGCCTAGTCATCTTCCATGATTTGCATCACCCATTGTACTATAAATATGTAACATTGGAGTGAATACATAAAAGTGTTGGCTAGTGAGCCTTTTCTGACATGTTATTGTTCTTGTCTATATTTTATCAATTGGTATTAGAGCCATGGTGAAAAGAGGATGAAAATATCAACCTCGTAGTTTCTCCATGGTAGTTTTCCATGTGAGGTTTGATAGCTTCATGAAAGCTTGAAAGGTGTTGCAAATGGATACTCTAAGATGAATCGGTTCGTAGTAGGGTGACTAATAGAATATAATATTGAAGTGAATACGATGGCAAGGATGAGAGCAAGACTAATAGTAGCATATAAATATTCACAACAGCAACCCCTCTTGGTGTAAGATCTGCATTTCCTTTATTTATTTATTTTTCAGATATGTTCAAAGATTGTTTAAGTTTGTTTTATGGTCACCTTCAAACACCATCATATCCTCAACCTGTATAATCTCAATAAAGATGCAGATATGTCATTCTTTCTGGCATGTTTTTAGATCTGTTGTGTAAATCTAGTCGCATAATTGAAAAGCTTTTCCTTCACTAGTTGAGTGATTGAAGATCGCAAAGGAAAATAATGTAAAACCACTGAAAGCATGGATGAATGACTATAGATATAAATGTTTTTTTTCATTGTTGTCTAAGATCTATATGATCTGCGCTCCATTGGTTTTGGTTGAAACCCATATCCCATAGCTTATTGATTTACCTTTATATTATTGCATAATTTCATGGATCTGCCAAGTAACCTCAACCTGCATAAATCTATACAAGAAATAGACATCACCTTCAATATCTTCAACCAAGCACATTTCACGAAATGTTGCATGGTATATAGAACAACGAGCTAGTTCTGCAACTTCTCCATTGGCATATATGAGGTGCATATAGTAAAAGATGTTCCAAGAAGAGATTCTGGTAAGTTTTTGTTATATCCAACTAATGTTGCGATGTTAAAATTGGTGATCGCACTTTATTTGCACGCAACCATATATGTGTTGTTTTTACTTCCTTGCCAACTCCATGAATGAAGAAAACAAGATGCCTCATGATTGAAACCTCTTGCTTGTACAACCTAGATCTAGTATTAGTGTAATCTAGTGATCTGTTGTAATCTATTGATAGTGACGATAGAAGCCCACTGGTAAACACAGAGATCTCTATTTTTTCAACACGGTAAGGTCAATGCCAAATGAAGGAGAATTTTTGATCTTGATCAAAGGCAAAAGATTTATCAAGATCTGCGGGATGAAGCAGAGAAACAGTTTGAGAAATGTCGCTCTTTGTACTTTGACATGCCCAACAATTCTATGAAGTTTCTCAACAGATTTCTCGAGAGAAATATGGCCACCGTCCATTTTTTTGGAGATCGCCCAAGAGAAATCGAGATTAATGCATGTGCTTCTCAAATGATCAATGCACAAGTCCACTTCAAAGAGGAATAATGGTAATGGTTTCTAAAATAAATTACATCCTCTTCAATTACTGAGGTGTTGTTCCAAGAATTGATAAATTCTTGTAACGTGAGGTTCTACTCCAGGTGTCATTCCAAGGACTGTATCCCCAAAATTTTGGACACTATCTCCAACAATTCCAAGTGAAATTATTTGAAATCTCAACAATCTAGTGAGTGGTAAAGACTCCTCTGTGATCTGCATACTATCTCCAAGAAATCGATTTCATTTGCCAACAGTATGCCTCAAATTGCTCAATGATTTGATATAATCTAATCCTGGTTATGGGTGCCACTAAAGGTATTTGATGTTAGAGTTTGAATATGATGAGCGATTACAGTTAAAGATCGCAGTTGTGTAATGATTGCAGGTAATCTGAAATTTGGTCGACTCAGGAATCTATGTTCTTCTCAACACTTGAGGGATCAAATTGGTTTGATTTGGCCATAATCAAACCATGTGGAGGAACAACAACTTAAATCGTTCTATACAAGAAGCTATGATATCTGATCTGCACATCTTCCTCGGAACTATGATTTGGAGTTTTTTGTTTTTGCGATTGCTAAGATCTAGCGTGATCTGGTGCAATGGATAGTTGATCCATATTTTTACAAGGCTGTCAATTATATCTCTCTCTAAATTTATGTTTCATGGGAGGATTAATGAAGATCGTCGCCTTGGATGCTCAAATCACCTTCATGTGATCTGGTGCCTCTCAATGCAATCCGATTTCTCTCCTCAGATCCGAAATTGCCACAGGTTTGCACGCTTGGCGTAGTTTGGATGATTGGCAGCTTCTTAAAGAATTAAAACTCATTTGTTTTTCATTCATGTGGAAATAAAACAAATAAAGTCATGCATATAAGAAACATACATAGAAGCTCTTTTAAAATTGGCAATTAATTTAAAGGCATATTTATGACACTTTTAGAATAATATAAAGAATATTCTTTTTGGGAGTCATAAGAAAAAGTGGCATTGTAATGCTTTTGAAAGAGAAAGATTTGATGTGGTATAATTTTGTATCCAAGGATTTGGTCTCTCGATTTTTAAAGGTTTTGAGATTTGGGACTTTTGGAGAGATAATGACACTTGTAAAAGTTGTTAGTACTTATCGTATGGAGAAATTTGTAGGATGAGAAGAAAGAAGCGTCATCTTGATGAGTTATTGAAATTTTATATTGTTAATGAAGATCAAGATAGCTTCATAATGTATTTGAGCACGGTTATTGTAAGAGAGATATTTATAATAAAATTGAAGTCTTTTGTTTTGTGTCCTAGATCCGCATGAAATTGAATAGGGGGATCTTAGGTACACCTTCTGTAGTGTGTTGAGGTGAAATTTTCATGGAGGCTTATAGTGTTTACTGTCTAGTTTTGACATAAACAAAATTACAATTTTAGCATTTAACGCAACACACACAAGCTCAAGCACAATGTTACTCATGCACATGCATTCAAGCAAAAGTAATGCAAATCAAGCATCGACAAAGAATACTAAAGCAATGAACAAGTCAAGATCATAATCAAAGGAGAACTAGACTCAAAATCATCGACAACACATTCAAATCTGAAGAGTAATTCAACTTTGAAGTCAACATTCATTGTAAACTTGCAAATATTATTTTTTGTAAGTAATCAATCTCAACTACAGTTTTTTTGTAAGTGTCCAATCAAATCAAGTTGAATTGTAATTTTTAGGTGTATTCTCGGTTGAGCCCGACACCCACGAGTCTATTTCCATTTTGAGTTGAAATTGACAAGCTTGAGTAGCTTAACTCAAATCATTGTAATACTTTGAGATGCATTTTCGGTGGTAACCGACATCCTCAAATTCCTGGAAGCAAGTTCAAGCAAACAAATTCAAGTGAGCATGAAGTTCAAGCGAGCGATTCAAGTGAGCAAGTTATAGATAATCCTTCTTCTGTCAAGTCAAATTATAATCAGGATCTACCTGCACAAGGAGACCTCATTTAGTTTTTTGAAATGGCCCGAAATCCAAAATTATTAGAGTTACTGAACACTCTAATAAACACCATTGAAGACAACACAATGACATTGAACAAAGAACTCTTCAATCAGTGCTAACTTGTTTGCAAGTGATGCAAGATAAATTTAGACGTCTTCAATCTCTATCCCAAATATTGAATGATGAGTTGATAGATCTCAAAAATCAACAACTAGTGAATTGTTCCGAACTAGTTTTTGTTCAGAACAACACTCTCTATGATGATAATGATGATGATAATGTTTTTAATCAACAACCAGTGAAGGAACAACACAGTGATATAACTTCAGAATTAGTTTCAGACGAAGTTGAATCTATTCATGAACCTACATTTCAAGAGTTTTCTTTTGACTTCAGTGAAGAAAACCTTTCAATGATGCATCAACATGCAGTAAATCCACTTCCACGGATTTCAAAGCAACAGGTTAAAAATACTCTTTCCAATCCCATCATCAGACCTTGGGAAGAAATCATCTACAACAAGAATAGATCAGGACTTGGATATGACAAGGAAGTTACCTTTCATATTTCTGATTATTCCAGACCAATCAAGTTCCAAAGTGTTGGATTCCTTCAAGAATCTTCAACTTCACCTGTTCAAGTTCAACATCAGAATGATAAGTGCCAACATTGTAATCGAGTTGGTCACGAGGAGAATAATTTTTTTGATCTCCATCCTTGCCAGCATTGTGGCAAGCATAACCATTCTTCAGACAAATTTTCAACACTGAAGAAACCTGCAATATTGAAAATTCACTATGAGTGGATTGATCCTTGGCAATGGTCATCAACAACCAAGTGATTATATAAGTCTCATCGTAGAATTAAATCTCGAGTAAAGACCAATATTGTATCACATAACATTTTTGTACCTCACATAAGTGGTCTCCTTATGGCGTAGCTTTTGAGCATGGCCCTCACGGGATGAGATAACATGTGGTTTTTTCTACATGCCCACTTTGTGTTGTACTCAAAATGAAACAAGTACGATACTCTCTTGAGCCTAGAAGGGGGGAGTTCAATGATGAAACTATCATGCAACTTAAGGGGGGGAGTTCAAAATTCCAGTGAAGATGGTTCATGAAACCACTTGTGGTATCTCCTTTTAGCTGACAAAGGGGGGAATTGATGATGGAATTGGTTGTCAGACTAAAAGTTTTGACAACAACAAACATCAAGTATGCCAGATGGGCATGAATTTTCCAAATGGGCAACTGCGGTCTGTAGATGACAAAATCTAGAAGAATTATGGTTCAATAAGTTTAAGTTGAATCATACATAATTGGGATGTTGATTTTGATTTTGAGAGAAATGATGTGGATGTTTGGTTCACACAGATGGTCATTCGAGCTAGTAGAGGACAAGAGGATCCTTCTGCATTGCAGCTTGGCATTTGATTGAGTTGTCAGGCATTTTTCAGGGATGTGTCAGGCTAGAAGGATTCACTTCTCTTGGGTCGCTCTCATCAGATTGGAGTTTACATTAAGTAAACAATTTGCATGCATCATGGCTCACATTATTACTTAGTGATATTTTTCATAGATGGCAGGCTTTGACTGGATTATGGTTCAATGACTTGTAATTGAATCATACACATTATACATTGGGATGTTGTTGGACACCTAAACGTGTCAAGATTGGTTAGTGTTTATCCAAAAACCATCATATACATGGTATCAATTGGTTAGTGGTTATCCCAAACCAGAGATTCAGATATCCCTTTCAGTGATACACTGATAGTAGAGTGGTGATACTACATGTTCACCAATTAGTAGAAGACATCAGATTCTTCTAGCTAAAATACTTGGCAAAATGATTAAATTTTCAAGCAATCAGGGGATGTTCAGATATTGCAGTTGTTCACTTCCATATCTCAACTCTCTTCCAGTTCATTTCAAATGAACATGTTCAGCATCTAGATTGGTAGTTTTTCAGGCAGTTCTTCATTGAGGCTCAACACATGAGTTTCAGTATGAAGACTTGGAATTGATACCAATTTATGCTTTATTGTTGGTATTATTGATCGAACTTGTGATTGAGGGGGGGATTGTTAGCCTATGGCTTACCTTTACCAATCACTAAGTCTAAATTGTCACCTATATTTGTATTATTCATTTAGGATATTAGTAACATATCCTCAAGTGATGACTAATGATTTAGTTAAGATCGCCTAGCCTAGTCATCATGCATGATTTTAGGATCTAGAGAAAATATCTCTATGAGGTGGCATCACCCATTGTACTATAAATATGTAACATTAGAGTGAATACATAAAAGTGTTGGCTAGTGAGCCTTTTCCACCATGTTATTGTTCCTGTCTATATTTTATCAGCACAATGAGAAAGAATGCCCATTAAATATCATAGAAATGTGTGGTCTGTGTACACTACAACACCCCACATCTGAGTGTCCAACTTTTCTTGAGCTACAAGACATGTATAGGGGAGGAGGAGTCTCACAAGAACAACCATACCCTTCCAGGAGACCTTGGAGAGCCCAAAACCCCAATGCATTTTATGACCCTAATGCACAATATCAACAACAACAATGGGGTCCTTCCCCAGTGACCTATCCACAATGGACACCTCAACAAACTCAACCTTGGCAACAAGGTTGGAGGGGACCTATGTATGGAAATCCCTCTTACCCTACATATTCACAATACACTGCAAAAATTTCCCAATTACTACCTGGATTCAACCCACCACAAATTCAAGCTTTACTTCCACCTCCTATACAACAGAAAATTACAACCCCCTTGAACCCTAACCAGCAACAACAACCACCTATAAATGCCAATCAACAACAAAACCAAGCTTCCCACAAACCTCAGAAACCAACAAAAATCCCTGCCCAGCCAATGCCTAACCCCAATAATCAAACCACCCACCCGGTACAAAATACATAAGATCAAACCTTTCCCACCTATGAAATTCAACTACGATTGGGGAAAGTTGTAAACCAATCAGATCCTGCAGTAATAATTTAGGAAGAAAATGATAATCATTCTAAGGAAGAAAACACTCAAACCACCCCTGCAGAAGAAGAGACCTCCCCTCCTATTCCAATCACTTCTCAGTCTATACGAGTACCCCAACAAGTTAATCTCCCACCCTACCCCGAAAGACTATAAGTAAAGAAACCTGACCCACCCTTGCACAGAAGATGAATTACGAAATGTATGTATAAAAATACCTTCGCTGCAAGCCATTAAGGATATCCCTATATATGCCAAAATCATAAGGGATATTTTCATTAAGAAACCAGGAAGGAAGAAGAAGGAACCTCCCCTTGTTCATGTGGTGGGACAATTATCTAAATTTATTTCTGAAATGCCATACAAATATAATGACCCTGGAAACCCAGTAGTCACTATTGAAATTAATGGTATTTCTCTACCAAACACACTCATTGATTTGGGTGCAGCAATTAATGTAATGCCTTTTGACACTATGCAAAAAATCCAAATCAACCAGTTAATACCAACCCAAACCATGATAGAGTTGGAAGATAAGTCAGTCATCAGCCCTGCAGGAAGTCTAGATGATGTCACAGTCACTCTAGCTTCTTGGGAATATCCAGTAGAATTTTTAGTCATCTATTCTAAATCATCCTCCAAACCAAGACACCCTGTGGTTTTTGGCCGCCCTTGGCTGGCCACAGCAGATGCCTTCATCAATTGTCGGTCTGGTGAGATGACTATATCCAATGGCACACATAGCCAAAAACTTGTTCTCTTCCCTCCTGCCCAACTGGCACAGGAAATACTTGTTTGGTTAGAAAACCCTTATGGAGAGGAAGATTGCATCAGACCCCAGTTAACACTTGAACAAATAAGAGGAATACAAGAACAATCAGATAAACAAGTCTTAAGTTTATTTTTGGTTGATACAAATTGCATTGAATACCCAAGGTCTTTTGTAGAATTGTCACATATTTTTAGTTCTGAATTTCAATAAACTTGGAACCCTGATATCACTCAATTATATACCTTATCACTAGCCTCCTTAGAGAAGGAAGAAACTACTGAACTTGTTGAGATTAGCCCAGGAAAACCTTTGTATATCAACTCTAGTTTGGAAGTAGAACAAAAGACACAAGTAATTGAAATGCTCCAAATACAATTTGATGCCTTTGCATGGCATTATGCAGACGTGAAAGGAATTCACCCTGACACATGCACACATCATATCTACACTAATGACCAAATCAGACCAGTTAGACAGCCTCAGTGAAGGATGAATCCAACCCTTAGAGATATTGTAAAAGAAGAATTGCAAAAACTCCTTCGAGCCAATCTCATATACCCCATTTCAAATAGTCAATGGGTATCTCCACTTGTCATAGTTCCCAAGAAAAATGGAAAGTGGAGAATATGTGTAGACTTCTGGGAGTTGAACAAAGCCACCCATAGGGATTATTTTCCCTTACCATTTATTGATCAAGTGTTGGATACCTTGTCTGGAAAGAAGTATTTTTCGTTCCTAGATGGGTTTAGTGGTTACAACTAGAGACAAATAGCACCCGAAGACCAGGAGAAGACCACTTTCACCTGCCCCTTGGGTACCTATGCTTATAGGGTGCTTCCTTTTGGACTTTGCAATGCCCCAACCACTTTTCAAAGGGTTTTCCTAGCCATTTTCTCCAACTTGACCAATGATTGCGTGGAAGTCTACATGGATGACTTTACAGTCCATGGATAAGACTTCCAGGAAGAATTGGCCAGTCTAGAAAAAGTCTTTATCAGGTGTAAGGAAACTAATCTTTCCTTAAGTAATGAAAAGTCAAAAATGATACTCACTGAAGGTATTGTTTTGGGACATCACATTTTTGGTTCTGGAATGAGAGTTGA
>ML793026.1:0-60882 GCA_009831015.1 Picea engelmannii
ATCCAAATCACTAATTGCTTGGAGGCAACAGCCAAAACAGGCAGGCTGATGTCCCAAGCTGAGAAAGAAATACCTTCAAGCTTCAGCTTTAAATTCAGAAATAGTTGTGTCTGTTAGGCTTACCACAATAATGACTCAGATCTGTCCCAAGCTGAGAAAGAAATACCTTCAAGCTTCAGCTTTAAATTCAAAAATAGTTGTGTCTGTTAGGCTTACCACAATAATGACTCAGATCTAAACTTTGGTGGGCAGAGAGCCTTTTTTTCTTCCAAGCAAAAAAAATCTATATATTCAATATTTCAGAGTTTGAAATCAAAATAGACATTTAGCTGTCCTGGACAGACTTAGAACCAGGGATCAAGAACCATCTCTGCACTGTCTGCGGCAGAAATAGACCTAAGTCTGCATAATTACAGTCTTCCTTTAGCATCATAAAGACACTAAAATCAACATCAAGAATGAACAACATACATATCCCTAATAAGTTAATAACCTATAAAGACCTCTAAGGTTACAAACATATGGTCTGAAACCTCTTCATCATGAACTGTTTGCAATGTGCATTAATACAAAGTTTTTTCAGACTCTGAAAGGAGAGTGCCTCCTCTGAATTCATGTTCAGCTAAGGTACTCTCCTCCAAAAGAAAAGCTTCTTTAGACAGTTTATCTGCTTTGAACTTGTGACTTTGAAAGTTAAATTCTTGGTAAATATGAGAAAAAGTAATAACATCAAAAGTGTTTTTTACCTCCTGGACTTGGGTCATAATTGACAACAGGCCCAGGTTTTCAATGCTGCAATGTTGATTAGCCCAGTCCATGAAGAGTTTTGAATCCCCAAACACTTGGAGATGTTTGAGCCGTCTTTTTTCTGCTGTTTTCACCAGCAACCATAGAGCATAAAACTTGGCACGAATATTGGTCTGTTGTCCAGCAGCATACTTCAGTAACAGGAAATGAGAAGAATCAAGGAAAAGTACAGCCCTTGCTCCACAGATGGAGTTCCTTGACAAGCTTCGTCTAAGTAACCCTATGGCTTTTCTTGATATATACTTGGCATCAATAAACATCTACAAATTTAAAATTTTCTCTTTTGGAGGCCTTCTGTTGCCTTCCATTGCCAGTCTTATCTTGTGTGCTACTTGTGCAGGGGTGATGTCCAGGTCCTGAAATACCATCTGATTTCTTGCCAACCAAAGCCCATGAATAAACAGACAGGGTAGTGCTGTATAAGCTGCTACAGCTTTGTCAGTTAGCGAGTCTAAAAGACAATCCACCAGAGTCAACTTATCCCTTTTTCTCTTGCCAACAGTAACCTGTATGGCTTCATGCCAGACAGTTCTAGAAAAAGGACAAGTCACCAACAGGTGATCACCGTTTCTTCACTGCTTTTACAAAGTATGTGCCTACCTCGCCCAACCCAATTTCTCTTTTACCATTGTCCCATGTTAGAACTCTATTTGCCAGAGCCAACCACATTGAGATTTTCGTTTATAAAGGACAGATCAACTTCCAAACATCTCCACCACCAAACTCACTAAATCCAAATCCTCTTCTATTCTGGTTGCATATCCCGACTCGACAGTATATTTCCCTGAACCCAAGTTCTTTGACCATTTAAGTTGATCCTGCTTCTCTGTCAACTTAAAGCACTCTGGGTTAGAAGATTAACATACTGTCCACATTCCACTGCCGGCTTACCCTGCAAGCTCAAGTTATTTGCTGTCACCAGCCTTGTAACCAAGCATCTTTTGCCAACTGTGATGCTGCCTCTCTTAAGTAAAAAATACCCTGTTCATGTAAGGCTTCCAACAATGCCTCGGATAATCTAAAATTACCTTTGATACCTATCCACGAATCCTCTCCTATCCGAACTTTACTACCATTCCTCATTTTCCATGTTGCTCAATTGCCAACTAAGGGAAATGCCTTTACCAAGGCTTTCCAAACTATGGATGTTCCATGAGAATGTTTTCTTGCCAATCTGAACCAATCTTCCATGGACATCCCCTTAAGTATTTGGCTTTCATTACTCTGGGCCAAAGGCCTTCATTATAGACCAATCTCCAAAGACTTTTAGCTGCAAGTGCTAAACTGAAGATATGTGCATTTTCAAACCCCACCCCTCAGCTTCCTTTGGGGTGGGCATAGAGCCCTTATCCTGTGTATGAGTTGGTTGAGTTTGATAGCAGGTTCACAAACTGGCGGGCATAGAGCGCTGATCACGTGTATGACTCTGGTGGGCATGGATCCCTGATTATGTGTACGAGTTGGTTGAGTTTGACAATGCGCCCAACATAGGGTTAAATAAAAAATGGTTACACATTCAACTCGTGTATGCATTAGGAGCATAGTATGTGTATGAGTTGGCTCAGTTTGAACTTTGACAGCAGGTTCACAACCTGGTTGGCATAGAGCTCTGATCACTTGTATGACCCTGGTGGGCATGGAGCTCTGATCATGTGTATGTGCATGAATTGGTTGAGTCGTACAGTGCACCCAACACAGGGTTAAATCAAACTTGGTTACGCATTCAACTCACATATGCATCAGGAGCATAGTTATCCGCATCACCCCTAGGCATACCCACAGTTGTGCCAGAATCTCATTGGAACTGCACAATTGCCAATCAGGATTGGATTCTGCAGAAGTTGCCATTTTTTAAATCAGATCTGTTCCCGATTTAAGGAATCCATTTCTGGTCTAAATGGGTGTGGATTGGGTTCAATGGAGCTGCTGTATTTTTAACTGTGTTTATAGGAATCCCTATTCACTGAGATGCCATTGAATGTTCTATCTGGTTGCATTTTTGTAGTCTGTAATATATGGATGCCCTTGTAAAGATTCTTACAGCTCGATTGCATATTGGCACTCTATTTATTAATGGTTGCGACTCGCTGGAATGCGTGCCTCTGTTAGGATGCCTCTTCACATGATGGAATTTGTTGATTGGTTGCCTCTTGCCGGGATGCCTTTGCCAATGGCAGAATGTTGGGAGTGGTTGTGTTAACTAATGGAAGGAATGTTTGATTTGCAGGTTTGAGGGAATGTTGAGTCTGCTCGAGTATTGAAAACCTTAGCCAATGGACAAATTTGCTAGTTAATTTCATATGATAGTTATATAACATGAACACCTTTAAAAACCTTTATCTTACAGTTTTTTGTTATTATGAGTTATAAACTTAAGTTATTAATATAAAAACTTCTATATATTAGCTATATGTATTAATATAAAACTATATATATGAATTTATCTATTTAGAGAATTGAGTATTAAATTTAATATGTAATATTTTTTTCCAAAGAAAAAAATCCTATATTTGATATTTCTGAGAAAGAAATCAAAATATACATTGGTCTGTCCTGAGTGGACTCAAAAACTATTCCATATGCAGCCTATGCAATTTTGCATCAAGAAGGAACTATTTCTACTTATTACAGTCATCTTGTTAATTTTCAAGGTAATTCCTTAAATTCTGTCTAAACTTTGAACTTAGCTTAACATCATTCATAAACTAGAACAACAATAATCTTAAGAATTTACTAGTATGCAAGATCACAACGCATATATCCTGGGGAAATCCTATACAAGGAGAAAAACCTAGCAAACAATCTCATTTTATTGCATTAATAAAGTATGATCACTAACAAATATCCACCATGAAATTCTTCTCTTAAATGCGCTTGCCAAGACAATTTAGACCAGACTGTATGACCTGTAGAAGTAGAGAGACTTTGTTGATATAATCTTCTGTTATCGACTAGCATTGTGGAAGAAACTATGCGCTGCCTGGGTGCTTCTTTGCTGCTTTTTCTGGATTGATATGCAGCCTTTCCAAATAGGGATATATGCAACCTTTTATTGACTGATATGCAACCTTTCCTAACAGAGATATACGCTGCCTTTCTAGACCAATATACAACCTCTCTTAACAGCCTTACACTACATAACACATATATATATATGCAGCCTGCTAACACTGATCAACACTGTAACACGCACTCACTGCTTTTTAATACTGATATACATCAACACATTAAACAAACACTCACACCCTGACACTACAGAACACAATGACAAGGAGGGTATAGGAATGGAGAGGTGAAGGAGAGGGCTTGAATTAGAAGCTTGAATGCATGCTTGTCATAACTCAACTTTACACTTCAGTTCAAATTTAGAGCTTGACTTTACACTTCAGTTAAAAATACAATGTAGTATATCTAGGGAGGTAATATGGGGTACCTAGGGAGGTACTCAATGGAAATGTATTTATGTATTATTAGTGGAAGTCATTTAGTATATGAGAATGTGGTCATTCAATGTAAGGTGGACTAGGTCCACTATATTGATAAAGGCCCACTATGGTAGTTAGATGTAATAAATGTGAAAAAACTCTCTAGAAGGTTCCTAGGAGATAGAGAGAGCTATATAAAGAAGTGTAAGCAATGTAATGAAACATAGTGAAGAGTATTGTCATTGTAACAAGCAAGTGTTGCTTGAGGAGTGCATTCCTTCCTTAAAGAATAATATATGGTGTTATCCTACTTCAAGGGTTTTCTCTACATTCTTGTGTTCAGTGTTTTGGTGAATGGTTTGGATTATTCTTGTTGAGATTCTTGGTTATTTTGAGATTTATCTTCATATCTACTCAGGAACTTAACAATTGGTATCAGAGCACTTTCCTTGGCCAAAGAAGAGAATAATTTTTTGCTCTTTTTGCAGATTTTTTTTTCTAGGGAAAAACGAGGGCAACACACTTCAGGTTCATATATGCAACTTTTTGTGTATAATTTGGCCAAACAATTTGGATATTTCAATTCCTCTCGGAAAAATACCAAATTTCAAAAAAACAATTGGCCGAAATTGAGTCCAAGAAGTGAAGATATGAACATTTTAAATTCAACAGTTTTTTCCGAAAAAACCGCGATTTTTCTGCAGTAAGTTATTTTTAATCCCAGTTTTTGTTCAAGATTTATCCCAAAAAATATGTTTTTAACTGGAAAAGATGATGGCCCTAATATTGAAGAATTCATAAAATACTTGAAGTCATTTTCGAAAGAGGATTGGAAACATTGGGTATCATGTTATTTAAAAGATGATGCAGTCAATGGGTGACAATCACATAGATATAGCCAATTGATGGCACTTTCTGATGAAACACTTGAAATCTCATGCTACTAAAGGGCGAAACAAGAGTTTATTTTCATGTGACAAATCTATATTACAGGTTCATGATTGTATTCACAAAGAAAATGTCATTATTTCTATTAATCCTAGTTGTCAACATATTTTTATTAATGTTCAGTTGGTTAATAAATTGCAAATTCCTGTCAAGAATATTCAAAGCACACAGGTTGAGGGTAAAAATGTTCAAATTTTTATAAATTTGAAGGTTAGTATGGATAAATATGTGTTGCATTCATATTTTTATGTTATGGATATGGATGAAGTGGATATTGTTTTGAGATATCCTTGGATAGAATCAGCGGGTACCATTAATATTAATGTGCAAAAGAAGTTCTTGAAGTTGTGGTACAAGAAAAAGAAAATTACATTGCAGGATGTGTCTCTTAGTAAGAGAGATGGGCCCATGGAAGCTAGCAAAGAAGTTATTGTTGAGTCTAAAGTTGAATCAGAAACAGAGTCTACCGAAGGAAATGAAGCAAAACTACAGGAATGACATAATCATGAAGCTAAGGAGGTCATTGACTAAAAGGTACAAAGTGTTGCATATTTGAAGAAAAAAGAACAGATACCTACAATTCTTGTATATCACTATCCACATCATATAGAGACATAACAGTGATCAAGGCAAGGGCGTGTGCATCAACACATTTATGCACCAGCAAGGGCACCATACAAGAAATCGATCAAGAGGTGCATGGAGGACTACCGTCGTTACATGAAGAGCTCAGGCTACATAAACAATCCCATGGCAACCCCGACATGATGCAGAGCAAGATCACGGTGGAAAGACAACAGATAGACATCATGTTCGACTTCCATTGGGATGGATGGATGGTCGTACTTGGTACCAGTTGGCTACATTGCTTAGCCGATCATATTGTATGGTTTCTTCTCATGTTTTGAGGATGAAACATGTGAAGGAGGTACCCAATGGGAATGTACTTATGTGTTATTAGTGGAAGTCATTTAATATATGAGAATGTGGTCATTCAATGTAAGGTGGACTAGGTCCATTATATTAATAAAGACCAACTATGGTAGTTAGATGTAATAAATGTGAGAAAACTCTCTAAAAGGTTCCTAGGAAATAGAGAAAGCTATATAAAGAAGTGTAAACAATGTAATGAAACATAGTGAAGAATATTGTCATTGTAACAAGCAAGTGTTGCTTGAGAAGTGCATTCATTCCTTAAGGAATAATATATGGTGTGTTACCCTACCTCAAGGGTTTTCTCTACATTCTTGTGTTCAATGTTTTGGTGAATGGTTTGGATTATTCTTGTTGAGGTTCTTGGTTATTTTGAGATTTATCCTCAGATCTACTCAAAAATTTAATATACAACTTGCCCTTGTGACTTAGCAAAGCATGCGAACTAACTCAACATGCACATGTCATGCATGCAACATGCAACTAGACATGCATGCATGCGACATGCAATACGAAACATGCGACATGCAACAACAACTTGACAACTTTGACTTTGACCTAGACATGCAATTTTGACTTTTACGACTCAATCTTGACATTCAACTCGACTCTTTACATGGCAATTCGAATTTCTTCATGGTGGATAATGTCACATGTGCCGACACACTAAATCAATACATTTACATCATTTGCAATATCAGGAAGATAGTTTGTTTCTAGCTCATAGGAATTTTATGTTCAACCTAACTTTTGCTAGATGCCTTGACTTTTGCTCATGGCTCACAAAGCTTGACTAGGCTCACAGAGGTTGTACGTTCCCCTCAACTTTTTCTCTAGTCTGTCTATGTTCATAGAGGTTGTGCGTTCCCCCTGACTTTTGCACTAGATTGTTTATGTTCACAGAGGTTGTATGTTTCCCTTGACTTTTGTATTAGACTTACATCTTAACTCACAAGATCATATAGCATCTCGTTCGTCCTGACTTTTGGTTTGACTCACAAAGGTTGTACGTCCCCCCTGGCTTTTGTCAATACTTCGCAAGACTGGTTGATTTTCCAAATCTTTCTGGCTAGCCTCAGGGTGGCCCATATGGCCTCTCATTGGAGAATGACTGTCGATGCTGTCAAATTTAAAACATCCCAATATTATTTTAGTCCTTTAGTATAAAAAACTTTAAGTTCTTACCCTGTAAGAACTACCTACCATGAAATTTACATAACACCTTATAAGTTCTCTAACACAAAAGACCCATTTTCAATAAAAACATTAATATAAAGATTTCTGGATGCTAAAATGAGAGTGCCTCCTCTGAATTCAAGTTCAGTTAGGACACCCTCCTGCAGGAGCGAAGATTCGTTGACAAAGTATCTGCTTGTGTGTTGTATTCTTGATATATATGAGGAAAAAATGAACTCAAAAGTGGCTTTTACCTTCTTTACTTGGTTCACAATAATAATTAGGCCCAAATTTCCAATGCTGCAGTGTTGATTTGCCCAATCTATCATGGGTTTTGAATATCTAAAATCTTGGAATTGCTTTGGTCTTCACTCTTCTGCAACTTTCAACAAAACCAAAATACCATAGAATTCAACCCAATTGTTAGTTCCTTGCCTGCCAGCATACTTTAAAAAAAAAAGATTCGTATCTATTAAGAGGACAACCCCTGCTCCACAAATACCTGGGTTTTCTTAACTTGCACTGTCAGGAAAACCCCAAGGCTTCTCATGATCAATACTCAACTTCAATAAACATCTAATTGTTTTCTCTTTTGGGGTACTCTTATTATCATCCA
This sequence comes from Picea engelmannii, assembly GCA_009831015.1. Classification (NCBI taxonomy): domain Eukaryota; kingdom Viridiplantae; phylum Streptophyta; class Pinopsida; order Pinales; family Pinaceae; genus Picea; species Picea engelmannii. The sequence goes on from ML793026.1 coordinate 7,906, forward strand.
TAGCCAATCTAATCCTGTGAGCTACCTGGGCAGGAGTAAAAACCAAATCCTGGAAAGTAATCTGATTTCTGGCCCACCAAATTCCATAAATAAAAAGATAAATATTTTGTAGTTGCCTTGTCTGTTAGCCAATCTAAAAGACAGTTAACCAGAATCATTTATCCCATTTAGATAAGCCCACAATAGCTTGTGCTACCATCTTCTAGACAGACATAGCAAAGGGGCAGGTCACAAACAAATAATCCATATATTCATCACTATTCTTATGAAGAATGCATCTGCTAGTCCCTATCCAATTCCTCTTCTGGCCGTTGTCTCAAGTTAGGGTTTTGGTTCCCCAATTTTTCGAGACACCCCCATGGGAATCTTCTTTTGATTCTGATGGCACCCACGATTTAGGTAGCTTTGATTTAGAAGTATACTGAGCCCCCAATTTCTGTAGCATATTGTATTTGAAGGGACATGAGTTTTGGTTTCGTAGATTCACCCCATGCATGGAGAAGAAGGCCAATGCCTTTTGGTAGACTGTCCACTGTCAAGGGGCGGAAATGTTTTACTCCCAATGGAGTCATATTACTCATATAGTATGTACACAATATAGGCTTCTGATGCTTGGTTTATGTGTAAGCTCCACTCAAGTAGCAACAAGGTCACTTCCCATGATGTCATAAATTTCACTATTGTTATAGATCTGAACACTTGTGTCAAGGCTGTAGTCAGGTTGTACAAAGGTTTTTGATTCACCCTGCAGAAGATGAATATTCTAATTGGGTAGGTAACTGAATCATCTCATCCCCACCCACCTAGAATGGTAGTGAAGTACAACGGGCAGGTATTGTGATGGGACAAAACTGGCTGATTGGTGACAAGGAAATGGATCAAATCCCTAAAATTCCATATCCTCCCCAGTGAGGTTTCCAATCCCAGCAGCTACCTACTGACTTACTTGTCACATCATGTAGACATGATTCATTCCCAGTTATCAGTGACTATACCTGGATAGGTACAACTTTGCTTCTTGTGGAGCACTCAGGATAACATCCTTAGCGCTCTGCTCCAAGTGTTACATGGTTCGTACAAATTCTCAATCTATTATCGAACATGAATCCTATGCATAAATAATACATGCCTTAAGAACTCATGAGTTGTATCTTCATCATCACAATTCAGATCCCATGGGTCATTATTTCTTTTGTAGGTTTTGATGTCTATCATGTCAACCAACAATTTATGGGACAAACTATATAGGATTTCATGACCGTGGTATTGTAGACCATGCCATGCTGGTTACAAGGTTCCCTTACCATCCCAAATCATATCAACCCACAATTTATGCTCATATTTCTTAGTGCATGAACCAACTGTGCTGGTACTATCAGTCTTTGCCTGTAGTGATCCCAAGTTCTCTTCTAATGGGGTCTATGCATAATTTAGGTCTCAATGCTTGTAGTTGACTAAATAAATGTTTTGGGAATTATCTTCCTACTGTATGGTCTAATTCATTCTATTAGACTCTAGTTACATATGGATCTCAACTTACCACGTTTTCCTTGTTTCCCAATGCACCATTTTGTAAGGCCTACCTATTTCAGGGCTCAAAATAAATAAATATTTTCTATAATCTACTACCGAAATGAATGAAATTTAGTTTAGAATTTTTTTCATGATTTTCTTATACCAGGAATAAACAACAACAACAACAACAACAACATAATGATAATAGACCAACTGGTAAAATACATACCTCGACTTGCAGGTTGGTTGATTCAACCCCTGGTTCACTTGTTCTTGTGCTTGCCCAAACTACCCAACTTAATATTAACCTCCCAACCAACTAGGAACAACCTCTCCAGCTCCCTAGCTCCAAGAATCCTTGTGGTTTCCTGGCCCCCGAGCCCAGAGATCCCAGCAACAACAATACCCCTGTGAGAGTTCCCAAAAAACAAAAGACAAATAATTCTTCCAATTTCCTCCTCTTTTTCAGAATTTCATCCTCCTTTTTCCCCCAATTTTCCCAAAACAAAGAGACCCCTCTCCAAGTCCTCTCCCCTCTTCCTTATCCTTCTCCCTTGAATCCTTAACAACCTTATCCCTTCATTAATCCCCCCAACAACCTTCTCCCCTCATTAATTACTTCACTTACCTTTTTAATAATAAAATAATAAAAAGATTTATTGAATTTGTTTTAATAATTAATTAAATTTAAATTAACACTAGGATAAATAAATAATCAAATTGGGCTATTACATACACCCACCCTTCGAGAAACTTCATCCCGAAGTTAGAATAATTTACAATACAAGGGTAATGACACATGATTCCTACATCTACATCAAATAAAAAACATCATCAATTTAAACACTTATACATACTAGTGTACAGGTGCAAGGTATGCATGCGTAGCTAACACATACATGACTCACACATGTACTAATGACAATAATTATCACACCTAAAGTAATTCTTGTATGCGTCGAATCCAATCAACAAGACCATTCATTTCATAAAGATAGTAAACCATTTAAAATGTTTGCAAAATCCCTCAATTATAATAATTTAGCATAAGAAACATTCACTTAGATAATTGTAGTTCAGTTAAACAATTATAAATATACATATATACATATTTTTCAAAAAGAGGAAATCAAAAAATTCTACTATAAGGCGAAAGCCCCACACACTCTCAACTACTTCTAGTCATCCTTCCTCCCTAACCTACTTCCATATTCCATCCCTATCCTTCCTCTGTTGGACTATCTTGGAGTGTCAACTATATTGACCTAGCTCCAGATAGAACTCGTAAGTGGAAGTGTCAATTCTCTTAACCAAGCTTCCCCGACAGGCAACTAGCAGTCATCAGCACACGTCTAGAGGAGCGTGAGATAACACCATCCTCCCATGATTGTAGGTTTCAGAGGATACATGGTGGGAAATACCTTCACTTCTCATAGAACTAGGGTCAACACCCTACCATGGACAATACAGTGGCACTGTGTTGCTGGCAATTTTCTCATCGTATATTCAGTTTCAAGCAGTCTCGCCACCTGAAAAACCTGTATTTGTCCACATATCATAGCAATGCATTTGAATCAACATAATTTCACATACAAAGATTCATACCATACTGTTTCTCCGTTGATGTTCATGACGTCAACCTTTTATTATCATTATCCTTTGGCTATTTCATAGCCCATTGACCTGCAGATTAGTCTATAACACAAACTCATACATATCCATGTGTTATTATCATGTAAATGCATTTAATCATATCCTCAATTCGGTATCCACGTACCAACAACTTTAAATGTCAAAATTTTCAAGTTAGAAATAGATTGCATAATATCCATCATAATTCAAATAACATTAAACATTCATAGAATTGACATTCACATAGGTTCATATGTCTTAAAATTCAAGTGTATCATTAATAGTTTCACAGTTAATAGAAAATAAAAGGTGATTAGGCCTTAAGTAATTCTAGCTATTTAAGTCAAAAGGTGGCATTACATACACTCAACCTTTGGGAAACATATTCGCGAGGTGGTCAAAAAAGTGAGGGATGATCTCGTCGTAAGGTCTCTACATTCTCTCAAGTAGTAGATCCTGAGCCATTTTGGTTTGACTACTAATTAAAACCTTAACTCAATTTATTAGTTTTCTTAAGTGAATCTTCTATTGAGATTTGTACAACTTCCATTACTCCATGCATACAATCCCACCTACAATATCTTTCTAATTATAACCAATTATTACTAACTTGATTATCCCTCTAGCTCGAGAGATACAACACATGTCATTGCTAAAGTTTCCCATGCTAAGGAACATTTACGAAGATATTGATAATCAATCATTATGCGAAGCAATCATTTCATTGATTCTAATATTCTTAATCAATGACCTTCTTGTTAAGTCATACGGATTAGGTATTGATGAGGTAATGTTGAGTATATGATTCTCTTCGTCATAATCGAAGCACACTAGGTTCTCTACCTACAATAGTATTACAAAGCACATACATGCTTTGAAGGGCACCATGTTTACCATGTCTTAGTGAGCATCCCCAAATCAAGAATAATTTCTTACTAGGGTCCATTCCACATTCTATAATTACTTGTCTTAAGGATTTATTTTCTTCACAATTGCTCTTCATACATCTCAACCTTGTCCTTTATACCTACATGATACTTACCGACTTTGTCCCTTTCCCGAACTGAATGGTACTCATATTAGGCCTGATATGAATGAAAACTTGATCTCCCACTTTATAACTTCGGTCAGTCCTATGTGTATCAACATAACTTTTTTGTCTATCCTGTGCTTCCTTTAGTCACTGCCTAATCTGAATCACCTGTTTCTTCATCTCTTGAATCAATTCTGGCCCAACTGTCACTCAGTCTTCTAACCTCTCCCAACTCAACAATGTCCTGCATGACCTTCCATACATAGCTTCATAGGGTGGCATTCCAATGGAGCTATGAAAATTGATATTGTAGGAAAACTCTACCAAAGGTAGGTACTTCTCCCAATGGGTTTGATTATTCATAACATACATCCTATGCATGTCTTCCATAACCTAATTTACTCTCTCAGTTTTCCCATCTCTTTCGGGATGATATGTTGTGATTAAGTTCAACTGGGTTCCCAACGCTGACTGCAAACTTGTCCAAAAATTATATGTGAATCGAGAGTCCCTATCTGAAATGATATTCTTGGGTAACCCATGCAGACGGATGACCTCACTTATAAACACATGTGCCACATCAGTGACATCATAAGTGTCTCTAACTGGAATAATATGAGAACTCTTGGTCAACTTATCAACTATCACAAGAATGACATTGTCTGTGCAATGTGAGTGGCAATCCCACAACAAAATCCATATAAATGACTTCCCACTTGGTCATAGGAACATCATGCAGTTGTAGGAGACCTGCCGAGTGGTGGTGGTTAGCCTTCACTTGTTGACACTCTAGGCACTTGGCGACGAAATGGACTATATCACGCTTCATGCATACCCAGAAGAAAAACTTCTTCATGTCTGCGTACATTTTCTTCACACCCGAATGTGCACAGTAAATTGCTCTATGGGCTTCCTTGAGTATGATGCTTCGAATATCCCCACCTTCAGGGATGTACATCCTTCCCTGATATCTTAAGAATCCATCTGCTTCCAAGCTATATCCTTCATACTTTGGATCTAATTGCCTCCCACTCTAGGGGTTGAAGTAACCTTTAAATACCAACTATCTCCAAGAAGTTGCCCCAACACATGCTCCCTCAGATTAACTTTTAAGGGTACCAAGGAGAAAACACGTGGTCTCCTGCTCAAGGCATTCACGAACACATTCTCCTTTCCCTTGATGTACAAAATTCCAAAATCGTACTCGTTCATAAACTCATTACATCGCCTCTTTCTGGCATTGAGATCCCTTTGAGTGAAGAGATTCTTTAAGCTTTCATGGTCTGTTTTGAACTCAAAGCTTTTCCCCACTAGATAATGCCTCCTGTTAGCGTTGGAAGTCACCTCTGGATTGCAACAGAGGTAAGCCCAAGGCCCTTCAGTTTGTATGTCACAACAAATGAATTTAAGGGTGGTCTAATGGATGCAGTCTCAAGATTATATCGCTTTAACTCAAAAAACTGGGTTAGAGATGCATAAATAAGTGAGGTCTTGATATAACTTAAGCCAATTAGTTTGTATAGTGGTGAGTAGGTAGAATAAAGATGAGAGAGGTATGAAGGTATGCTTTGGACATTCGGTCTTCTAACAACCTTTGGAGGAAAAGTCTCAGATACAAGATACTCTTGGATATGAAAACTTCGAGAAACTGAAAAAGATGAAACAATAGATATAGTCAAACCTACATTATACTATAGTCACAACACCCCACTGGATCATCCATGCCTGAGCTTTCAGACTCAGAAGCAAAGAAATAAAAGAAGAAGCTGGATGCCATTAAACAAGAAGTCTCAAGTATCAGTTCATAACCAGAGAACCAAAGGCTTCATCAAAACATTATAATCGGGGCTGTAACTCTACCATTGACACTAACCAAATGGAAAAAATGCCTACATATACTTAAAACTGGCTCTGCTTCTGAAGGCATGATCATGTCATGAATTTAAGGCTTTGCTTTGATGAGTTTCTCTGTCAGGCTGTGCATGTAGATGTCGGTCAGATTGCCCATGCAGTCTTCTGTCGAATGCAATCTCTATCAGACTGGACTGACAGTCTTTCCCTACAATTTGTCCCTCCCTGGCCTTCTATTTAAGGAAGGAGACGATGTCTCACCCACCTTCCCTATTTACATTAATTGTTGCATCGAGATCTGAGTGCACGGGGTCAACGCCTGTACTTGGAAGATGTGGTGGCCTCCTCTTGGCTATCTGCTGCTTTGTTGGACTGCTACGAGGGGACCCAGTCGGCGGACGTGGACGCTGATCTGGCAGGGATGATGGCGTCAACGTCGTGGAGGACAGATGTAGCATAATGAGAGGAGGAGGGAGAGCAGGTGATGTGATGGGTAGAGGTAAGAGACGGAGTGGGAGACAGATGTCAGCAGGAGGTGGGAGCGGTAAGAGGTGGTGATAAGTGGTCTACTTAGAGAGGGTAGGCAACGGTAAGATGTTTTAGGTGGGGTGGGGGGGGGGGTTCCGAATTCACGAGGAGGCACCACGATAGTGTGGGGACCGCCTTTTAAAATCACCACCCCGGACCCCCCCCTCCTCGTTAAAGGTAGAACGACGGGGAGGGGGGGGGTGGTCCGATATGAAACCTGCACCGTAGATCTGAGCACGCAGATCTCAGCTGCCCAAATCTACGCGCTCCTTAGCATGATGCTTTCGGGCATAAAAGCTTAGGATAAGTGGGTTTTTAACCCACTCTTTGCTATATTCTTCTGTCCAAAATTGGGGGGGGGGGTACACGTCTTACCAAAACAACCCCCTCATATTTTAAAGTTTAGTTTTTTATTTTCTGTTAGACTTCCTTTTGTACGATTTTCATCGAGGACATCTAAGTTTGACTTTGGTCCAAACTTCCTCAAGGATTTTTGTAAAGAAAACGATTCTTTTGATTTATTGGAATGAAATAAGAAATTTCTATTCTATCTCATCTATGTTAATTATTGACTTGGTATTTTTTCTTTTGTCTCCACATTTACTTTTGCATCTGTTATATTCATAAAATTATATAAAATGTTGAATTTTTCAGCAATCTTTTATTTATTAAAAAAACATCCTAAGCCCTTGTAACTAATACTTATGGATTAAGAAACAAATTTTGAGGCTATAGACATAGGGTGATATTCCCGTCTATCCTTCCTTAGCCAAGCAAGATCTAAAAATGCTTGAGTAAGATAATTTCATATATTTTCTTCAACATTTATTTGGCGACCATACTGGGGAGATCTTCCATATCTCTCTGGTTGATTTTTATGCTCGATTATCATCAAATATATCTACTTTTCTGATTTTGATTCTTCGACTGTTTCATTTCTTAATGATTGTACCTGTTGCAACACAGCCTAATATTGAGCCTAGTCTTCAAGATCAGACCAACATTGCTTTAAACTTGTTTAATACCATATTAGATACTGCTAGTACCTAGGTTTAGCTTAATCGCTCATGGAAAACAATTGAACAAGACATAAGTTCCCAAGAACGTTGGGAGGCTAGGTGTAGACAACTTAGGAATCAACCATAACTTTCATTTCCTTCAGTTTTGATCTTCTTTTCATGTCCTTAGACCCTCGTGTTTCTAGGAGAAGAAGAGGTTTATCACCGAAAATTAATCCTATTGTTGAAATAAGAAGAAGGAATGTTGTGTTATCAACCCAACAAAGTACTCTAAGGAGAACCTTGTTTGATTTATCCAGTTCATATTTCTCTCCCTTACCTATCATCCATAAGATGGAATCTAGTGGTGGATCTGGTGGCACTGGAGGTGCTTCTTCATCTCAACCTTCAACTTCATCAGTGATTGGTAGCTTGTATAGTCACCAAGTTCCTGTCCAATCACCACAAACCCCGCCAAAGTCATTAAAAAGTATGGGCTTTTTCAGTTTGAAGAAGATGCTACAACCACCCCATGGCATGTTTCCTCCCCTCTTAACCTGGCACCTGCTACCCGGCCGCTTCCTAAATTCAAAGAGAATATCCCTAGGTTTTCAAGGAATAACACTGTCACTACGAATGAACACTTTGTGGCATTTTCTAATTCCTGTCACAACATAGGAGGTAATGACAACGATACTTGTATGCGCTTATTTGTCAATTCCCTTGAAGGGAAGGCTACGACCGATTTCTTTGATCTCCCTCCTAATATTGTATGTACTTGAGAGGAGTTAGTGTATTGGTTCAAGTCTACTTATGGGAAATCCAAAAGCCAACCAAGAAGTTACGTGAGTACAATAATGTCGCTTATAAGGATGGTGAGACTATCAAGTCCTTCAACTTACGTTTCACCAAATTATATAACCAAATCCCCAAACTCATCCAACCTCAGAACCAAACCTCTTTTATGCATTATTATAATGCATTACCCTCACCCTATCCTCATAGGCATGAATAAAATCCATTGATAACCTAGGTTTCGCTTTGCATACTTGTTTAGAGTATGAAGAAAAACTTGAAAGAACAGGTCTTCCTAAGGGAGACTAAGTTAAACAGACAGACATGCACGCCCTCTTACAACTTGTACAAGACATGAATAATTGAATGATAGAATATGAGCAAAAATGAAATGTCTCCTCTCTTACTCTTGGAGCTTCATCTTCTTCTGCACCCCTCTTTAGAAATACGAATGAAAATGATTTTCATCCTAAATCTATCATGCCTCGTAGTTAGTGTAACTTTTGTGAGGAACACCATTAGGAAAGTACATGTGAGGTAAAGAAGAATGCCAGAGATAAAATATTTGGCAAGAGACCTGAAACTACCATCGTTGTCCTAGACTTTGCAGAGCCAGAAGATGTCATGATCATAAATACTAGGAATAAATCCTATGCTCCCCAAAGCAAATATGATCCTCCCCACACTTCTTCTATCCCAAGCTCATATTCACTAGCTGCTACTGTTTAGGTTCCTAAGGCCCCTGATAGTCAAGGGATCACCTCCCTCTCCCCTCTTCCAAATACAAAATTCTAAATTAGTTGGCCAACATCAAAGCAGATGTAACCCTTTTGGACATGGTTTCCATCCCTGAACAACAGAAACATCTAAATTTTTTTATGGAAGGAAAATCTTTCATTGTATCCAACCTCTATGAAGAGGTAGATGAAGATGATTCATCTGTAAATAAAGTAGGTGTACATAACTTTAAACACCCTATAAAAAAAACTCCATTTTATATTTTTGTAAAGATTATGGATAAGATTGCCCATTGTTGCCTCATTGACGGTGGTTTGGGCCCAAGTGTAAAGTCGAAGATTATTATGGAAGAGCTAGGCTTGTCTTGTACAAATGAAAACTCCAGAAGTATGTTCTCTTATAATAGTCTACAACAAACGACCATAGGTGAAATCAAGGACGTGACCTTGGTTTTGTGCGCAGACCCTGAAATAAGGACCACCCTTAATATTCAGGTAATCGATATGCCAGTAAGTAACTATTCGATCATCCTATGAAGATATTGAAAAGCTTTGATAGGTGGATACTGTGGGATTAATGAGAAGGGGGGTGAATTAGTAATACCATAATTATAATATTTTTTCTTCAAATAATTCAAGTGTTATATCAATGTAGAATTATTATCCAATAATGAACAATCACACACATACACAGTACATCAGTGTTTTACGTGGAAACCCAAATCGGGAGAAAACCACAGAATGATTTTTCTTATATTTCTTGAAGAATTACATTCATTAGACGCACCAACTTCCTTTTTTTTCCAACTACAACTGGAAGGAGGCTCCAACCCCCTAGTTTCTTAGGCTACAACCTGAGGGAAGCTCCAAATCCCCAATTCTTTAGCTACAACCAGAAGGAGGCTACAACCCCCTATGTTCTCTGGCTACAACCACCTGTCCTTGCCCCATTCAACTGCCCTGAAGTAGAAGTAGAATGATGGAACCACTGTCACACTATCACTGTGAGATATATCGCTATAAACCTGTACCAATAAACCTAAACCATTCATCAATCTGTACTTCAACCTGTAATCAACCCGTACCATAAACAAGTGCATTAACCATGCACCAAACTGTACCAAACAATATGTAATCAACCTGTACCATAAACATGTGCAACCAACCATATACCAAGTATGTACCAATCATGTGTCAACTACTCATCAATATTTACCAACATCATCAACTATACACCTCATGTATGTGCCAACTCATCAACTACTTGTCTCAACCATGTACCCAAATTGTACCTCAACCAAAATCCCTCATCAATTTCATCATCCAAATATGATTTATAACTCTGTAATAGACCTGGTGTATATGATCACATACCTTCAAACCTTCCTTAACTTTAAACAACAAGAGACTAGCATTTACATCAAACTTTTCTTTAGTCTCACATGACTAGTTTTGGATTAGTCAACAACCCTAACTTGAAATAATCATAACTTTGTACCTATAATGAATAAAGATCTGAAACCGATACACACTTTTCTTCATTGTGGTTTATGCAATTCCTCTAGATGTCACTACTTGAAACCTCTCAGAAAAGTAGTTATAACAACAATGGCATACTTTGCGGAATTATGGATTATTCTAGAGAGAGACCTTGTAGAGCGTTCCCCGCACATAATATTTGTTAAATCGATATGAAAAAGTTACAAAGAATACTACAGACTGTAATATAACCAAAACATTTTGTCTTACTGAATTTTTATATGTTATGAAGAAGTTATGACCTTTTTACTCGAACCACCTGCTTTTGACTAGTTTCAGGACTAGCCACAAACCCTATTTTCCATAGAGTGTAACTCCAAAAATACAAGAACACACAAGATGAAGTTTTAACCACAGATACTTGGATATGTTTCTTCAATGGAATAGCAATTTTACGCTCTGAATCATTATATAAAAAACGTTATTGCACAAATGGTGAGATGACCTGTAAATAACATACCTTAGAAAGCATCATCAAAAGAATTTATCCTTCCTTGAATTTCGGCCTTGTTTTCTTCACCTTCCCTCATAAATTCGGCTTAGATATCCTTTGGTTACCTCAGACATCTATATATATTCAATATTCTCAAGTGTGATCTAAAATGAGAGAGCTTTGCCTCTTATTTATACTCTCCAAGTAGCTTCCTTAAAAACATCTTCTAGGTCACTTTGCCCACTTTCCTTATTTCAGGGTCAACCCACTTTTAATTTCTCCATTAAATTTATTATTTAAATAATTTATTTTGTATTCACTTTGAATTATAGCACACTCATGAATTCAATTTATTATTTACCTTCTAAAATCTCTTAAACCACTTTGACTATGACCTTTTGGGGCTTCATGCCAACATATGAGGGTCCTCCAACTTTGTAAAGCCATAACTCTCAAACCGTGAGGAGTTATGTGATGTTACACATACCACCAAAAATGACATGACATGTACTATCCATATAGAATAGTCTTTCCTTCAAATATATCAAAACTCATACCATTATCCATCAAACAAACTTGGGTCCATTACCCAAACCTAGGTTCTCCAACTTCTCTTGGCCATAACTCTCTAACCATGAGGAGTTATGTGACATTCCACATACCACCGGAAATGGCATGACAAACACTATCCATATATGATAGTTTCAATGACAAATTCACTAACCTTCATCTCATTATTCCTCAAATAAGCATGGGTTCTCTAACCATACTTCTAGGATAACTCAATCCTCAAAGCGTCTTCCCGTGAGGGATTTCACCATAAGGGGACCACTTTGGAGTTCATCCATTTCTACTTATTATCAACCATGACAAGACAATAACGAGTCATATTTACATCAAACAATCTTGGGTCCATTACCCAACCTTTGTGCTACGAGACTTTCTTCAAGGGTTGAAATCAATGACAACCAACCTTAATCAACAATCTCCCCCTTTGGCATTGATGGCAACACTCTAATGCAATACTGAAATCATATCACTCATACTCCCCCTGGAACCATGCCTTTGTCCTCTGCATCTAATAAATTTGCTCCCCCTAGAACCATGCCTCCATCCTCTGCATGTGATAAATCTTTCCCCATTTTTCATCAATGGCAAAGGTATCTTTCCGTCCGAGGCTGCTCCCCCTGACTGAACTGTCTTCTTATGGTTCTTCCTCGTGTACATATAAGAAATATAAGATAAACATTCAAAATCATTCATTTTGGAGTAGAAATAAATCTGAGTCTCTGACGAAGATACTCAAAGGCTTCCCGTGGAAGTGGTTTTGTAAAGATGTCTGCCACTTGTTCTTTTGTGCCCACATGCTCAACTCTAATGTTCTTTTCTGCAACCTGTTCTCGTAAAAAGTGATAATTGATTGGAATGTGCTTCGTCTTGGAGTGCATCATCAAATTCTTTGAGATACTGATGGTGCTTGTATTATCACAATAGATTGGAATGGGCTTATCATACTCAACCTGTATATCTGTCAGAGTTTGTTTCATCCAAAGAACCTATGTACAACATGATGTTGCTGCAATGTACTCTGCCTCAGCTATAAATAAGGATACTGATGATTGTTTCTTGCTTAGCCATGATACTAAACACTCACCCAAGTAGAATTCTGCTCCACTGGTGCTTCGTCAGTCATCAATACAACCTGCCCAATCTGCATCTGTGTAGGTAATAAGTGATAGATCATTTCCTTTTGGATACCATAATCCAAACTCTTCTGTTCCTTTGATATATTTGAAAATCCTCTTCACTACTAATACATGTGATTCCTTTGGTGCTGCTTGAAATCATGCCACCTGTCCAACTGCCTGCATTACATATGATCTGGATGTTGTCACATATAGTAGGATGCCAATCATTGACCTATATTGCCTCTGATCTGTAGACTTCGAATAATCATCTTTGCTCAACTTGCAACTGGTTTGCATGGGAGTGATAACTGGTTTGCAATCTTCCATACTGAACCTTTTTAGCATTTCTTTGATATACTTGGTTTGAGAAATAAAAATTCCTTGGTTTCTTTGGCGTATCTGAAGTCCTAGAAAGAAGGATAGTTCTCTAAGTAACGACATTTCAAATTCATTATGCATATCTTTTGTAAATTTTTGGCTTAACCTGTCATTGTCACTACCAAAAATAATATCATCAACATAAGCTTCAATTAATAAAATATTACCTTGATGTAGAGGTTGTTGTCTACACTTCCTTTTCTGAACCCTACCTGCTGTAGATACTTATCCAGTCTAGAGTACCATGCTCTAGGAGTCTGTTTTAGACCATACAAGGCCTTCTTTAATTTACACACATAATCTGCGTTTTCTGACAACTGAAATCCTTCTGGTTGTTCAATGTAGACTTCTTCTTCAAGTTCCCCATTCAAAAAACCTGATTTTACGTCCATTTGATACATTTTAATATTTTTGGAGCATGCATAAGCTAAAAGCAAACAGATTGCTTCCATTCTGGCAATTAGGGAAAATGTCTCTTCAAATTCGATTCCTTCAACATGTGCATATCCTTTACATACCAATCTAGCTTTGTTCCTTGTAAACTATCCATATTCATTCAATTTACTCCTGAAGACCCACTTTGTGCCGATCACATTCTTATTCTTTGGTCTTGGAACCAGTTACAAAGTGCTATTTTTTTCTATTTGATCCAATTCTTCATCTATGGCCTTATTCCAATATTCATCCTTGATGGCTTCTTCAAAACAGTTTGGTTCAATTGTATATAAGTGTGCTAGGTGTGTTTGTTTTGGTGAATGATTCTTCTTTTAGTCTCAACTCCAGCATCTTTGTTTTCGATAATCTGATCTAAAGGATGATTCTTCTGTACTCGTTTACTGGGTGTATTTGGAGACACTTGCTGAACTTACTCTTATGCTTATGTCGGATTCTCTTCATCTTCCTCTTCTACTTATTTTTCATCTTTTGCTTCTTCTCTAAGGGCCGTTTCATTGATTCATTTTCTTCTTTTGATTCTGGTCTGCCTATTTCATCAATTGTTACGTTGATGCTTTCCACAACTTTGTTCAATATTAGATTGTAACACTTGTGTGCTTTCCTTGTACTTGAGTAACCAACAAGTACTCTTTTTTCCACATGAGAGTCAAACTTTCCCATTCCGCCATCTTTTATTTTGATATAGCATTTGTTTCCAAAAACTATGAAGTGCTTTACATTTGTTGGTCTTCCTTTCCATAGTTTGTAAGGAGTTTTGTCAGTGTTGTTTCTGATAATTACTCTATTTTGAATGTGAGCTGCTGTATGTACTTCCTTTGTCCAAAAAATATCTGTCAATTTTGAATCCATTAACATTGTTTGAGCCATTTCCTGTACTGTCCTATTCTTTCTTTCAACAACTCCATTCTGTTGAGGTGTCCTAGCAATGGAGAATTGCCTTTTTATTCCATGATTCCTACAGTACTCCATAAATTCCTTTGAGGTGAACTCTCCTCCATTATCAGATCTCAAGCATTTGATTTTTGAATTCATTTCTTTTTCAACCATTTCCTCAATGTAGATCTTGAAGTTTTCAAAATCTTCTGACTTATTCCTGAGAAAACAAACTATAGTCATTCTTGTTTAATCATCAACTAATAACATTAAGTATTTCTCACCTTTTAAGCCCTTTGTTTTAGTTGGTCCAATTAGATCAGTATGCACAATTTCCAGTGGTCTTGTCATTGAATATTCCTTTGATTTAAACTTCGCCTTTGTTTGCTTTCCTTGTTAACAATGCTTGCATAAAGTGTTGGTTGGTTTCGTGATCTGGGGAATTTCTTTGATTGCTTCTCTTTTGCTGACTTTGACAAGCTTATCAAAATGTTTGTGCCCCATTCTTCTCTGCCATAGCCAACTTTCATCTTCCTTTCCTAGACAACACTTTTCATTTCCAATTTCACTTAACACATATATGTTGCTTGAAGTTCTTGCAGCTATAGCGACCAATTTCCCCGAACCTTCTTTTCTTATCTTACACCTTTGTGAATCAAAAGTAACTTTATGATCTTGGTCACACATTTGACTCACACTTAGAAGATTATGTTTTATATCTTCTACTAGTAGAACATTTTCTTCCTTTTCATTCTTATTCCCAATTCGGACTGTGCTTTTTCCAATGATTTTGGCTGAATCATCATTTCCGAAGGAGACCGATCCATCTCTTTCCTTTCGTAATGTAAGAAACTTGCCTCTATTACCTGTCATGTGTTTTGAACATCCACTGTCAACATACCAACCACATTTCTTCTTCTTAGCTGTTAGAGCAGTTGTGCATTCTTCATTGCTATACTGATCTTTCTTTCTTATCCATGTTGTTTTATGAGGTTCCTGTCTGTGACTGTTGTTATTCTGTTGAGGTTCTTTAGGAAGGACTGTCATTCTACAATCTTTGGCCACGTGTCCAAAATTGTTACATTTGTAACATTCTACTTCAGTGCTCAAAGATTCAAACATGTTGTAACTTATTCTCTATGTTTCACTAGGTATTCTTGAATAACCCCTTTGTGTATGACTCTCAAAGTTGTTATTGTTCCTGTTGTTATCTATGCAATTCACATCTTTATGTTCAAAATTATTACATGCATAACATAAGAAAAAAAATATAGTTTGATACCTGGGAGTTGAAGATCTTATGAAAGGAGGTGCTCTTATGAATCCTTCTTCTTCTTGAGGCCTATATGTCTGTTGTTGATTCTGAAATCTGAATCTTCTTGGTGGAGGAGTGTCCTTTTAATTTTCCTTGTATATCTTTCTATCCTCTTTGATTGTTTCTGCATAACTTTTTGGATATGTTTCTTGCTCTGTTGTTTTGGAGATTGATCTCTTTTTTGTCTGATTGCATTCAAGTTCGGACTTGTCAAGATGAGATTTTTGACTACTGATAATGTCATCCAAAACTTTTGAGCTATTCTGCATATTTTTCTTTTGAATATCCTTTCTTAGTGCAACAATCTCTGCTTCCAAGTTTCCAATGATCATTTCCTTTTATTATAGCTTTTCTTTGAGTGCTTCATCAATTATTTTATCTTCTTCTATTTGAACCTTCAATTTTGTGATCATTTGTTCTAGTTCTCGATAATCCTTTTTCTTGTCTAGTTCTGCTTGTAGTTTCTTGTTTTTCTTGTTTTCTCTTCTGATAGATTCTATAACACACATTAATTCTTCTTGATAGTCAACTTCTGCTTCTTCATTTTCTTCTTTAACTTCTTCATATTCTTCTTCGACTTCTTCATATTCTTCTTCGGAGTCTTATTTGTCAGAGTCTTTTACTGCCATGAATATAACTCTTCTTGTCTCACTGTCACTAACTTCATCTTCATCTGATGATGATATGTCTTCTTTGGTGCATAAGATTTTCTTAAAAACTTTCTTTGTAGTTCTTTTGTCTTTATATGTGTGTTTGCCTTTTGAGTAACCTTCATCATTTCTCTTTTTCTTATAAGGACATTTGTTAGAAAAATGACTAATACCATCACAATTAAAACAAATTAAAGGAAGCTTACCTCTATGCCTACCGTCAGTTCCCTTGTTCAGTGTTTTGATGAAGTTGGCCACTTCTTCATCATCTTCCGAGACGTCACTACTGTTGCTATATTCTTGTTCCTTTTTCTTCTGCCTTGATCTTTTGGATGCTTTGAAGGATTCTTCTTTTACATATGGATTTTCCTCTTCAATTCTCATTTCATATGCGGTGAAGATTCCATGCAATTTGTCCATGCTTATTGCGTTTAGGTCCGATCTTTTTTTTAGTGCTGATATCTTAGGGTTAAATATCATAGGACGAGATCTTAATACCTTTTGAACAATTACAGATTCTTCGATTTCTTCTCCCAATCCTATGATTTCATTCACTGTTTCATCGACTCATAAGAAGTAGGCTGCAATATTCTCATCTTCCTTCATTTTTAGTTGTTTGAACTGACCTCTGTAAGTTTGAAGCTTTGTTGCTTTGAATTTTGTATCTCTTTCATAAATATTTCGAAGCTTGTTCCAAATCTCTTTAGCGGATTTACAATGTGCAACTTTGGTGAATACCGTATCACTGAGACCATTCAAAAGTGCATTTTTGGCTTTGGAATTATTCTCACCGAGTTTCACTACTTTGTCATTTGTTGGTGGAACTGCTGGTTCTGTGTATCCATCTAAAATTGATTGCCAAACTTGAAATCCCTGTGCCTATATATATGTCTTCATCCTTATGCTCCAAAAAACATACTTCTGTCCATCAAACTATGGTATTCATTTTTTATACAAGTTGGTACTCTCCATGATCTACCTTTCAATAGTTAAAATGATTTCTGAAGGAACCTACTCTGATACCAATTGTTGGATTACTGAGAGGGGGCGTGAATCAATAATAACGTAATTATAATATTTTTTATTCAAATAATCCAAGTGTTATATCAATGTATAATTATTATCCAATAATGAGCAATAAGAAATGAACAATCACACACATACACAATGCACCAATGTTTAAAGTGGAAACCCAAATTGAGAGAAAACCACATAATGCTTTTTCTTATATGTCTTGAAGAATTACATTCATTGGAAGCACCAACTTTTTTTGTTTTCCAGCTGCAACTGGAAGGAGGCTCCAACCCTCTAGTTTCTCAGGCTACAACCTGAAGGAATATTCAACTCCCCAATTATCTGGCTACAACCAGAAGGAAGATACAACCACCTATGTTCTTTGGCTACAACCGGAAGGTGGCTACAACCACCTGTCCTTCAAACCTTCCTTAACTTTAAACAACAAGAGACTAGCATTTACATCAAAATTTTCTTTAGTCTCACATGACTAGTTTTGGATTAGTCAACAACCCTAACTTGAAATAATCATAACTTTGTATCTGTAATGAATAAATATATGAAATTGATGCACAATGTTCTTCAGTGTGTTTTATAAAATTCCTCCATACTTCAATACTTGGAACTTCTCAGAAAAGTAGTTGTATAAAAAATGACATACCTTGCTAAATTCTGTCTTATTCTAGAAAGCGACCTTGTAGAGCGTGCCCCACACGAAATATTTTTTGAATCGATCTAAAAATATTACAGAGCATACTAAATACTGTACTCTAACCAACACACTTGGTAATACTGAATTTGGATATGTTATGAAGAATTTATGACGTTTTTACCCGAAACACATGTTTATGACTAGTTTCAGGACTAGCCACAAACCCTATTTTCCACTGAGTGTAACTACAAAAATACAATGACCCACAAGATGAATTTCTTACCACAGATATGTGGAGATGTTTCCTCAATGGAATAGAAATTTCACGGTCTGAATAATTCTAGAAACAACGTTATTGCGAAAATGGTGAGATGACCTATAAATAACATACCTTAGAAAGCATCATCAAAATAATTTATCCTTCCTTGAATTCCAACCTTCTTTTCTTCACCTTTCCTCAGAAATTTGTCTTAGATATACTTTTGGTTACCTCAAAAATCTATAGATATTCAATATTCTCAAGTGTGATCTAAAATGAGAGAGCCTTGCCTCTTATTTATACTTTCCAAGCAGCTTCCTTAAAAACATCTTCTAGGTCACTTTGCCCACTTTCCTTATTTTAGGGTTATCCCACTTCTAATTTATTCATTAAATTTATTTTTTATTCACTTTGAATTATAGTACACTCATGACTTCACTTTATTATTACCTTTTAAAATCTCTTAAACCATTTCGACTACTTTGACCTTTTGGGGCTTCATGCCAACATATGAGGATCCTCCAACTTCATAAAGCCATAACTCTCAAACCGTGAGGAGTTATGTGACGTTCCACATACCACCAGAAATGACATGACATGTAATATCGATCTAGAATAGTATTTCCTTCAAATATATCAAAACTCATACCATTATCCATCAAACAAACTTGGGTCCATTACCCAAACCTGGGTTCTCCAACTTCTCATGGCCATAGCTCTCTAACCATGAGGAGTTATGTGACGTTTCACATACCACCGGAA
The DNA here is from genome assembly GCA_009831015.1 of Picea engelmannii. NCBI lineage: Eukaryota > Viridiplantae > Streptophyta > Pinopsida > Pinales > Pinaceae > Picea > Picea engelmannii. The sequence continues at coordinate 27,014 of ML793026.1, forward strand.
ATGGAATGACAAGAAATATCCATATAGGATAGTTTCAATGACAAATTCATTGACCCTAATCTCATTATTCCAAAAATAATCATGGGTTCTCTAACCATACTTTTAGGATAACTCAATCCACAAAGCGTCTTCCTGTGAGGGCTTTCCCCATAAGGGGACCACTTTTGAGTTCATCCATTTCTAGTTATTATCAACCATGACAAGACAATAATGATTCATATTTACATCAAACAATCTTGGGTACATTACCCAACCTTTGTGCTACGGGGTTTTCTCAAGGGTTGACATCGATGACAACCAACCTTAATCAACATATACCTCCCACTCGACGGGACACACATATCTGTTCTTGGGAATGGTAAAAACATCATAGTCCTCAAAGAGGGAAGAATTTCACCTTACATAGAAAGTGTCCCACAACCTAATGTAAATTATATCTAGGAGGACTTAGGAGTGTATTCCATTTTTTCCGATGAGGACAACACTACCATGGAAAAAATTGACTTAGACGACGGGATGTGGCATATTCACTCTGATGGTTCATGCTCTAATGAAGGAAACAGAGCTGGTATTATCTTGTACTCCCTTATGGGTAAAATTCATATCTTTTCCTATAGGTTAGAGTTTGCTTGCATAAACAATGTCACTCAATTCGAAGCATTATTATTAGGCATTGAAAATGTCTATAACCTGGGTTGTGGTCACCTTACAATTTTTGGGGATTCCGAGCTTGTTGTGAACCTTGTACGTAATATATACTCTCCTAGAAACAAGTTAATGAAATGCTACACCCAAATTGTTTGGACGCTTATCTCAAACCTACTATATTTCAACATCACTCATGTTAAAAGGGAATTAAACTCAATGGTTGATCGGTTAGCTGTTTTTGCAGCCTCTCTTAATCAACAACTTATGCCACAAAGGCCTGATTGTAATTTTCAATATCTGTATCATCCACATATCCCCGACAATATAGAATCATGGAAGGTCTTCCCTAGTGATGAGAGCATCTATGCTTTCATTCAAAATGAACCTTATAAGCCTAAGGAAATTATATCGATAAAAGATAACAAGATTCATAAGGGTTTGACTCCTCTAGAAAGTTCATTTTCATCGCATGATGTAGGCAACAAGGAAAAACATAAAGAAGAGTAGTCGAAAAGGAAAGTGGGTGAAACCATTTCCTTGAACATTGGGACACCCGAGTCTCCAGAGAATGTTAAAATAAATGCCCAATATTTTGATGAAGAAAAATTGAAGTTCGCCAAATTGCTTGGTGAATTTCAATATTTTTTGCTTGGTCTTATGAGGATCTTCATGGTTTTGATCTTTCTCTTATAAAACATGTCATTCCTATCAAGGAAGGCATAAAGCCAGTTAGGAAAAAACAAATACCCATTAACCCTATGCTAGAAGAAACTATTTGAAAGGAGTTGGAAAAACTCTTGAAGGCTGGGATTATCTCTCTGGTTAAGTATTCAGAATGGGTTTCTAATTTGGTTCCTGTTCGGAAAACAAATGGTCAAATCAGTTTATGCATATATTTTCACACATTGAACTAGGCTAGTATAAAATATCACTTTCCTCTCCCTAATATGGAAATGATTTTTTAGCAAGTTGCAGTGTCACAGATGATGCCCTTACTTGACAGTTTCTCTGGTTACAATCAAATCAATGTAAAAAGGGCAGATAAATATAAAACCACTTTTATTACTCGTTGGAGCACTTTTTCTTCTGAACGTATGTCGTTTTTCTTATCCAATGTAGGTGCCACTTTCCAAAGAGCTATGGAAATATCTTTTGACGATTTGATCGACAAGATTATTCATATCTATCTTGATGACTTAATTGTGTACTCTAAAAACCGATTAGATCATTTTAGTAATCTTAAAAGAGTTTTCATGTGATGCAGGAAATTTGGCATTTCTTTAAATCCTTCTAAGTCTATTTTTGACATTACCAAGGGCAAGCTCCTTGGACACATTGTCTTCGATTCATGAATAAGCATTGATCCTGAAAGGATTGTTGCTATCCTAAATCTGCCTACTCCCACTTCCAAGAAGGAGGTCCAACATTTTATGGGGGTTATTAACTTTGTCTGTAGGTTTGTTCATGATTTTGCTGAAATGGTGAAACCAATTCATAATCTACTTAAGCAAGATCATTCTTTTTCTTGGACAGATGATGTTGAAAATGCTTTTGTAGGGATCAAGAAAGAAATCAGTTCCACACCGGTTCTGGTGAAACCGAATTTTGAGAAGGAATTTATGATATATACTAAGGCCACAGAGGAAGCTGTTTCTTCTATCCTCATGCACGGTGATGACCAAGGTAACGAAAAACTAGTGGCTTACATGAGTCAAAGCTTGTCTGATGATGAGTTTAAATATTCTTATATTGAAAAACATGATTTCTCTCTTGTTAAAGCTGTTGAAAAAATTCTCCACTTCATCTTAGGTAAGCATACGTTGGTAGAAGTCCCTTTACCCACTGTAAAGTTTTTTCTCTCACAACTTATCTTTCAGGGAAGTCTGCATATTTGCTTACCAAGATCTAGGAGCATGATTTAACTATCGTGAATTCTAACACCATCAAGGGACGTGACTTATCTCTTCACTTAGCTCAACATGATGAAACTAGTGAAGAAATTGATGAACATGATAGTTCTATATTAGCACTGTTTTACATTGATAATCAAATCCTTACAGTGTCTGAACATCATTGGTATAAAAAATTGGTTTACTATTCGCAAAATCAAAGATGTTCAAATAACTTAGACACTCATCAAAGAAGAAGGCTCTATCTCGAATCTGCTAGATAGGTAATTATAGGAGACTTCTTGTTTAGAAGATTTGCTAATGGTATGTTGCTTCGTTGTGTAAACAATGAGGAAGCACAAAAACTGTTACAAGAAACTCATGGTTCTTCAAATTTTGTTATTCACGTAGGAGGTCATTTTTCTGCTAAAACCAATTCTTTTAAGATTATCATAAAATGATACTATTTGCCTTCAATCTTCCATGATTATTATGTTTTTTCAAGATCTTGTGACAAGTGCCAGAAATTTGCTTGGAAAGAAGGACTTTCATCCATGTCGTTACAATTGGTCCTCCTGGACTTTCCATTTTCAAAGTGGGGATTGGAATTTATTGGTCCTATTAATCCTCCATCTTTAGTAGGACAAGTCTTTATCTTAACAACCACATACTCTTTCAAAAAATGAGTTGAATTTGTCCCGCTTAAACATTCGACAGATGATCAGGTGATTTCTTTCCTTGAAAATAATATTTTTTCTAGATTTGGTCTTCCTTCGGAAATTATTATAGACAATGGTCCCACTTTTATTTCTGCTAAGTTGACCCAATTTTTAGCTAAGTTGGGGGTTAAAAAATTTACCTCATCCTCTTATTACCCCCAAGGAAATGGGCAGGCTGAGTCTACCAATAAGAATCTGGTGAGAATTATCAAAAGGCTCATCGAAGATAAGCCTCGTCAATGGCACACTCTCCTCACTTACACCCTTTGGGAAGATTGAACTACCACCAAGGTGAACACTGATTGCACTCCTTTCCATCTTGTTTATGGTCAAGAAGCCATTCTTCCTACTGAGATGGAACTTTCTTCCTTAAGGTTAATGCTACAGGTCGAAGAATTAAATTCTTCTGATGTTTCACAAAGGATGAATGCACTCATGGATTTAGAGGAGAAAATGACGTTTTCATTGGGCAATATAAAGAGAAGACAATAGACTGTAAAAAATATTTCATCAAGAGTGTCAAATTTGTAAAATTTAAAGTCAATGAGAAGGTACTGTTGTGGGTTTCAGCTAATGCTGATAGGGGAAGACATTCAAAGTTTTAAAAATTAAGGCTAGGTCCTTTCAAGATCGCTTTTGTCTTGGGTGCAAATTCTTACATTCTAAACGATTTACAAGAGCGATTGTTTTCCTACAGCACTAACAATTCTCACTTAAAACATTACATGGAACCAACTTGAAGAGTTTAACGTTGTTTGGATTGTTCTATATTTTAGTAGTTTTCATTTATGCTATTTTCATTTCTGTCATTTCAATTTTCCTGTTATTTTAGTAGTTTTCATTTCTTCTATTTTCATTTCTGTTTTCAATTTTGTTGTTTCATTTCTATTGTGATGCTTTTGTTTTTTTTTATCTCAATTTTTGTTAAAAATAAAATGTTGGATCAATTTTTCCATAGAGAAACTTCTGCAAAGTATTGTTGATCAATAACAATCAATATTACATGGTTGTTATGATGTTCCCCTTGAAGGCATCATTGAATTTGTTATCTTCTTTCACTGTTGTTTTATGAGATAGTTGGTTACATCTCGCTTCTTCTTTTTGTTTCTCCATCCATTTCGAGATTCAAAAGAGAAAGTTCATAAAATATTTCTCCTTGAAGTCAAGAGAAAATTTTAGTTTAATGATTATGTTTACAGGGATAAACCCCCTCATACTTAACACTTTCCATGGGTTATTCCCAAATTCCTGGTCATTTTTCCATTAAATCCGCTCACCTCCCCCTATTTCTTAATCATTCTAATTTATATCTTCTTGATATGATGTTACTTGGTCTGTGAAACTAGACACTCTGAGTTCTTAATCCATTGGAAACAAATTTCCCTATGGAGCCACCTGTTTGTTGACAATTAAAATCACAACGTTGAATTCCGCCCGCAAAGTATTGCTAAAGCCCTATTATTTAAACTATGTTGATAATATAATACTAGTAGGTGGGACCCCCTTGTAGACTGGAGGCTCAAATATTAACATATCACACATTTTTATACTATTGTTTTGATGTTGCTTGCACAGTCTTTCATGGTTGACAATACAGTCTTGGGTTCATTTTGACATAGTAACAGGTGGATGATGCATTTTATGGGATGCTTCTGTAATTCAAGGCATTATTTTTTTTGTTATGATGGGCATGTATTGACAGTTTCTATGATTTAACCATGTCACAAATTATCGTTATTGATTACCCAGCCACATATATCCAAGCGATATGTTAGTGATAACATAACCAAAAAAAAAAGGAAAACCTATGAAAAAATCCAAAAGGGAAAGGATATATGTTGTAGCTATGTTAAAGGGTTATATGCAAATGGAAAAGTGATGTTAGTGTTAGTCCTAACTATTATATGGTTGGTTAGTGGCTATGCAATTTTCATTAGATTGATTTGGGCACATAAAAAATTGCAATATATATGATATGGCATAGAACTTGGCAAAGGTTAACATGTGAATGTTTGGGTGGTGCATTGGGAAAGGGATATCGTCATAGTTTTCAATTGTTTGGGCATTGAATACATAGTTTAATGAAGTGGTGAATGTTTGGTTGTCTTGTACTTCTAATTGAATATGATAGGATATGGAAGTTACGTGCAGTAAATGCATGTCACTCCATACTCCCACCATCGACCGTCACCCTAGTATTGTTCCTTGTTGCATTTTTGGTCTGTTGGTGGTTAAGCTATGCATTTCAGGCTCTTGAGAAGAATAAGGTTCAACCAACTCACCCTTTTAAGCTATTTGTTACATGTATGGTTCTTTTTCACTCCATTCATGAATTATTCTCTGTGTATGAACAAATAATGACTCAGTAATTCTTAGGTTTATGTGTTCCTGAGAATTTCCACTGTGTAAATGCCTGTTATTTCTCTTTGAGATGAATGTGTAATTGGTTCGGATTGCAAGCAAAAGAAATAAGTTTTTGTTGTGCATTAACTGGTTTCTCTGTGGGTTTAAAATCATGGTGGTCTCTATGGATAATTAGTGAATGGGTATATATCTCTCTGTATTAATGGTGGAGGGTTTTGTTCTATGTATTATTGTCAGTTGTTCCCTCACAGTCTTGAGTGTAGCCCTATCCAGTCGCATTTGAATTTCCATTCGATTGCTATGAAATTTCTTCAACCCAGAGTCATGGTTGTGGGCTCATTCTCATTGTCCTTTCACCAAAGAACCTCAAGGTCCAATCTTAGGGTGGCCATAACGTTAATAAATATTGGTTATGGGGTATTTTAGGTTATACCTCAGTGTTATGCGTCCTCACTGGTATTGTTTTCAAATGGTTTAGCGCTTAAGGAAATGGAAAAGGGGGTTATATCTCTGTGTGTTCTTTGAATAAATGTCATAGTTCAGTTAACTTCGCCTCTCCTATGCAAGCGTAAAATGCACTATGTGCACTGGATCTTTCTACCCTACCCATCGTTGCTTCCTCGATAGCTAACTATTGGTTCCATTGCCCAGTTTGGGATTAATAAGGAGAGCCTGTGGCTTACTACTATGTCTGTATCGAAAGGTATTTTACCTATGGTTGATATGTCTCTGAAGACCTCCAATTCTCTGTGCTATTGTTAGATGAACACACTCTTGATTTTCTCCTTGTATTTGTTTTCGATAGAGCCTGATTTTAATCTCCAACTGTTCTTTGTCCCTTTGGGCATCTTCTTAGTTGTCAAATATTGGTTTATCAGTGGAGTGGTTATGGAATTTTTCATTGAGTCACTATCTCGTCTTTCTATGATTAAATTGGTTGAAGGGTTACAATTGGGAACGAACAATTATATACAATCGAGGGTTGTCTTATTTTAGTTATGATTCCACTCACTGTGTTCTTACATTGTGGTATTAATTGAAAATTGGAAACACCTGTGGTTTCGCTAGGCCTGATCAAGGTTATAGATATTTGTGAAAATGGTGATTTTGTGTAATTAGTTGTGTTCACTGTGCATATATTATTGAATCATCGTATAGATTATAAGTAAGGAAAAGAAATAAAAGACATGTGTTTTCTTAACATGATTGTTGAAATGGAAAGTTGCATCAATTATGAGTATGATTACACAGATTGTTATGAATTGATAAATTTTGGGAAATTTAATTGTTGTAACAATGAACAGTTTGATACACAATAATTGTTGGTATGGTGTTGATATCTTTTGGATTGATTTTAGTACATAGTTATGATTATTGATTACTTAATTTGTTTTATGAACAATATCCATTAACTTCCCCATCATTCTCTCACTTTTTCGCACATTACGAATCCCCTCACATTCCCAGATTCACTTTGCACGCCATGTTCTTAAAATTAAATTATAATTAAATGAAAACTTTGTATTATAGCAATTGAAATATGGCACATAGATGAGTTATAGTTGATATGTTTTGTTATTACAAGATAGTTGATTGTTTGATTATTTGTTGAACAATAATCATGATCTACTCCCTTTCATTTTATCACTTTTCACTCAATACAACCCCTCATATATCCAAAAACCCTTATTCACGCCCTACTCATTGACAAGTATTAAACAATTTTTATGGATTGGATTGCATGAGTCTAATGTGTTGTTGAGCCAAACTTTGTTTCATATTTAAAGATATGTCATGTATGGTTTGTTTAGAAAGATAGTTTCTAATAAACGTTGCATACAAGAATGCTCTTCTTCAACAAAGGAAGCCATGGTAGGAATAAAAAGTGAAGAGAAAATTGGAATAGGGGCCCTAGAAGGCCAAGGTGTTCGATACATTTTGATGCAAATCCATAAGAGTTGAACCAGCTCTTCCAAGATGGATTTTTCAACTGGATTGGACAAGGGGTAGTCCAACCTAGGCCATAAATGACTCCCTTCCAACCCCAACATGTACTTGGCATCCCAGTTCCCCCTCATGTCTCATTACAACCTGAAGTCCCTAAAAATGACGGATGGAAAGAGATTGTTCATCCAACAATGTCCCAACATCCTGGCTGGCCTAATTTGTCTCTACTTGCTCCCCCTCCAACGGTTAACCCAATTGTACAAGTTGCCCTTGCAAACTCACCTATACAGTCTTCCCACGTAAGCAAGAGATGAAAAACCAAAGCCCACCATGCACATGATAAAGGAAAAGTTGTTGTTTCCCCCTCCTCTACCTCAAGTGATTCTGCCAAATCTGTTTCATCCCGCATGCACTTGAGAGATGATTTCTCTCATGTTATCAGTGAGATGAGGCCTAAAGGCTCCACAAAACCTAAGGTTAATTCAGAGAAATCAAAGGGAGACAATAGCAACAAAGGGAAAATTGTCTCCCAAAGTGGCAAATATGGTTTTTGAGTGTATTTATTTATTGATTGTTGAGAATAGTTGACTGCTGAAGTTTTTGGACAACACACTTGTTTTGGATATTATAGTTTTTGGATATGGTTTAAAATATCATTGATATTAATTTTCAAATTATGAGAATGATGATGGGAGCCACAAGGAGGGATGTGTTTGATTGATTGACTAGTTGTGTTTATTTTTGTTAAGAAACTAAAGGGACTAACAAGGGGTCTCACCTACTAGTTATTATTTATTAAAGACCCTTATTATTATTATATTAATTATTCCCCTAAACTAAAAGTTAAACTAAAAGTTATTTGAGTTTTAGTTAAGATAAATAAAAGATGTAGTTTAACTACTTCAACTAATTTTGATTTCTTAAAGGAAAAAAGATAAGGATGAACAAGAGGAGAATAGAAGGAGAAAGCACAGTAAGGTTTGCTCTTGTGTTTTATTGAGATAGTTCAGTTTTCATTCATTCTTTAATTCATTGAAAGCCTAATTCTCTTTTATGACAATAGGGTCCTATTGTAGACAACAAGATTCAAGGCTGAAATACATCATTCAGACACTTTTGTTTCAAAGGTGTTGATCTATCTTTGATAGTCTATGTAGACTTTTATGTTTTTGAATTAAATTTCATGACTGATAAAGGATATTGTGTAGATTCGAGTGGGAAACAATCTATGGTAAGCTGATCCAAATTTTAAAGTTCATTTTTTTACTTTCTGTCATAAGTCCTTTTGTATGGTTTTCATCGGGGACATCTAAGTTTGACTTTGGTCCAAACTTCCTCAGGGATTTTTGTAAAGAGAATGATTCTTTTGATTTATTGGAATGAAATAAGTGATTGCTATTATGTCTCATGTGTGTTAATTATTGACTTGGTATTTTTTCTTTTGTCTTCACATTTACTTTTGCATCTGTTATATTTAGAAAATTATATAAAATGTTGAATTTTTGAGCAATCTTTTATTTATAAGAAAATCAGCCTAAGCCCTTGTAACTAATACTTATGGATTAGGAAACAAATTTTGAGGCTACAAACATAGGGTGATATTTCCGTCTATATTTACTTAGCCAAGTGAGATCTGAAAATGCTTGAGTAAGATCATTTCATATCTTTTCCTCAGCATCAATGAGTGGAAATGTAGTACTCTATGTTCATGACACTCCCATCTCCCCGAGATTTGAGGTTCACCACCTCACCTCAATGTGACAATCTTGTAAGAAAGTATATATCCTTGTCTTCAATTCTCAATGGTTTCCCATCGAGGTTGAAGGCCTCTATATCCGGATCCAAAAAGTTGACCATGATTTGGAGTAGCCTCACTTGAGCCCTCATCCCTTTGAGAGCCCAAAAATTGTAAAGCCAACATATTTTTAATGCTAATTGGTCCCCTGGATCTCTTTCCACTGTAGCATCAACTTCCTCATGCTCTCTTTCTCTCCATTCAAGTACCATCCTAGAAGAAAAATCCATTTTTTGAGTCAAATTTCTTTAAAAAACCAAGTTACGGACTCGTATGTGAGATGCTTTATAAACATTCGTGTATAGGTATGAATATACATGGTATTTTTTTATAACAATCGTGTATAGGGCTGCATATATGTTACCCGATGAACTACAAACCTCATACACCCTAATTCCTAATTTATTCCTTAAAAAACTCAAAAAATGAGACCTAATTTAAAATTGTAATCCACTAGAAATGAAGAGGAGAGAAAGAGTACTTACTTGGTCCATATGGTTGTCAATTCCATCGCTCTTGTCTCCCGCAATTGACACTTGAAGGTTGTGGAAAAATTGGTCCAAAATGCACTATTTGGTTTAAAATGTGAAATGGTATGGTAAAATTGGTTATTTTTACTATTTATAAAAAACATTTACCCACTTTACATAGTTTTTGATAATATTTTGGCGTAGTGGACTAATAGTGCAGTGGATGGAGTTGGTTTTGGTGGTTTTATCCAGGGATTCTTGTGGTTTCTAGTGCCATGTCACCTGTTCGTAGCTTTGGCAAGTATTTTCTTTGACCAGCATATAGGATAGGTTGTCACTCTGTTTCACACACTTCCATTATCTTATAACTGTGATTCATATGCCTTAGGTATGAACCCATTTATTAGTGACACAAAACCTTCTTTCTACTACTAGAAGTGTTGTTAGTGAATGGTAGAGGCTTACCAAACATGGGTTCCCTAGTTAGAACCTTTGTGCCATTCGGTGCCCATGCAAAGGTTTTTTCCATAAGACCGAGAGTCCCTTATAGTTGTAATATGACTTTGTGTTTGAACCTCATATTCTCACTCATAAAATTTTTGACCTATACCTATGGGACTTCCACCGAGTCTTGGTTAAGCTATTTTTTGACTCTATTAAAAAGAGAAAAGATTGTCAAGTGAACTTGTATCTTTCACACTCGTTAATTGGATTTGAAAGGATGTCTATTTGGTGTAAGTTTAACCATTTTTTGGACCAAGTAGACTAATTTCGAAAAAGGAATACTCTGTTCACTAGTGGCTAGAAAAGTTCTCATGGGTATTGTTTTATACTATTTTGGGCCTAGGGGACTAAATTTTCGAAAACAGACATTCCTTGGCGTTAAGTTGTAATTTCACTCCATTATCCTTCTTGCAATATTGATCCTATTGTCGTTTCCCACTTTCTCGTTATAAGCCTATCACCTTAGCAGTTTGCATTAGTCAGTGAAGCTAGTATCAGATATCGTTTTGATTAACTGCGGAAGCCCCTCTATGCTTAAATATAAGAGTTAAGGGAGCTCTAACTGGATAGTTCATAAGGAATGATACTTGCTAAGGTTTTGAAAATGGGGTAGCAAGCTAAGTGGGCTTGATTGTGGGGAAAACTCCATAGTTAAGCGTGCTTGAGCCAGAGGCGTCTTGGGATGGGTGACCACCTGGGAAGTCATGGTTATCGGGTGCAAGCTCTAGAAGTGATGATTGATGCTATGCGATTCATTTCTTTGGTTTCAATCCCACTTATTCACCCTTGTGAGCATCACTTGATGCAATGAGTGCTAAGTGGATTATTCAAATCATGAGAATTATTGGTCAGTTGTGGCTAATACTCATGGATATGGGTCATAGTTTAATGACTTACTCTACGCAGTTAATCCCGAAAACGATATCTAATATGTTCCACTGCAGAAGCCCCTCTATGCTTGAATCTAGTATCATTTCCAGTCTCATTTCTTGAACCGTCAGTGAACGAACCTCTTTTCAGTGTGGGAATAAATGAGAAGATTTACCCAGTGTCATTCATCAATATGAGAAAGAAAAAAGGTAAACATGAAACTCTAGTCACTTGGAACCAAGCAGAGAATTGTTTATATCCTTTGCATCTTGACACCATGTACCCCAAGAGGAAACATTCCCCTGAGTGTCCACATCATACATGCACTTCCTTGCATTGAGAATAGGTATGTTCCAATGTTGGAACTAGTTTCTTACTCGTGACACTCGTTTCCTCCCTTATATCATAGTATTTATTTGTCTATGAAAAAAAATAAAAATACAGGTAGGAAAATAATATTATCTCATGTTGGCAACAATCGTGTCTCCTTTGAACATAGCATAATATTTTGAGTCCATTTGTCATCCAAATTTTTGGTTTAGCATGACCTTAGGAAGCTGAGCTCATTACTTAGATTTTACTCCTCCCACTGGTTCAGTCCCTATGGAGAGTTTGATTGGTGCTTCCTGCATCAAAAAGTTTCATTATCAAGTCTATGCTACCAGAGTCCTCCATATGTCTCATGATCTCGTTCAAAGGATGTCTATAAGCCTGTGTCGACCATTTCTCAGAACTCTTGACTTTGCATTTTGGCCATACCCACATTGTGTCTCCGAGTTACATGAAGTTGTAGTCCTACCGTGAACACTAGTCCTGCTTTCATTATGGATAGATAAACTTGAACCCAACAGTCGACATCTCCTCATTGGTCACCGACTAGGGAATTTCCCTTGTGTTCGATGACAAGAAATCTATTCACACATTGGGATTCATGCAGTGCCTTGGACGCCATTAGCCTTATTGGTGGTTTCATCTCCTTTGGTAGAAGTCTTCCGTATTGGTTGTTATTCAGAGGGTCTCTTTCATGCATAACTTGCATCTGGTGCATGCGAGAGACGCACAAGGTTGTTTGTTCGTGAACATCATATTCGTATGAGTTCCTCCAAATCATCAAGATATTTATTTGTACCTCGTTCTGAATGATGAGAGATTCCTTAATTCTCTCCTTTCAGTGGGTCTCCTTCCATTAAATTCAGCTCATCTATTTTGGAAATGAGGCCTAGAGTCCTATGAATACCTAGAGGCTTGAAGTTATCAGTGGCAGGTTCTATCACCATCGACATTTAGGAATACATCAATGTCTCATGATCAATGGATTCTTCAAGTGTTCGACCTCAACACCTTTATTCACACTTGTAAGAATGTACTCGGTGCCTTGATACCTACTTTCATTATCGGTGGTTTGTCTCATGTTTGTTAATGGTATACCTTAATGACTGGTAATTGGATGGAGTCTCATTATGTTCGACCTCAACTCCCTTATTCACATGATATAAACTTGCACCTTTGGCGGGTCGTGTATAATAATTGAAGACATCATTTATAGTCACAACTTTCCTGAGTTGTTGCTATCATTCATTGGACCAGTAACTATATGACTTCAGTGATCATGGGAGATCAAATTGTAGTCCATTGTATACATATATCTTCATATATAATTTGAGACCGGTTTTCACTATGCCTTGTTCGTGACTATGATAGCCTATGGCATGTACATACTTTGTATTTCCTATTCATTTCCATGAACAATTGTTTGGTATATTTCCACATGGATTTGTAGTGTAAGTCAAATTGGCAGTCATGTGTACAAAGTTATTATGGATTGTAATATTCTTATGAGTAACTAGTTCGTCCAGTTGGGTCTCCATTACTCCACTTCTAGGAATTATAATGTATTTCGTCCATCACAGATACTCCTCTGACCTCACACATTAGGGGACATCTGTTATAGAAATATTTTCCTCACCCCATGCAACTTTCTCATAAGTCCCTTTCCATTTCCCTATGTAGACTTGAAATCCCTTTTTGCAATTCCTAGAGATAAAAATAATATTTTTCCACATATACGTGCCCTAACAGCTATACAACATGTGAATACATAGGTTGCGCCATTACAGCCGGCGTACATCGATTTTTGTGCCCAAAATTAAAAAATGGTGTCGGGTTTCCATGTGACATCACGAGATCCATGATCCTTGACCTTCCATATACTGGAAATGGTCTGAATTGACCTTTCAGTTCCATTTGAAGGCTATGAATGGGCCATATCCAAGCCGTCAAGAAGAAGAATAATTCAACTTTTTCAGAGAAGAGTTACTCTGGAGAAATTATTCACTTCATACCGAGTTTTCATCCCTTTGTCCTTTAAAGTCTAAACACATTGTTCATCCCCCAATATCTTCCCTCTTTGATGGATAACTTCATTGTCTCTCTTATACGAGCTTTCCTTTGGTGGAGGATTGAAGTGGTGGAGGCCCAGCTGGAAGGGACTTAGTTTCTCGGTTCTGAGACGTGTCGACACATAAGTTTTTCACTCACACACTTCTATTGATCATATTTTAATAGAAATTATCTTTTCTCTTCCAATTAGTGTCTTGCAAATATTTGAATTGTTATTCCATGGGAATATTTGTTATGAATATTGATGGATTATGCTATTATATGTGCTAACTTTATATATTATCACCATATGCTTGCGTATATTGGTTGTTGAGAACAAGTTGCAGGTATATAGATTTGCATTAAGTGCTCAAAGGTGGACTTCATCGAACATCCGTATGAGGTAGGCTCTTTATGTTGTCTTGATATCATGTTTGTTTATATAACATACTTGATATTAGAGTTTATTTCAGCAGTCATTTCCTTCTGTTGTGGTTTACCCCATGCCATAGAGTGACTTTCCTCGTAACAACTTCCATGAAAATGTAGTGTTTTTCAATGGCCCACTCTCCCATCCATGATATACATTTGAATAAAATGAAGGATCATTTTCCAACTTTGTTTGGATTCTTGATAGATGAAGATTACCAATTGAGTGAATTTTTTTAAAATCCTTTCTGCAATGTAAAATATTCCCAATGCGATAATCATATCCTATATTGGTTGATATCATGCATCCCATCAGATATGAATTTTTCATGCTCTTATTCATTGAAAAATAGTTCTTTCTTTTATTCAAGGCATACATGTAGTCCATGCTTTTCAAACAATTCTTTTGACAACATTCACTTGAAATCAATTCACTTATGGAAATGGATTTAGTGATAAATTATTTCCTAGGCCTTATATAACTAGAATGATTTGGATTCATATAAAAGTTTTCACATGGTCCTAGACACAATGTTTCTTTTCAATGTCTCCACTATTACATCATCCTCACTGGAAGGATTTTCCTTATCACCACAAAGAGTATCAAGAAAAACATTGTCAGGAGACTGAACTAGAGAATGTCAATCACCTTGATTTGTTGTAGTTGAATGATTGAGAACATCATCATCAACATAATCATTTGGAGAAAAATCATCATCAACATTGTGTCCACCATTCACATTATCATCTTCATTGCTTTCAAAATCGCCACTTGAGTGAAAATTTTCACCATCCTACTTAGTGCCTTGAAAATCTTCATCAGTATCTTGGAAATCCTCACTTGGAGGAAAATTAACATCAACATTGTTTCCTTTTAATTTATCACTCGAGAAAGAGTTTGAAAATCACCACTTGAGAGACATTCTTCATCATCTTCATTATTGGCTTGAAAATCCCCACTTGGAGGAAAATCTTCGTTATCCTCATCGGTACCTTGAAAATCCCCACTTGGAGGAAAATCATCATCACCAACATTGATTCTTTTAAATTCCTCATTCGAGAAATACTATCCATCATTGCCATAATAGTCATAATTACTTTTAAAATCCCCACTTGGGGGGAATTATTCATCATCCTCATTCGTGCCTTTGAAATACTCACTTGGAGGAAAATCTTCATCAATACCTTCAAAATCCTCACTTGGAGGAAATTCATCATCATCAACATTGTTTTCTTTAAATTCCCCACTCGGGAAAACGTGTCCACCATTGTCATAATCATCTTCATTTCTTTTAAAATTTCCACTTGAGGAAAATTCTCCTTCATATTCATTGGTGCCTTGGAAATATTCATGGGTACCTTGAAACTCCTCACAGGGAGGAACATTTTCATCCCAATCATTTAAATGTTGATCATAGTCTCCACTTTGACCTACTTTTTGATTATTTTCATTATTATTAAAGTGTTGAATAGATTTATCACCATCATATTCCTCTTCTTCATCATCGGTGACTTCAAAGTCCTATGATTTAGGAATTTCATGAGGAACACGTTGAATAAAATTGCTTGTACTATGATCAAAATTCTAAATATCTGAAAAATGTGATGCCTCATTTTCATTACAAACATTCCTATCACATTTCCTAGTCCCAACAGAAGAGGTATGCGAACAATTTATTGATGTCTCAGAAATACAATATTATTTATCTGACGAAGCCATCCCTTATCTCTAAGAACATAGAATGATACAAATGATCACCCTCCCTATGGCATTATTATAACATGCATACTGATCTTTTCCCTCTAAATCCCCCTCCAAACGTTTCTCCCCAAAATCCCCCCCCCAAATTTCCCCCCAAAAATATTCCCCAAAATTTCACCCCAAAATATTTCCTCCAAAATTTCGCCTCAAAATTTTCCCTCCAAAATTTGCCCCCAATTTTTCGCTTATTTTCCTTTGAAAATTAAAAACAACTTTTACTCTTTTATTTCGTTATTTACATGTTAAATACAATATTTATCATGTTTATTTATTTATCCCACATTCATTAAACATATTGATGATCCATATAATTTTAGATATATATGTACACAATATACCTAATTTTTATTTATCCCACATTCGTTATACTAACAATAATTTATATCATCTGTGTTATATATACACAATCTTGTTTTATATTTTTACATTGTGTGATATCTGTAAATTATAACCTTGTACAATATCTACTGCAAACATATATTCATTAAAGGAACATAAAAGATACAATGGAAAATACAAACATTACACAGAGATTTTTCCCCTGGAAACCCAAACCAGGAAAACCAACATATTCTATATTATTCATCATATTACAATGTTTACAATAAAAAATACATATACGATCCAACGACATCCAAAACCCTAACCCAATGACCTCGATTAGTCCAAAACCCTAATTCCATAACCGGAAATATAAAACCATCGGCAAAGAAACCATGTGCTGAAAAACCACCTAAATATAATGCGGTCCTGATGCAGATTTTTTTTTTTCGGGGGCGCTGCTCCTGAACCTCTGCGCGCTCAACGCATACGCTCAAACACTACTACTCGTGCAAAGAATATAACACATACCCAACATTATCTTGGGCAGTATTTTTTAAAGGATTTGGAACAAGCTATAAAAGAGAAACATCGAGAAGAAATCCGAGGAGAATCTATCTAGCATTTCAGAGGGTTAGTTATTTTTTAACTTCTTACCATTTACCAAAACAACAATTATAACATTATCTTTGAATCACATAATAATTTTTCATGCAAAAATTAAAAAACCTTAAATTTGTTTAGATGCTTTCTAATTTTTTCTAAAACGAACCCAACTTTTTTAAATATTTGAGACATTTTTCAAAAACAATTAACAAAATCCTTAAGATTTTTTGAAAAAAAGTCAAATTTAGGTATAGTTTTGTAAAAACATTTAGCTTTTCTATTCTTTTTTACTTAATTTTTTTTAGTTTTTTCCAATGGTGGTTACTGGGCAATGTTTGGGGCTTAGTCGTGTAGTCTGGGGCAATGTTGGGCATCGCCCTAGCCCGACCAACCCCATGGGTTTGCCCACGGTTTGGCCACAAGGTTGGCCAAGCTAGGGCGATGTTGGGCATCTCCCTATTCCCCATGGACAAGCCCTGGGCGTTCTAGGGGCTTGGCTATGGGGTCTGGGGTGATTCCCGACATTGCTCCATCCCCCCACGGCCAAGGCATGGTCCCTGCATAAGCCTAATAACTCCATGGGTCAAATTTTTTAATTTTTTAAAAAAATGAGTTCTTATATTCAATGTTTTTTTTTTAGTTTATTATAATGTAAAAGGCTTAATTTATTTTTTTATCTTATAGGAAAATGGAAGGCAATATATTATCTATGAATATATATGGATCATGACCTGCAATAATCACATCCCAAAATGCAACTAGAACCTCCATGGATGTTAGGAAACAAAATGATAGCATAACACCTGAGCTATCAAGGGAAATGAAGAATGTTAGAGAGTGGAAATCTTTGGAAGGTGAAAACAAACTGGAATATTCTTGGTTTGCTAAAGACAAGCAAGGCAACAATGGAGATTATATATATTTGTATTGTGTTGAATTAGAACATGTGCAAGGGAATTATTAGGAACTTGGCTTGTTACGAGCTATATGTTTGGTGCCAACCACAAATATTGTTTATTCACTTATCAAACAAGACATAACTTATATCAAGTTTATATATTGTTTCAAATTGAGAAATTATAACAAGAATGGATATTTTTCATAATTATGTGCATCCATCATTGATGACATTGAGAAAGGCAATGTAAGTTTTTTATTTCTATTTTTGTGTTGTTTATTATGTTTAGTATCATGGTAATTTTTTAATTTTATTTAACATGAAAATGTTATATTTTATTTTTACAGGATTTTTCTGAATGACTTTCACATATGTTAGTCGGGATTTACTCTACAGAGAATAATATCATGGATGTCATCAATGATTTTCATATTGAAAATACACAAGAAGGAAGGAAAAAGAAACAAAAAGTAAGGGAGGTTGAACCTACAAGAGTAGATGGAGAAGAACATGAAATAAAAAAGAAAAATCCTCATTCTAGAAATCCTAAAAGGGTTACATTTGAAAATGAGGAAACTCTAAATGAATATTTTGTTGAGATTGGTACCAATGAGGTTATCACTCCTTATCGCAAAAAGAATAAACAAGATAAATGAAAAACAACCATGGCTGATTATGAGTCTATTCCTATTGATTATGAAGAAATCATTGATTTGTATGAAACACAATTAAATCATATGAGGAAGAAAACAAATGTTGATAATTTTCAAGAAGCCATCGTTATCTTAGAGTATTATAGCGAAAGTCCTAAAGGTAGCAGAGAAATAATAACACGAGGTGTTGATCTAGAGGATGGTATTATGAAAAAAAAAAGAAAATGCTATTTAAAATAGAATGAGGAAGGAAAACTTAGTTGATGATGGCCACACATTTTAGTTTAATGTGAAACAACTTTATAAACCCACAGAAGGGCAAGAAAAATATCAAATTAGAAAACTACATCACTTGTATATTCACAATTTGAAAGAATTGATTAGGTACAATCCATATGCACATGTGGTTGACTATCTAGTTCTTGTTGACCCAATGGAAGTTCCTACAAGGGAAGAATTTGATAGATCACAATGTTTTGACTACAAATATTATGTGATTGGAGGAAATTATTCTGCAAAGGCTAGAAGAGAATTGATGAAAGAATATCCCAATAATCCTCTTTTTGAGACAATCAAATGCATAATTTTTGTCGGTTTAATAGAGTCAGAAGAAAAATTACTGGCATGGGATCATAACAAACAAAATGAGTACAGAATGTCTATGAATTTCATTCAAAGGGTGAGATTTATATATAATGAATTTTTTGAAATATGTCATGAGAAGAGATCAAATGTTGATGTTAAGTTTTAGAAGAAATGTTGTAAGGAAATAGGATTCTCACTTGATGATGAAAATACAAAAGAAAAAAATCACAAAGGAAGTGATATATTTAGATTTGTGAATAGATTTTTTCAATTGGGATTTAGAACTGGACAGGTATGAGATTTGATAGATGTGATCTTCACCCTATGTGAAAATATTAGTATAAAAAATCACATAATTAAGAAGGCTAAACCATTGATATGTGGCACAAGTAAGACAGGGCCTAACATAAAAAATCTTCCAGATAATATGACTATAACACCTTGGAGATCAATACAAGGAGGGAAGAATGATAAACTTATCATAACTATATTATCACGTGTTAGGTCGGGAGAATTGTCAATGGAAGAAATGCGTGATGAATTTAAAAAGTAAGTTTGCTGAGTTATTTTTATTTATGTTAGGACAAGAGAATTAATTTTTTAAGTTTAACATATTAATTTAACATTATTTTTGTTTTATTTAGTCACAAGGTTTATATGAGAATACAAGAGGAAATGGTCAAGATGTTGAATGAAGAAAGTTGGGATGATGTTAAACTCAACTATCCAAATTCAAGCTCTTCGATAGTATTGAAATAATTTTTTGTTTCATTAAAAAATGTATGTTGATTTATTATAATAATTATAGATATATAACTATATGTTTGTTTGTTTCATTAAATATTCTAAAGAAGAATACATATGGAGTACCTGAAACTTTCAAAAGTTTTATTCAAAAATCCAAGTGTTGGCACAGGGGCAGACCCAGGGTTCAACGCTTCAACAAGGCACCAAAACAACCCTAACTACCGGCCCTTTCGGCAACACCTGTGAAGTACGTGAAGTCTCACCTGAGATAGAGGAAGGGGGGGTTACAAGACTCAGGTGTGTGTAACCAAGTTGGGACATAGATATGTGATTATACCACTTCACAAAGTACTTAGAAGATAACATATATTATTTTATTAACTTTTATTAACATCGCAAAACAAATCCTAATATAGATTAGCGCAGTAACAATAAAGATCAAGTACTTCAACCACTTAGCATACAACACAAGTTAGATATAGAATTCATCCATAAGATCAAGTAAAGCATTAAAAAGTATCAGATCTATCCATCAATGAAAAACACAACAAACACAATATTTACATGGTTCACCCCAGTGTGGGGCTACGTCCACTAACTTCTTATTCTTCTCTATTATTCTCCAATCTCTTACATTCATCCGCTCCTATGCACTAAGCCACATAGCCAAGCTTCGCAGAGGATAGGAGATCTGCACACTGGGCACTAGATCCTCCTTCCCAAAATTAGGTCAAGGCACAGAGCCAACTCCTTTACTGAGCACAAAGCCTTACATACACATTCTGTTGTACAAAAAAACTTAGAACTATTTGCACTTTTCCCTCTAAGCTATTCTCTTCTCCTTCTACATTACATTCTTACTTATTTATACTTTTACAATAAGGCCTAAACATGGGTAAACCCATGGGCCGACATCCCATAACCCTTTACAAAAACCCTAATGAACCCCTTGTTGGGTCCACAAATCCCATCAAACAAGTGACATCCATGATCTCAGCTCCGCCTGGGTGCTCCTTCCTCAATCATTGTGTCGAAGTCCAAAAAGTGGTCAAAACTGACCAAGATTTCCTCAAAACTTGGTCGAGGGCCAACAGGCCCCCAAAACTCACCTGTGACTCGTGCTAAGTCACTCGGGTCTGGGCAATGTTTCTTCGAAGGCCTCGAGATTCACTCGATGAACCTCGACTTGCTGCTTCACCTGAGCCTCCTGCTCAATGAGCTCTTGAATCATCTGCTCTATAACATGCCCTTCTAGATGTTGTTCTTCTTTCATAACCACTTGGTCCAGTTGCGAGCCTTGTCCTTCAATTTCTTCAAACACCTTGCAAGCCTCATCCTGCATAGGTTGAAATTTCTGTGCGACTTCCATTACTCTTCCCTGAATGGCAGTAATTTGTTGTTGTACCACGCACTGTTTGTGTGATCTTTTCATTCTGACGACTGCAGTGAGTAGCTTCATCTGTGCCTATACTGATAGTGATGGTTGTTGTACCTCCTGTAGCTGTGCTTGTAGTTTCCTTATCTCTAGATCTTTTGTGAGGTGTTCGTAAGTCTGTGTTCTTATATCGCTTAGTTGTTTGCATTCTGCGGCGAGGGCCCTAATCATTCCAACTACGTTCTTGACGAATTCCTCCCTTTGATCGTGCACTTTCTGTGGAGTGCTTGGTACTGCTTGAATCTACAACTCCGTTATCCTCACTTGAAGCTGCTGGATGGCCTCAATGAGCTTCGCCACTTGAATCTCGACCGATTCTTGTTCTTCTTGTGCCAAGCTGGGGAAGTGCTTTATTCACCACTTCTTTGACCGTAGTTTTCTCTGCGAGCAGCTGGTCCTTTTCTCTCTGTATCTTTGATTTTTCCTCTTCGAGCATTGCCCAAAACTCATCTCTATCATTTTTGTAGGCGGTTACATAGTACCGCGCAACGCGTAGTTTCTCTAAGACTTCTTCTTTCTCTTGCTTCAAGGCTTCTGTAGCCTTATATTTTTCTTTCTGGACTCCCTTAAGTTGAGCCTCTGTCGCATCTGCTAATCTTCTCAATTGGGCGGGCTCATCCCCTAATTCTGCAACTTTTGACAAAGAGGGCATAGTAGACACTGCACAAACGGATTGTAATATACCAGATATAAAATGTATGTAGAACATAAATACAATGCTAGTAATGGCAGAATAACAACAATATAACCAGGACATTCACCACAATAACACCGAAATGATATAAGAATAACAACAAAAATAACACTTTGAATCTAAAAGCAATGTTCACGGGCCTCTTCGAAGGGGAAACCTCTAGTTGAGTAGAGCTCTATTACAATAATATCCAAGCTAGGGTTCTCATACCCTTGACTCCTATTTATACTAAAAAGAAGCATCTAGAGGAAGATCCTTCTAGAAGCGAAAGCTTCTATTAGGTCTTCTTACATCCGCCTTATTCTATTTTATTGAAAGGCCTTATTAATATTGACCTTTATTGTATCCAAATATATTGTTCTACCTATGTGCAGGTTAGGACCCTAACATGTCCACCCCCTTAAAAAAAACCTTGTCCTCAAGGCTTGAGATGAGGAAATTGCTGTAGAATGGTAGTTGGTTCCCAAGTGGCATCTGCTGGAGTTGTATCTTTCCACTGGAATAACACTTCCTTGATGGTTCTCTGACGTAGGCGATGCTCACGCTAGTCCAAAACTTCTTTTGGTTGTAGCCAAATGGATCCTTCTTCAACTAACTCTGGAAGGTTGGTTTGAATTTGGCACCTAGCTCCAATCACCTTCTTTAAGCATGAAAAATGAAAAACAGGATGTAGCTTCGAATGGATAGGCAAAGCTAATTGATAGGTGACTTGTCCCACACGCTTGAGCATGGTATAAGGACCATAAAATTTGGGCACTAGCTTCTGACAATGCTCGGCCTTGAGGGAAGTTTGCTTGTAAGGTTGCAATCGAAGAAACACCTAATCCCCTTCTGCAAATTGACGTTCAGAGTGACCTTGATCTACTTGTTTCTTCATGCGATTCTGTGCCATGACCAAATTCTCGTTGAGGGTACAGAGAATGGCCTCTGGAGCTGTAAGTGTTAGGTCAACTGCTTGGACCTTCGAGGCACCCGGTAAGTATGAGAGAACTGAAGGTGGCTTCTGTCCATATACCACTTCAAAAGGAGTCATGCGTGTAGCTATATGGTATGAAGTGTTGTACCACCATTCAACTAGGGGTAACCATTGAGCCCACTGATTTTTCTTTTTCGAGGCAAAACACCTCAAATATGTTTCCAAACACTTGTTGACAAATTCTATTTGGCCATTAGTCTGGGGATGATAAGCTGTGCTGAAATGAAATTCTGTGCCTTGTATCTTGAACAGTTCTTGCCAAAAATTTCTTGTGAAAGTTGGGTCGCGATCAGAAACAATAGAGTGTGGCATGCCATGAAGCTTGAAGACCTGATCCATGAAGATTTGAGCCACCGTGGATGCTATAAACAGGTGTTGAAGGGTGAAAAAATGAGCGTACTTGGAAAGGTGATCAACAACCACCATGATGATGGATTTATTTCCCAATTTGGGTAAGCCGGTAATAAAATCCATAGAGATATCCTTCCAAATAGAAGGTGGAATCGGAAACGGTTGTAGTGTGCCCGACGATTTGACTGTTGCTCCCTTATTGCATTGACACAGATCACATTCAACTACAAAATTATGAATTTCTTGTTTCATACCATCCCAGAAAAAGGAACGTTTGACCCTGTCATAGGTTTTGGTGAACCCGGAGTGCCCTCCTGTGGGTGTAGCATGAAGCTCAGAAAGTACCGTGGATTTAAGATTCGATTGTTTACTTAAATACAAACGGCCTTTGTATCGAAGTTCCTCATGGAGCCAAGAATACCCTGGGGAAGCTGGAGCATTGGACTGTAATTGCTGGATCAACTGTGAACTATTGGGGTCTTGTAGCCATTCTTGGCGAACGACTTGGAGCCAATCTGGTACAAGGAATGAAAGAGAAAAAAGGGATCCTTCATTTTCATATTTTTGGGAAAGTGCATCCACAACCACATTGTCTTTTCCTTTCTTATAAATTATCTCATAATCATATCCAAAGAGTTTAGTCACCCATTTTTGTTGTTCTGGGGAGGAAATGCGTTGTTCCAGAAAATACTCGAGGATTTGATGGTCTGTCTTAATTTGGAACTGTTACCCCAATAGATAAGGATGCCATAGATCCATGGCATGCAGAATAGCCAACATTTCCTTTTGATAGATGGATTTGCCCAGATTTATTTTAGATAGTTGCTTGCTGGTAAAGGCCAAAGGTCGACCCTCTTGGATAAGGACAACACCAATTCCTTTCCCTGAGGCATCACATTCCAACACAAAGGTCTTTGTGAAATCGGGAAGGGTGAGGATTGGAATGGTGCACATGGCCATCTTCAAGGTTTGAAAATCTTGAGCAGTGGCTGGAGTCCAAGTGAAAGAGTTCTTTTTGAGGAGAGCAGTCAGAGGTGCTGCAATCTTCCCATAATTCTTAACAAACTTGCAATAATACCCTATTAAGCCTAGAAATCCATGCAAGCTCTTAAGAGTCTTTGGGTGAGGCTAGTCTTGCATAGCTTCAATCTTTTTAGGATCCACCTGGACGCCATCTTTTCCAACCAGATGACCCAAGTATTCTACTTCTGAGGCGCCAAAAGCACATTTAGACTGTTTCATGAAAAGTTGGTGCTGAGAGAGTAGATGGACAACTCGATCCACATGAGCAAGATGGTCTGTCCAGGTTTTTCTATAGATGAGGATATCGTCAAAGAAAACTAAGACAAAATGGTGGAGAAAAGGATGGAAGACATGATTCATGAGGCTTTGGAAGGTGGAGGGGGCATTACACAATCCAAAGGGCATGACCAAAAACTCATAGTGTCCTTCATGAGTTCTAAAGGCAGTCTTGGGAATATCTGCCTCTTTCATATGTATCTGGTGGTAGCCCGAACGAAGATCCAGTTTAGTGAAGAATTGGGTGCCACTCAATTCATCTAGGAGGTCATCAATGACAGGAATGGAGAACTTGTCTTTGATGGTAAGTTTGTTGAGGGCATGAAAGTTAGGACACATTCACCAAGAACCTTCTTTCTTCAGGACCATGACCACAGGAGACGAATAGTGGCTCGTACTAGGGCGGATAACGCCTGCATTAAGGAGTTCCTGGACCATTTTATCAGTTTCATTTTTTTGGGAAAAGGGGTGACGATACAGATGGATATTGGGAGGAAGGCTTCCTGGTACAAGGGGAATGGAATGATCACGAACACCACGGGAAGGAGGGAGTCCTTGGGGAGTGGAAAAGACCAATTGATGTTTAGAAAGGATGGCTTGGAGGTCTTGCGGTATGGAAGGTGTCTCTATTGCTTATATGGCATGGAGTTGGGCGATAACACCAGAATGGCCCTTTTTGAGCAGCTTTTCCATGTGATGGGAACTAATGATCTCAGGTGAACTTGTGGTGATGCCTTGGAACTTATATTGGTGGCCCTCTTGGTTGAATTGCATGGTTAAGTCTTTAAAATCCATGAGAATGGGACCCAAAGTCCTTAGCCAGTCTGCATGTAGCACACTGTCACAACCTCCCATGTCGATAGCAAACATATGGGATTTCAGGTGGTAGTCACCAATTTGGAGACACACATTTTCACAACGCCCTCCACATTTCATGGAACCACCATTGGCAATCATGATTTGGAAATTATTGACGGCATGGNAGCAAACATATGGGATTTCAGGTGGTAGTCACCAATTTGGAGACACACATTTTCACAACGCCCTCCACATTTCATGGAACCACCATTGGCAATCATGATTTGGAAATTATTGACGGCATGGATGTAGTAATGAGTTTCTTAGGCAATGCGACGATGAATAAAATTATGGGTGCTGCCACTATCAACCAGAATGATGACCTTCTGATGCTTGATGTAACCAATTAGCTTGAGGGTTTGGGGAGCGGAGAAGCCAGTGAGAGCATTGAGGGAAATGATTGGTTATACTTAGGGAGGGTCTGAGGGAGGGGTTATGTCAGTGGATTCAGGTGATTCAGACATAGAGGGAGTTTCTTCATCTTCTTCTGAAATCTCCTCGAAGATTTCCATAAAAATATTTTTTTCTTTACTCTTGTGGCCCAGGAAATATTTGTCATCACAGTTATAACAAAGGCCTTTGAGTTGGCATTCAGCCATTTCAGCCTGGGTCAATTTTTGGATCTTTAGTGGAGCAGAGGGAGTAGTGGGATTTACTGGTTTAGGGAGAGGAATGAAGGAGGGTCTGTGGTTTTGAGAATATACAACCTGTTGTGCTTCTTTATCTCTTTTGGTAGCCTCTACCCAACTATTAGGCCGAGCCATGAGGACATGGGCCAAAATTTTATCCTTGAGGCCGCTGATAAAACACTCTCGGAAAAAGGCATCAGACATGCCCTCTGTTCTAAAATCTAGGCGCTCAAAGGTAGATATAAATTCTTCCACTATTCCTAATTGTTTCAGCTTTGTCAAATGACCCAAATGGTTGGTGTCAGTGTCAAAGTGTTCATAAAGCTCTACCACAAATTGTGTCCAAGCAATATACCCTTGACGAGAATTTTTTCTCCATTGCCACCATAGCCAACGTTCTTGATCTAGATGGATAACACCATACCAGAGTTTGGCCAAGTCATCTGTAATGTTGTATAAAGAGAAGTAATGTTCCATTTGGGTTACCCAACCAGTGGGGTCTGAGCCATCAAATTTGGTCACATCCACCCGTGGAAGGCGTAGGTCACATTGAAAGTGATGGTTCTGCAAGGTATGGGAATGAGAGGAATGGCCACCTTCAGTATGTGGAGGTGAGGAAGAGGAAGGGTTATCTATAGGGATATGCAGTTTGGTGCAAAGTGTCGAAAATACTAATTCAAGCTAGGTGGTGAGGTCTTGTTTGATTTCTCCCATTGAGAACTGCATGGTTGTATTGATGGTGGTGAAATTGGCACTGAGTTGTTTCACTTCTTGTTGGGTCTCAATGAGACCAGACTGCAAGGTGTTGAAGCGGGCTTCCAAGTCTTGGCTACGAGTATGGGCCATGAGGATGGGGGAACTGAAAAGGGGCGGGTGGGGTAAAACATTTTTTCTGAAAAAATGATATGGATGAATGTGATAAGGGAAAAGAGATGAATCCAATGGAATAGGGCTAAAATAATGGTGAACAAATTTCCAGATTTTTTTTTTTTTACATCTGGTCTGAAGAATACTGCAAAGAGGAAATGCCCAAATGCTTAACCGGAAGGAAATGTGTATTTACTTGGCAACCCATATACAGTTGCGTGACAATAGATCTTGTCTATTTTAATTTGTTTATGTTTCTGTCCCCAAGGGTTCTACAGACAAGGGTTTGCCCTATGCTATAACTCTGTGATATACATGCGGGGTCCAACAGTAGTACTTGACCCAATATCTCAGGGCACTAACAAAGGAGGATAGACCGTACCCTTAGCCATACTACCCGACTACCCAGGTACTAGAGAGTATCTTCCCGAGTGCTGTTCTCGGTGACACTATAGCAGTTAGGCGACCGATCCGTTTATCTAAAGAGGGCTTCAGGTAATCTAGGCTGATCCATACACAACTGATGTCTGATGCGCTACCACTCGAAGGGGTACGAACAGGGGTTACAAGGGTGGCCAACAAATGTGCGCTTAAGTATCACTTGCATTTCCTGCATGTATGAATCCCTCAACCGCGAGTTTATGCACGTAACGACAGATCTCTGTGGCTTAAAGACACTGGAATACGTCTCTACCCTGAAAATTTTTTTAACCCACACTTTCTGCTGAGGAAAGTGTTCTGATACCACTTGTAATATACCAGATATAAAATGTATGAAAAACATAAATAAAATGCTAGTAATGGCAGAATAACAACAATATAACTAGAACATTCACCACAATAACACTAAAATGATATAAGAATAACAACAAAAATAACACTTTGAATCTGAAATCAATGTTCACGGGCCTCTTCGAGGGGGCAACCTCCAGTTGAGAAGAGCTCTATTACAATAATATCCAAGCTAGGGTTCTCATACCCTCGACTCCTGTTTATACTAAAAAGAAGCATCTAGAGGAAGATCCTTCTGGAAGCGGAAGCTTCTATTAGGTCTTCTTACATCCGCCTTATTATATTTTATTGAAAGGCCTTATTAATATTGACCTTTATTACATCTGAATATATTTTTCTACCTATGTGCGGGTTAGGACCCTAACACAGATCGAATAGCCTGTTGTATTTCTTTTAATTCCTTCTCAATTATTTCATACAACTCTTCCTACTTCACTCCATATCTCTGTAAGAGATCTTTGGACGCATCCTCCATCTCTCTGTGGACTAGACTAATATCATATTTTGTGAGCGTGGCCTCCA
Organism: Picea engelmannii; assembly: GCA_009831015.1. Lineage (NCBI taxonomy): Eukaryota > Viridiplantae > Streptophyta > Pinopsida > Pinales > Pinaceae > Picea > Picea engelmannii. Next base: position 55,023 of record ML793026.1, read on the forward strand.
TCTGGGGCTTACTAGTGTGGGTCTTCTTTCTTTCCAAAGGTTTCTGCGGAGAAACCTTCCTCTTCTAAGGAGTTACTACTTCAGTGGGTGGATATTTCGGCAGTGTAGCTTTGCCTTCTCCTTGTTTTTCTCCTTCATCCCCTCCTGCTTTTCCATTTACTTCATCTCCTCCTCCTGGTAAGCCAGATCCATCTCCTTATGAGGCGTTGTCCTCCTCATCAGTCTCTGTATTCTTAACTTCCTCCTTTTTCTTCTTCTTCTTTGCATTGGACTGTCCAGCATGCTCGACCCGGGTGACCAAGGGGCTTCCTATGATGTCGGGATCAGAGAGTTCTACATCATAGACCAGTACAAGGAACTCCTCCGGCCACTCCTTCATGATCTACTCCATGTCATAGTCTATTAGCTTGTAATATTATTGCAACTCCTCCTTGATCTCATCTCTGCGCGTAGTGATATATATAAAATTCCAATATGCGCAGAACTTCACAAAAGGTCGGTACTGGTGCAAGGTACGCGGTTTCATGCGTGGAAAGGATTCAATGGAAACCTTCAGTTGTTGATAATATGAATTGAACATGGAGTTCAACTGCCATTTCTTCGACATATCGTTGGTGTACCACAAGGTTGAGAACCTAGAGGCCAACGACTCCAATGGTTCGATCTCCGGGAAGATGGCTCCTTCTAGCATTTTCCTAGCAACAAATGCAATCAATACAAGCATCCAACTAAAGTGGAACTCGTATCCCTGATCTCGAGATTCACGACAGTCTTTCTCGAGCTCTTTGATGAGGTAACTCGCCCAATTCATTTTCATTCCCTGCACGCACTTTCCTGCGAGGTCCACCATGAACCTAGTGACTTGCGTGGGGCAATTCTTTCTTACAAGCTTGCCAACTATGAGTTGGAAAGTGAGGCGCATTGTGCCATACTGGATAGAGGCTACCTTTTAGCCTGTCTTTCCCTTCTCAATTTTTGGCATAGGGGAAAACCCAGGGTTCAATGCTTCAACAATGCACCAACAAAACCCTAACTACCGACCCTTTCGACAACACCTGCGAAGCAGGCAAAGTCTCACCCGAGATGAAGGAAGGGGGGGTTATAGGACTCAGGTGTCTGTAACCAAGCTGAGACATAGATCTGTGATTATACAAATTTGCAAAGTACTTAGAAGATAACATGTATTAGTTCATTATCCTTTATTAACATCGCAGAACAAATCCTAATATAGATCAACATAGTAACAATAAAGATCAAGTACTTCAACCACTTAGCATACAACATAAGTTAGATCTATCATTCATCCATAAGCTCAAGTAAAACATTACGAAACATCAGATCTATCCATCATACATAATAAAAAATCACTAAGTAGATCAATGACAGACACAAGATTTACGTGGTTCACCCTAGTGTGGGGTTACGTCCACCAACTTCTTCTTATTCTCTATTATGCTTCAATCTCTTACATTCATCTTCTCCTGTGCACTAAGCCACAGAGCTAAGCTTCATGGAGGATAGGAGATCTACGCACTGAGCGCCAGATCCTCCTTCCCAAAATTAGGTCAAGGCACAGAGCCAACTCCTTTACTGAGAACAAAGCCTTACATACACATTCTATTACACAAAGAAACTCAGAACTAATTGCACTTATCGCTCTAAGATATTCTCTTCTCCTTATACATTACATTCTTACTTATTTATACTTTTACAATAAGGCCTAAACCTGGGTAAACCCATGGGCCCCCATAACCCTTTACACAAACACTAATGAACCCCTTGTTGGGTCCAAAATTCTCACAAAACAAGTGAGATCTATGATCTCAGCTCCGCCTGGGTGCTCCTTCCTCGATCACTGCATCGAAGTCCAAAAAGTGGTCAAACCTGACCAAGATTTCCTTAAAACTTTGTCGAGGGCCAACACCAAGTTTAAAAGATAAAGGAGATGTGTTCTAAATGTCCGACTTGATGACACTCTTGATCAATACATTTGGAATGGACTTGACACTATTCAATATAAAGTGATATTAGGTGATTGTGAAAAAATTGAAAATATTGTTCCTAAAAAAGAATGCTCCCTAGTTATTGTGGATATCCCTCATGGTTATAATATCCAAAACATTGGATATGATAATGAGCCATATACTTACCAAGATTTCAATAAAGTGGTTATGGTATTTACAAAAGTTACAATATCACTATTTTGGAGATTTCTAGTATTTGATTCAGATATACAACAAGGATTAGTAGAATCAAGCTTCAAGAGGAAAGAAAAGACAGGGATTCAATTTATTTGGTAAGATATTGAAAGTGTATGTTTAGCAATTAAGATTAGAAAACAATTTTATTAATTCACAAGTTAACTGAATTTGTACTTATTTATGTTACAGGCAAAAGCCTAATATTCATAGCTCCAATAGAGAACCATTTAAACATGATTTTGAGAGTATACATCTTGCAACGTAGACAAAATATGATTCTTATATTTCTATTCTTATCAATGAAAAGGATGGAGAGACTCCTAGTAGTATATTTGTTGGACACACCTACCACACTTAGAGGGGGGGTGAATGAGTGTGGGGCTATTTTTCCCAAAACTTCCCTCTTAAATAAAACTCAATAGTTAGCATTCAACATTTTACTCATTACTCATTGTTTTCATTTATAACCAGTTAGATTTGAACACATATCAACAACATATATCAACAATATATCATCAACAAGTCATCACCACAAGGAACACAAAGAACACAAGATGTATGTACAATTTTCTTTTTATTACGGACTACAATCCTTGGGGTTTTTTCAGCAACAACTGAATAGAGTACAACTCTACAAGAGCACTAGCTCTATCAAGCAAGACTCAACTTACACACTCAGCACCAACTGAGATGAGGGAACAATCCTCAATAGATATCAATCTGCAATAGGTACGCGACCTGTCGGTAGTGCAACACGCATATGTATGTGCCCTACCAGTAGTACAACCCGCATTTATACACGCCCAAGCAGTACTACAACCTGTGTATACCTTCTAAGATATTAGGGTTTATCCTTTTGATCACATGCTCAGATCCTATGCAACCTACAATCATATTTTCTTCTGTCTCTCACTGTCCAAACTGACCCACAACCAGTCACAACTCATCCAAGCTCTCCAATAGTCTACTCATGCTCCACAACCAATCAATATGAATGCTATCTCAATCATGTATAAACAACTAGTATACCATAGAAATAATGTCATCATTGAATCACAAAAGTACTTCTCACTCCATCAACCAACATAGACCATATCATAGTAGCTATACCAAGAATTCCCTAATAATTCATAGCACAAAAATCTATACTATCCATCAAGTCAATAATGTAATCATACCAGTGTCTCAGTGATGGATCTAAGCCCATAGAATGCAGATCTGGAACCTACTTCAGTCTTCAAAAGATTGTCATCATCTCAACTACAAATCTCCATGATTTTATCCATTGTATGCTCCCTATACACAGACAACCCATGTACTGTATGCACCTTGTACATAGACAACTTGCGTATACGCACCCTATACACATACAACTCACACACACACACACCAGAAAGTAGGGTTTATGAAGCTCCGAGACTTTTGTCGTCAAGATCTACGATATTTCCAAAACTTTGATGTGTCCATGAGATTCTCCTCATGCTCTCTTTCTCAAAATAGTTCTTCAATCATTCTCAACATATCCACACCAAATATTCTCTCACAAGAATCTCTCACAAGAAGCTCTCCATCAATACTCGAAAAGATATTCTCACAAGAAGCTCTCCATTGATCCACAAAAAAGATATTTTGCAAGAGACCATTGCTATCTTATTTATACTTTCATCCTTTAGGTCACTTAACCCATTTCTAGGTTACTTAACCTATTTTCCTTATTTTAGGGTTAACCACTTTCCATAAGTAGAAATTTCTCCAATACTTTATCATTTAAATATTCCTTCTTGATTTTGTCATCTCACTTTATCATTTAAATAATCTTTCTTGATTTTGTCACTTCCTTTTATTATTCAAATAATCCACCTTGACTTTGTCACTTTACTTTATCATTTAAATAATTATTTCTTCTCTTAGGTCACTTTGACTTCTTTGACCTTGGGGGTTTCAAGCCAACATGTGAGGGTCCTCCAACTTCGTAAGGCCATAACTCTCAAACCGTGAGGAGTTATGTGACGTTCCACATACCACCGAAAATGGTATGACAAGCACTATCCATATAGGATAGTTTCACCAACAACTTCATTGATCTTCATCTCATTATTCCACATACAAACATGGGTCCTCCAACCATTCTTCTAGGATAACTCAATTCACAAAGCGTCTTCCTGTGAAGGCTCTCAACATAAGGGGACCACTTTGGAGTTCATCCATTTGTACCATGACAAGAAAATAATTAGTCATATTTTCATCAAACAAACTATGCATCATAAATCAAAGAATCCATCTTTATCATGTATCAATGAAAACTCATTGATCCATCTTCATCTATGCATCATATCAATAATCCATCTTCATCAATTGGTTTCCACTTGACATATATCATTCTCATCAAGGAAAATACATCTACACTGTACATCAATCATCAATCAATCAAGCAATCAATCCATTGACATCAATCAATCACTTGACATCAATCAATGACATCAATTAATCAACCATTGGCATGAATGACAACATGATCCAACAATATCCCCTTTGGCATTGATGGAAATAACAACATTGATGTCAACACCATTACCAATTATTGATATCATCATGTAGATAAGGCATGCTCTACATCAATAGTCATCAAGCATATCAATATGACTATCTCTCTCCATTACTAAACATCAATCAATGTTACCATTTCTCCCCCTTTGACATCAATGGAAAAGGGCCATTGTCTCCTTGGGGCTGCTCCCCCTGTCTGAATCCCTTTGATCTTCCTCTGAATAATGTCTCCCTTTTTTAGCAAGGGATATCACTCTGATGTAATGCTGAAGATACATCACTCATACTCCCCCCGTGACCATTGCTCCTTGTGGAATTATGCCTCTATTCTCTTTCTTCACATATAGGGATCTTTTCTAGGTATGCATCTAATAAATATCTCCTCCTAGAATCATGGGAAGAAGAATGACCCCCCCTATGGGTATGTCTCCCCTATATTCTCTGCAAGATGAACAATGTGCTACCATATAATGATCCTTGGACCTGTTCATGCATCAAACTCATGCCATGCCAAGCATCGTGAAGAAAAATATATGTCAATAATGAAATAAAGAATCATGAGAAAAATATCAAGCAAGTACATCCTATACAAAAATGTGTGCTCATCATTCACACCACCTATGTACATCAACCATGTACATCAACATCATGCAATGTTCTAAAAGATATCATCCATGGAATGTATCAATCATATGCCTCTATCAACATGTCAACATGTGCATCTACCAATATGCCAACCATGTGCATCTACCAACATGACAAAAAAATAATCATATCACTCATCATGAACCAAGTGACACAATCATGTATGTCAAACAAATGCCAATTGTTGTGCTAATTAAGTAGTACCAATGGTGTAGTATCATCAAACATATGCCATCTATGAGTGTACCAAACATGTATCAATTATAGATCAAAATATGAATCATCAATGATGTACAACATAATCACCTCATCAACTCACCAACCACATGTCCCAATGTGTAGCCCATCCATATGCTAAATGCATGCATCAAGATTTCCAACAAGTAAGCTTCCAATACATCATCAAGATATATCACAAGGTGTCATAACTTCACTGTCATAACCATCATTGTTCTTCAACAGAAAAT
>ML793026.1:79642-94092 GCA_009831015.1 Picea engelmannii
ATAGGACTATTTAGATAACCTATCTTCCACAGGGTGTATCTACAAATGTAAGACTACCCAGAAGATGAAATTTTTACCACAGATACCTTACTAATTTTGGTGAATATCCTTTGGATTTTAGGGTCTGAAACATTATAGAAAAAGTTTTATAGCGAAAATTCTGCAATGGATCATCTTAGGATGATTCCATAACCCTATCTTGCACAGGATTTATCTCCAAAATTATAATGCCTTAGGAGCTGAAATTTTAACCCAACGTACCTTGATTCGTCTACTAAATATCCTCCAAGACGTTCAATCTGAAACATTGTAGAAAAAAAGTTATAGAGAAAATTCCAAGGTGTCTTAGATGTAGCAGCGAAACCCCAAGACCTTGAGCTCTGATACCATATGTTAAGAACAAAATGCCAATATAGCATAGAAAAATCTCAAAATAAGTACTCAATGCCTTGAAAAAGAGAAAAATTCAGATAATAAGCCTCTTCGTGGGGGAAACCTCCTTATGTCCACATAAATGTACAATTCCAAGATGATTCCAAATGAAAATGCCTCCTTGGTATATATAGGAGACTAGGAGGTATAATTACAACTAATGGAATAAAGCTGACATAAATAAAATAACATTACTAATGTAATATGCCCCAATTAAGGGGTAATGAGCCAATATTAGGGCTTAACAACCTCTACCACTAGTATAGTCTCCTCCTGGACGAAGTCATCCCACATCCTCTCCCATGCAGGCATAACCTCCCTGGCAACAATGTCGCATACAAATGGACCCTATGGTTTGGTAAAGTTGTTCAAAGTTTTCCTCACCATAGATTTGGGATCCACCACCTCTCCTATGGCTCCAAGATCATCTTTGATCTGGTGTATCTACCAAGGAATTAAGTAACTGACTCATCCTCGAGCATGTGAATGCCCCTGAGTCGATCATGAAGAACCAAATTTCGGTTCTCATTAGAGATCTCGTACAACTTACATAGAGATGCTCACATCTCGTATGCATAAGTTTTCCCATTCAAATCGGGAATAATATGATCTCTGACTACATCACAAATGATCCTCTTTCCCTTATTGTTCCTCTTCCTAAAATCTGCTAACAAGATTGAGGCAGTGACAGGAAGAACTGAAACATGCGCCTCAACTATATCCCATAGCTCAAGGTCCTCTAAGACAAAGATCATCCTCGCCTTCCAAGGCGACCAATTGCTAGCCCCGAATAACATGTCCTCCACACGCATCTGAGATACTGACATGTTTGTCAAACTATGCTCACTATTATGCTCCAAATGCAAAGGAACGGTGCCTCACTCCTGTCAACACAAGTGTGAAAAGAGGCAAGCAAAAACCCGACCTCACTCCTAGCAAATAGGTGTGAAAAATTTCGTACAATACAACCTCACTCCTGTCCACGCAGGTGTGAAAATAGGTTGTCCACAAGTGTCAAAAAATCAGCCTAACAAATCAGCCCACAACTATCCACAAACACTGTCAACTAGTTGTCTAAAATATGCCCTCAGCTGTCCAATTGGCACTAAATGAGAGGTGCCTTCAGATCTGAATTTTACCCACAGTTTTGGACTAAAAACTTGTCCAAAACAACCAACAAATCGGATATAAAACCTCACAAAACTGCCCACAAAAGTGCTCCAAAATTAGCAAGTCTAAGCCACCTTTGGCTCTGATAACATGTAGATTTTCTGAAGTCCTATGAGGCTACCATCTAAGGTCTGTCCTTGACCTTAGTATGGCTCTAAGTTTCAGCTGTTTGACTGTCTTCTCTTTCTATTTTTAGGACAACAAGCAGTCACCAAACTTTATGCTCAATATTTAATGGTTAAGTGCTCTTTTAAGGTGCCCTTGCAAGTGTTTTCTTTACTCAATGTTAGCACATGCAATATACATTAAAAAAAAAACACTACCTATAGATCTTTAACTTTAAAATGTTGATCTATACTTCTAATCATGCATAAATTTGACACATGTATTTTTGGTCAACATGCCCCTTGATAACCCCCCCGCGGGGAAAACCAGTTTGGAATATATGTCTATAAATGAGGAGAATAGATGGTGGAATACAACAAGTACAAAATATAGATGTACCTGTTACAATAGAACCTTGTCTCAAGCTGAAATACAAGTCCAAACCAAGCAGGTGCTCCCTAGCATGGTGTGCCCCTCATAAATGCTACCAAATCCACCATAATGGCTCCAGATGCAAGTTGTGAGGTCATAATGGAAAACCCCTCCATAGGAATGAAGCTATGATATGTGGCCTTCCTGTGCAACTAATCCCACTGCCCACTAATGATGCACCTTCTTCCTCAAGTGCACCATCCTCATAATTGGAAGCTCCCCACTAAACAAACCAGGCTCCAAGATAGATGCCTCCCTCCATGAAAGAATGCACCCAATTTATCCTCACCCAATGCAACAATCCTCATCCTCTTGCCCTTGTCTAAGCTCCTTTGGTGAACATACAAGTGAATGAGCTCTCCTTTGCCCCTCGTGCTCTCATTTAGGAAGCATAAGGAAACCTAAAAGACGGGCGGATGAGATCATCTCATCTCATCCCTAATCAATGGTTGAGATCATCTCAACTAAATTTCAAACCAAAACCCACTTTACTTAAGTTTCCATAGTTTCACTTTATGTCTATTAATTCACCCACTTTGTGAATTAATTGTCACTTTAGGCTAAAATGACCAAATTTCACTCTTGACTTAAATCTCCTAAGTCAAAGTGAAATTAGACACAAAGTACATAGTAAAAGGTACAAAGTGCTTCACTCATGTGTTTAGAATCTCACAAACACAAGGGGGACCACTTTTCAATGTACCCAAATTTCAACCGAGACAACCATAACACACATGGGGTATGATGTGACTTCTTCTGATGATATAATATCCCATTTTTACTCTCTTGAATATTGTCAATATTTTATTTATGTAGTTAATAAAAATGGCCAAGGTCAACTGAGCTTGAGCGTCTATAGGAGCTATGATACCACAATGGGTGAAAGGTGAGAGGGTCTAATGGGGTTTTATGCCTAAATAATCTACCCTATGTTATCTTGAATTCTCACCCAATTTCATTTTTGAATTTTAACACAAAAATGAGTTAAGAGGAGTGGATGAAACAAATTCTTCAATCCAAGCCACAACTCATAAATTTTAGCAAACTGTCTCCCCTACATTCTAAGATCTAGGAAGATAAGTTGTGTTTAAATTCTCTAGACATTAGGCATGAGGAAAATTCAAATGGGAAGGAGAGAGTTGTTAGAAAAAGTTGTAGAGAAACATTTGGAAGGGTTACCCATTGGAAAAATAGATCCAAGATTAGGATACACCAACTAGCCATGAATGGAAGATGGTAGCCTTAATAAAAAGCCAAGAAAACATGGAAAACTCTACTTAAACTTGAGACATAGTCTGGAACTTATATACTAAAAAACTGAGAAGAAAATACTCATTGTGATGTGTGGGGAAGGTATGTGGGTGCCATAGGACTGATCTATCATAAAAAAATATGCAGAGGAAAATGTTGGTTAGAATCCAAATTTCAGAGTTAACAATCCTTGCTTCGCCCTAGTGGTATCATAGCTCGACTAGGTGGTGGTGTCCACTATGGATTTTCCTAATGTTGGGTGGAAACAACTCGAGTGGTTGTTGGTCTACAACATTCAAAAGATAAGTTCACATGTTTCTTCTGTAATTTATTATATATTTTGATTATAAATTTGTATGTATGTGAAAATTTTGGTTGTATGAGAGATTCCTGTAGGTAATTGTTTCTAATTGTTTGTACAATTGATTTTTTTAAATTTAAATCTTGGCCAGCTTATCTCTGAGAGGGGAAAATATACATAGCTACTGGTTTGAATTTACAGTCAGGAACTTGTCTCTAATGTTTTTTTCGTGAGTATTTTGAGAATGAGCGAATGAGTACACTAGTTGGGTCTTATTATATTTGATAATTTTTTTACCAGTTATTTAATGCCTGGAAATCCGTGTGGCTTTGCTCTGTACACAGTATATGAGAATAGTTGTCATGAATTCTCATGTGAGCCACATATTCCAATTTTGGCATCCTTTCTATTTTTTGTTATTTTCCTAGACTCTATTTTATACATTGATTTTAGTTCCAGATTGGTCCTTCTATGACTCATCCTCTGGTCATGGTGCTGAGTTGAATCTTTGTGAAATACCCACATGGTTTAATGGGCATTGAAGAGGGATTTCGATGGAGGAGTTGTTTTTAATGCATAGAATCACAATACCCACAATACCCAATTTAGGACACCCAAGGATTGAGACTCCATGTGATATTCAAGAGATTAATAGATATCCATTTATTACTATTGTATCACAAAAGAACAACAAAATAATAATGGTAATGGATTTTGAACACATCAATGGCTTAGGTAAAGCCCAATGATTGAGGGCTTAAACATTTTAAGTTCTTTTGAAATTCTGAATTTTCGGTTTCTTTAAAAATATACAAATCTTGATACAAACCATCTTAACGTGATAGATGCTTCTATAATCTGTGACAGTTCAAGAACTAATGTTCATTGTGTATGTTGTTTTTTTTATTTATGAATCCTTGTTGAAACTTCCCTGTTTCTTTGTGCTAGAAATTTGTGAAAGCCAGGTGACATGATTTCGGTGATCATTTATATTTAATCAGATTTTTTAACTGAAGGATTAGATTTTTCGACCAGTTTGCATCCCGGTGAATTTTGTATATTTTGTATGAATATAAAATAAATAAAGAACATGAAGTGATGGGGAGGTTCAATTAGTACGTTTTGAAACTAGAAATAAAATTTTCATTCCACCCAAAATTCATATTCGATTCCCCAGATTTTGGTTTGAGACTGTATTTATATTCATTGCAAATTTCAATGATATTCTTGGTATGGTCTAATATCCTGATAAATTATTTCTGGCTGTGATATGCTTCCCAAATCTGAATTTAACCACATTTAAAACAAGTTGTTTGAGTATGCCCAAGTTCTGGTGACATATAAATAACAAACACAAGCCTAAATCCTTAAAACGATTTGCAAGAAAAAGATGGACGAATTATAATTACATGTGGTTGTCCACTATTTCAAGAAAAGGACATACTTCTTAAATCTTTCAGGGTTTTTAAGGTTTTTCTTTTTATTAATATCCATTGATAAATAAATTCAACATTTGGATTTTGAGATCAAGCAATGTTTTGGGTTTAAATTAATTACAACGCACTGATATAATATACGATGGTATTAGACTTTTAAAGACTTACATCAAATGCCTCCACAATTTGCATTCTAAGGATTACTATGCAGGCCCATTTGTTTTTCCTGTGGATCTTGTTGGAAGATTGGTTGTTGTCATTGATGTCAACCCTAGCCATTGGATCATGGACCCCACAGTTAATTGAAGTAGATAGACATGAAGAAAATTACACATGCAGATACAACACCCATGGATGGATAATATAATTCATACCGCTTCCAGTGATATGTGGCACGTCACGTGGATCCTCACGATTGAGGATAAATGAATTTTTTAAGATGACAATGTGAATTAAAGCAGAAACTACATGTTGGCCCTAATGTTAAAAGGAAGTGACATAAAGGGTATAAATACATCTCATTATACATTCATTTTTCAACACACAAAAGTTTGTTAATGAACAAGGAGATATAAGTCGAATTTCAGAGGAAATCTGAAATAAAGAAGAATGAATTTCAAGGCAAGAATGGAGAGGTCAACCCTCTCTTGATATTGGAGGATTGTATCTTCCTTTTGGAGGTTTATCCCTCCCTTTATATTTGGAAGTTGTAGCTACCTTTGGAAGTCATTACATCCCTTAAACACTAATTGTTGGTTATTTCTCATATATTGTGCATGGTGTATTGTGGTGTATTGGTGTAACTCTTCTACTATTTTTCATTGCTCATTGGATATAATTGAATACATAATCTGGTTGAAGTATAAGTTGAAAACCTTTTTAAATTGTACTTGATATTGATTCACCCCCCTCTCAGTATCATCATTTGATATCAGAGTTGGTTGCCTTCAGAACATTTTAATCACTGGAAGGAAAATCCTGAGCAGAGATGGATGACCACGAGCACATTCCAAATGGGATTCAACAATTTGATGGAATCAATTATGCATACTGGAGTGATAGAGTGAAAACTTACCTAACAACTTTGGGAGTAGACATTTGGTACTCAGTTGTAAATGGCCATGTATTCCCAAAGAATGCTCCAACCAATCCAAATGAGAAGAAGCTTATGAGTTGTAATTCAAAAGACAGACATGTTATTCTAGGAGCATTGGCACCAACCATTGATTGCTAAAGAGGTATGGGAAAAACTCAAGAGTATCTATGAAGGTGATCCAAAAGTTAAGTAGGTCAAGCTTCAACGACATAGAGCAGAATTTGAAATTTTGAAGATGGATGAAAAGGAAGATATTGCAACCTATTTTCTTAGCGTTGATGAAGTTGTTAATGCTATCAAAGGATTAGGTAAAGAGCTCAATGAATCCTTGGTTGTACAAAAAGTGTTGAGATCACTTCTTTTGAAGTATGATGCTAAGGTCTCCTCCATTGAAGAAACTAGGGACTTGACCAAAATGACAATGGGTGAATTACACGGGTCTCTTATAGCATATGAAATGAGAACATGTACAGAAAGTGACCAACCAAACAATGAAGCAGCATTTAAAGCCATAAAAAAGACAAAATACAAGGATAACGACCTTGATGAAGAAATAACAAATTTCGTAAGGTTCCATAAGCGAACTAGAAGATACAAAGGTAAGTCTCCTCTCAAATGCTTTAATTGTGGTAGAATAGTACATATTATTGAAAATTGCTACTATAAAAAGAGAAGTCTCAACAATAAAAAAAGATTCTACTCCAAGGATGGGGACATCTCCTCATATGAGAGTGATGAAGAAGATAATGATGGAGGAGAAGTCCTCTTCATAACCCAAGAAACCTAGGATGATGATCACAAGAGTTCTAAAGAGGAAGAAATCATTTCTGAAGAAGATTCAGATGAAGAAACCAACCTTGATTCCTTTTGGTGATACAAAGACAACGTAGAGAGTGAACAATAAGATGAGAATCTTGAAAATTTGAAGCATGTTGAAACTGAAAATAACAAGCTTAGAAACATAAACATAATAATAAAAGGTGAATTGAGTAGTTATGAAGAAGAGAATTACAAGATTGAAAATACCATTGGTAGCTTGAAGGAACAATTAGAAGATTATGAGAAATTGAAAGCATAATTGGATCACACAAAAGGGGAGCTACTATTGACAATAGAAAAGTTGAAGAAGTTCGAAAAAAACACTGCAAAATTAGATGAGATCATTAGCAGTCAAAGATATCCAAATGACAAGATAGGACTAGGATACAATGACAGTTTGAAGACAACAAAACAAGAGAAGGAAGATGAAAAGGATGAAACCAACACTCCAGAGCAAGTTGAACAACAAGAGAGAAGACTAGAATTCAAAAGGAATGAGACATCAAGAAGATCCTCTCCCATCAGGTATGTAAGCAATCATTATGAAGGAAACTACAGAAGAATATATTGTGAACCCAGATGGACCACACTACAAAGAAGATCACTTACTCCTAGGTATCAAAATTTATTTCTTGGACATTGTTATACTTGTGGAAATTCTGGACACAAGACAATCCATTGTAGAATCAATGAAATGAATAACTACACAAGCTCATGAATGGTCAAATAGTAGATATGGAAATGTTCATAGAAGTGTAAAAAAAAATTATAATCCATTTGACCCATTAATGGATCAAAATATTGTATGCTACAAGTGAAATAATGTTGGTCATGAAGCACATGATTGTAGAGAGATGAAGGAAGATAATCCTATGCCAAATGTCCCTATACCAACTATAACATGGAAAAGTAAAGAAATTCCACACAATGCAATATGTCGAATAACATTGGTCGCTAAAGAATGAAAAGAAGAAGATGAATGGTTCATAGACAGTGGGTACTCATCTCATATGACCAGAGATCAAAGAAAGTTTGTCAGCTTGAAGAAAAAGGGTGGAAATGTTGCATTTGGAGATGACTCATCTACTAAAATACTTGGAAAATGAACTGTAAAGCTTGGAAGTGAAAATGTAAAAGAAGGACAAGTCATATTGGTTGAATATCTGAAGCATAATCTCCTCAGTGTCACCAAAATATGTGATCAAGGATACACTCTTATGTTTGACTCCCAAAAATGTAAAATCAGAGAAAGGAACTCAGGAAGATTGGTTGCAACTGCAAAAAGAAGACCAAACAACATATACATCCTAGACATGAAGAAGAGAGAGATTACATAAGCCACACAAAAGGATTCCAAGGAAGAAAAATTCTCAAAGACCAAAAATAAGGATGGAGTATTATTGAGTGCCACATGTTCATAGGGAGTAGCCCCAAAGAAGAAGGTCACCTTATGCCATTGAAATCAGGGGGAGGAACCCCACCCTTTTCCATTGATGTCAAAGGGGGAGAGAAATTGGGATCATGATGACAAGGGGAGCATACGTGTTTACATCAATGACAAAGGGGGAGATTGTTGGAAGATTGGTTGTTTTCATTGATGTCAACCCTAGCCATTGTCTCTTGGAACCCATAGTTGATCGAAATAGATAGACACGAAGGAAATTACACATGCAGAAACAACACCCATGGATGGATAGTATAAGTCATGCCGCTTCCGGTGGTATGTGGAACGTCACGTGGATCCTCACGATTGAGGATAAATGAATTTTTGAAGATGAAAATGTGAATTGAAGAAGAAACTACATGTCAGCCCTAATGTTAAAAGAAAGTGACACAAAGGGTATAAATACATCTCATTATACATTCATTTTTCAGCACACACAAGTTTGTTAATGAACAAGGAGATATAAGTCGAATTTCAGAGGAAATATGAAGTAAAGAAGGTTGAATTTCAAGGCAAGGATGGAGAGGTCAACCCTCTCTTGATATAGGAAGATTGTATCTTCCTTTTGGAGGTTTATCCCTCCCTTTATATTTGGAAGTTGTAGCTACCTTTGGAAGTCATTACTTTCCTTGAAAACTAACTATTGGTTATTTGTCATATATTGTGCATGGTGTATTATGGTGTATTGGTGTAACTCTTGTACTATTGTACATTGCTCATTGGATATAATTGAATATATAATTTGGTTGAAGTATAAGTTGATTTTTTTTTAAATTGTACTTGATATTGATTCACCGCCCTCTCAGTATCATCATTACACATTAAGTAATTGTTGATCTAACAGACATTTGTTTTATATGGATTGACAACAGATTTCTGGTTACTACTCTGTCATTTGTTTTAAGAAATTTTTCATTTTGTTTGGAACTTGTTGATGGGTCTTAAATCCCTAATTCAACAGTAGGAACCAAACCGCCACCGAGGCCTAATTAGACTTTGCAACATTTAGAATGGAATGGTTCTCCAGATCTTACGATCCGACCAATTAATCGATGGGATTTATTGTTTTCTTGTGAAGGATCTTCCTTCAATTTGGACTATCTCTTTTGTATTTTCCCTTGGGTGGAACCGATGTGAGGTGTAAGCCAATATAAACCAAATTGGAAACAAAAATAATTAAGTTCTAACTATTGGGGAAGAGGCCAAACTTGGGATATCCCTCTACTCAAACATGCAGACAACAATTATATACCACATGCCTAGTACTAATATGTTAACCATGTGAGCATCCAATTACTATCTAAGATTACTATTTATCAGAAAGAAAAACACATTATGCAATAAGATAACGACAAGAAAAATAATTCATCTACCATAATCATTCATCACATAATCACACAGCGATTCATCATCTTCATCATTTAAGAAAAGAACAACAAAGCATTGCACCAGATAACTTGACAATAAATTGGATAGCTCTTACTTGTTACATATATTCATGAAACAAGATAGGAAATAGTTCTTCTCCGTGTCCACTCACACATGCATTTGATGAAAATAATTTTGTCTTTGGTCCATCAGGACTTCTCAATTCATAGCAGCTTCAAAATAATTCTTAACAACCAGAAAGAAAGAGTTCTTGCAACAACCATCGACCTTTACATAATTGGCGGATGTCTTTATTTATAATGTAAAGTTCAACTGAAAAATAACGGTTAAGTGCAGTTTAAGAAAAACAAAAATTTCCACGTGACCTCATCTTCTAACAGTTTCTTTAATAGTCAACTTAGGATATAACTTGAAAGGGTGACTTTTCTCGTAGTCAGACCAACTGATAAACAATTCTTCACAAGTTTGGGCCCATGGAAATCTTTGTTGTTCCATCAGAGCCGTGTGAATCCATCTGATGTCCATCACATGCATCTGGTACTTTACTAGACTGGAGTTCAACTATTGTAGCATGGTTCAAGCCCTAATCGAATGATACATAAATCATCGTACTTTCCCTGACACCGCGTCGATCATCTTTGCAAGATCTTCGGCCCACAACAAATCTTTCTTGGTATGTGACTTGACTACGTTGTTCACGTCGACGAAATTTGTGGGGCAAGCGAACCCGGGGAGTCCGATATCCTTCATTGATTTGTCGATCTTTCTTCGATGTTTCTTTCGGGTTCCTTGATGTGGTTATAGAACAAACTTTGTTCAGTAGTCAGAAGGATATTTCTTGCAATCGGGATTGAATTAGTTTAGAAATTAATTATCAGGCAAAGCATAGTAAGATGTAAACAGAAAAATAAACTGATGCGTACCTGTAGAGCTCGTTAGTATCGATTGTTTAATACTTATGTGATCCCAATCACCCTTTTGAATGACCTGTAATGTCTTTTTTTGCACCGCCTTTCCTCTTCGGTTTAAATGAGATACATCCGTGCGCCATAGCATGGAAAATCAGGTATGACAGATGTGAGCATCGAAACCATTACAGTGGACGATTTCCCTTTGGGATTGGGAAAATATTCCAGAGCCGAATGTGTGTCAAAAGTGCACGTACGCTCCAAAAAGGTCAGATGTCGTAATGAGGAAGTCGTTAAATGCCTCAGGTCAAGGCAATTTGTTCCTTTGGAAGCCGTATCACCAAGTGTGTCAACTATCATTCACTAATAATGGAAACTAGGGATATTAAAGAGATTGGAATGACCGTACCGTATATTCCCTGCAAACTCCGATCGACAGTGTTTCATGCATTTTGGATTGTATTCGTCAACCAACTATGACGCGTTAATTATTCAAGACATCCTGTCACAAGTCATGAGTGTTTCTTGGCACGTTCTATTTTTCTTCCCTTCTCTGCTATAAATTCTAGAAGTTTTGTGGGGTTTATGTGCATCAACTGAGTTTACACATTAGTATCTCTGGTCTTGCGAGTTCAATTCTAGCAAAAACTCTGTGTCATAGTCCTTTATTTAGCTATCAATGTCTAAGAAAATACGTTGTCTAACTATGGGATCCCCTAAAAACAAGGGATGGGGTTTGAGAGGCAGACGAAGCATGAGGTCCGAGCCCCAATGTGCCTGAAACTCTTTCTTATATGCGTCGAGTGTCTCAGAGGATTCAAAGCGAGGTCCCTACCTTTGCTCGGAAATGATGCTAGCGCATCAAGAGGAGGTAGAAGCAGAGAGAATTACGCCTGAAGAACACATGTTGGAGGTCATTCCCTCTCAAAAGGAGACACTGAGGAGGAGGGGAAGGACCATAAAAAACACGAAGGTGGGAGGAGGAGAAAATATCTCGATTGAGGTGGGTGAACATCCAGCCGCTGAGGAATTCATTATGCATGCGACCCGGTCAGATCCTGTCGGGACTACTAGTCAAGGAAGTGGGAGTCGTATGCAAAAGACAAAGGCATTTGGTTCTAACATTGGAAACTCCAACCAACAGCTGGAGCGAGCACAACTTGCCATAGCCGAACTTTATCAAGAAAATAGAGAACTGTGAATACAGTTGGCGACGAAGAACCAGGAGGTATCAGCACCGCAAGGTCGCGAAGGAAGCACAAATTGGCTCAATAGATGCTTCGGGAAGCACAAGAGATGATTTTGCAACTACATGAAGTGCAGAGGATGATGGGGAAGGAGAAAATGAAAACACTGCAAGGCGCGAGGAGCAGTCCGGGAGAAGGTCTGTGTGCAGGAGATACATGATGGGCATGCTCTTTTTTCTTGTATTCTCAATAGTGACACTTGATAGTTTCCTCTGTTTGTCGTGAGGATTTTCACGTTCTTAATGTAACCGGGTCAGTTAGTCAAGGAATCAATGGTGTTTTTTTGTATGTAACCTGAGCTTGGCGTGAACCTTAATATATGAAATTTTGAAAATGTTTTTCCTGAAAGGATTCTAGTCATAACAGTTGAATGTATCGTGTTACCTTTTTGTATGTAAATCTAACGTGTTTCATCTAATATTTTCGTAAATTATGTGATTTTACAATTATTGTTTTTCCGAGTTATTTTGTAAGTTCGTTGATATTTTCCTTTAGAAACTTTCGATGTTGATTGATGCTGACATGGCGTCACTAACTCGAGGCTCATTAAAAATAAAATCTTGAACTCGGCTTGTGGGTAAGGATTACACTCGGGACTTCGTTCACGTTGAACAAGCCTAAAAGAGATAGTGTAAGGTAGCTAGAGAGGTAGTGGGGGGGGGGCCCAGAGGGCCCATAGTGATAATAGTGGAGGTCATTCAATGTAAGGTGGACTAGGTCCACTATATTATTAAATAAGGCCCACTATGGTAGTTAGATATAATAAATGTAAGAAGACTTCTTAGAAGGTTCTACTTTTAGAAGATTCCTCCTCTAGAATGTTCTTAGGTGATGGTAGCACTATATAAAGGGGTTCAAGAAATGTAATGAGACATGAAGAGAAATAATGTATTTGGAGTGGTATCTCAATAGGAGGATGCCCCCTCGAAGAGGCAAGTGAACAGGAGAGGATCCCTTCCATTATAAGATCCATTGTATGGTGTTTCCCTACCCCTAAGGGTTTGATATAATAAAGTTATGTTTTTCTATATTGTTATTCTATATCTGTTGTGGTGATTTTGTATTCAGTCTTTGGTTCTTAACTATTGGTATCAGAGCACTTTCCTTGGCCGGAGTTGTGGGCAACTATTTCTTATTTTTGCAGATTTTTTTTTTTTTTTTCGGAGAAGAAAAAATAGGGCCGTGACATTCCAGAAATTTTTAGTAAATTTATATGAAAAATTTGTAGAAAAGGGTTGTAGATCTGAGTTCCTCTCAGAAAAACACCAAATTAAAAAAAAAAAAAACATCCGAAACAGAGTCCGGGAAGTCAAGATATTGAAGTTTTAAAATCTGCAAATTTTCAGGATTTTTTCCGCGGACGGGGGAGATAATTTTTTTTATTTTTGTAGCAGTTGGAGACCAAATTTTCCCAAGAAATTTACATATCTGAGTTCCTCTCACAATTTCACCCAATTTCAAAAAAAGTATCAGCCGAAACAGAGTCCGGGAAGTGAAGTTATGAACATTTTAAATTCAACAGTTTTTTAGGGTTTTTCCAGAAAAAACCACAATTTTCTGTCGAAACTTATTGGGTCTATTTTTTGAGTTTTTTCGTGACGGCTGGAAGACCGAAAATTTCATAGGGTGTTCAAATGGCTATTTCATCTCAAACCTTGAAATAAATTCTTGAATCATTCAAAGCCCAATTGGATGATAGATTGGATGCATTTGCATATGGCCTCATAAAAAGCCTCACACATGGCCTCATAGACAGCCTCACACATGGCCTCAATGATAGTTTTCGTAGTATTCAAGATTCATTGAATAACATGCAGGAGATATTTCTTATGGAGGGCCTCAAGGATGAATATAATAAAGAAATATATGCTTGGTACGATTTTGAGGCTGATTGTGATGATTGGTATATGGATAGTTGTCATTTCTGGGATGACAACCATTTCCATATTTTATTTGTTGACTCTACTCCACCTTCTGTAGAGAACATAAAGGTCCCACATCAAGAGCTAGTTACCAGCATTCAGTCTACATATTCTACAGTGGTATTATTCCTTCCAGATTCTGCTACGACCATTTTCCACTATGTGGATGGATCTTTTTATTTGGATCCACATGATAGGTGTCAGTCTTTGGAGTATCATTTGGAGTTGGTTATTGGGTTCCAAAATATTCTACAGGGAGTTCACATGAGCACTTGGACATGGGACCCGGGCTTACAATGGTGGTTGGACTACTTTAGCATGGTGGATTTCCTTTCTACATGGGACTTTGGTTCTTCAGTCTTCTTCAACATTATGGTCCACAATTATCCATGGGACCCTGGTATATGGTTGTACATCAAGCATTGAGGAAAACACTTTCATAAAGGGGATGGAATGTAAGGTAGCTAGAGAGGTAGTGGGGGGGGGCCCAGAGGGCCC
>ML793026.1:105808-127985 GCA_009831015.1 Picea engelmannii
TCTTCTCAGAGATAAGCTACCAGCGCCTTAGCTAGTTTATTTACATTCTGTCTGTAAGCATATTTCAGTCATTTGTTATTAATGAAATGAAGTCTTATTTCCGCTGCATCTCTGCGTTTATGTGTATTTATGTATTTCATTGTTTTCCTACATAAATCTGGATCAGGAGAATTGCAATGTATAGTATTCCTTACTTGTCTAACGATGATTTCATAATCTCTGAAAACCTTCAATTCTTTGACATTCAAGTCTATAGATTTCTTTAATCCTTGTACTATAGTTTCATATTCGATAGTGTTGTTTGTACATTCAAATTCTAGTCTACAAGATAGAAAATGGTGTTTACCTTTAGGATCAATGAGGATGGAACCTTCTCCTGACCCTTCTTGGGATTTAGATCCATCAAAATATAAAGTCCAAATTTATGAATGACAATCACCCTTTTGTTTTTCCTTATTAATTTATTGCTCTCCTCTCTCTTGTTCTGTAATCTCTAGCGCAGGGTCTTGACAGAAAAGGGTGTATTCTGTCGGTATCAACGAATTCTCTTGGAAAACCATTTTATATTTTTGAGTAAGGGGAACATCAGACAAGAGGGGAGGAAATTTTCTGAAGTGGGATTTGTAGGAATAATTTCCCAAAATGGGGATATCTGTGGACAAGGGTTCATTCGAGGTTTCTAGATCAGTGACCATGTGTTTTAGATATCTCTCCCTATTGATTATGATCATGTTCTTGTAACCCTTCAGTGGTAGCCAAAGTTGTGCCTAGTCTATACTGAAATATCCATTTAGATTTTCAGACCAATCTCGACTTAGTAATAACTTATAGGCCTCTAGAATATCTACCACAATGATGTCAATCATTTGCACAAACTTAGGATGTGTCGCTATCCTGATCATTACATATTTGAGTTCTCCCATGACCTTGGCCTGGGTTCTGTATAGTTGTATGACATGTTTATCACTACTAATAGGAATGACATTTAATGTTTTGCAAATAGATAGGGGCATAACGTTGGAAGACACCCAAAAATCTACCAAACAATTGTGAAGGTTTCTATTGAAGACTTCAAACATTAAGATGAATGGTGGGACAAAAGGTTTTTCCTTTCTATCTTCCGAGCAGATGTTCATAGTTGGTTTTCTCACCAGATCTGTGGGAGATAGAGTTCTTTCCTGACCATTGTCCACAGTCGGGTTTTCTACTGAGTTCAATGTTGTTAACATAAGGTCCTTCTGCTGAGGGATACTCCATATGTCCATATCTGATATATTAGCCTTTAAGTTATTCAAATCTTTGACTACGTTGTAATCTAGTTTGGGTGATTCAAGAGCATGGATGCTTATAGGGTTTTTTCCAAGAGCGAAAGGTGTTTTCGGGTGATCGAGAGTTGCCTTACTCCTCGAGGCCTGGGTGGCAGCGGTATCTTTCGAGCCAGGCGGACCCTTACTGCGTGTTTGTATCACCGAGACTTCCGTGGGTTGTTCCTTAGACTCAAATAGGTCGTCAGAAGGCATGATTAGGTCGGGATCCCATATCATTATGGTTGTATCTTGGGGTGGATCGATCTCTTCCTGGTCAACAATATTCATAGCCGAACTGCTTGGCTGTTCGGTCAGGAAGACTTCATCTAGAAATTGACTGGCCATCAAATTCATGGCATGCACCCATTGAGGGAAGTCTCTTTTAGAGTGGTTTTCCTGGTGATAAGTACATAAAGAATCAGATGTAACATTCCCTAGATCAATATTTAAGTTAGCTGGGGGAGGTTCAATTTCCTTGAACGGTGGGTTCCTCTTAAAGAAAGGATTGTAGGGCCTTTGGCCTTGGTTTCCATCCCCTGCATTCCTCTTCATGTCTATGATCTTGTTTGATAATTTCTTAACCATGCGTTCTAGGTCTTCTATGTCTCCGTTACCCTTATCGGGAGTCTGATCTGTTTGTTTCCATGGCAGTCTAGTCAAAAGGAGTCCTCTCCTGGGAGGAAGATGAGCTTCTTTATTAACTAGAGAGACCTGGCCCTCTTTACACCCTTTCATATGGAATTCTATCATTTTGGCTTCTTCAAAATTTTCAGCCAGGGTTCGCTTGGCGGCCCTTTTTACAAACATAGAAATAGAAGCCGGGAGCGTGTTAGCGTAAAGCTCTATTTTCAATTCATGGGTTGGTTTCGCTTCGGGCTGAAACTTGTTTAAGATGGTCGTGAATCTTTGATTGAAATATTTGAATCTTTCTTTCAAACTCATGGTGGTGGCGAATAACTCAGCCATCAGATATCCCGTAGTAGTTTCCTCTATGAATTTATCTAGAAATTTTTTCTGGAACTTAGTCCAACTAGTTATAGATCCTACTGGCAGATTAAAATACCACGTGGAAGATCAATTTTCAAACGTGTAGGGAAACATCCTGCAAACTACGTCTTCATGTTGGACGTTCATATGTCTGATTGCTAGTATAAATTTATTGATATGATCTTCAGGCAATCCAGAGGTTTCAGGATCGAACTTAGGCAATAACTTCTATGGATGTCGGGGAAGGTTATGGACTGGTCCTGGGAGGGCCAAAGCATCTTTGGCTAACCAGGGTTGATTTTTTAGAGCTGGGTTTGCCCTTTCATCATTATGGTCATTGTTGCCTTCCATATCTTCAGAATCTAAGTTAAAATCCTCTTCTTCCAAGAAATCTTCCAATTTAGAGACATTGACGGCTGGCGTTTTAGGTATCAAATCAAGAGGTTCTTGGATTTCGGTAATTGCAAAATATATTAAGTCTTCTATAGAGTGTATGAAAACCTCGTCAGGAGTGGTAACCAATGATCTTCTTTGTTTTTTTCTTTGAGGGAGTATGGGAGCTAAGGAAAATGCACCGATCTACCGGGCGTAGGCTCTTCTGATTCTTCTAAATTGATTTACTTCCTCGTGAGGAAGGGCATAAGGTATTTCAAGGTGAAAAGGTTCTTCCTCGGGCTGGGGTGAGTTACTCGTTCCAGGAGTACTCAGCATGTGTGGGATTTCTTGGGAATGACTAGCCATGCATGTGGGTTGTTTTGAATCTATCGGCTATTTGAAATACTCTGTAGAATATATATCCAACCATTCATTCTCAGGCCCTCCTTCTAGCACCAATTCTATTGATGGGCCTTAAATCCCTAATTCAACAGTAGGAACCAAACCTACCATCGAGGGCCAATTAGACTCTACAGCGGTTGGAATGGAATGGTTCTCCAGATCTTGTGATCTGAACAATTAATTGATGGGATTTAAGGTTTTCTTATGAAGGCTCTTCCTTCAATTTGGACTATCTCTTTTTTATTTTCCCTTGGGTGGGACCGATGTGAGGTGTAAGCCAGTATAAACCAACTTGGAAACAAAATAAAATTAAGTTCTAACTACTGGGGAAGAGGCTGAGCTTGGGATAACCCGCTACTCAAACATGCAGACGAAAATTATATACCATAGGCCTAGAACTAATACGTTAACCATGTGAGCATCCAATTACTGTCTGAGATTACTATTTATCAGAAAGTAAAACACAATATGAAATAAGACAATGGAAAGAAAAATAATTCATCTACCATAATCATTCATCACATAATCACACAACGATTCATCATCTTCATCATTAAAGAAAATAACAACAAAGAATTGCACTAGATAACTTGAAAATAAATTGGACAACTCTTACTTGTTACATCTATTCATGAAACAAGATAGGAAATAATTCTTCTTTGCGCCCACTCACACATGCATTTGATGAAAATAAATTTTTCTTTGGTCCAGAAGGACTTCTCAATTCATAGCAGCTTCAAAATAATTCTTAACAACTAGAAAGAAAGAGTTCTTGCAACGACCATCGACCTTTAACTAATTGGCCGATGTCTTTATTTATAATGTAAAGTTCAACTGAAAATAAAAACTAAGTGTAGTTTAAGAAAAACAAAAATCGCCATGTGGCGTCATCTTCTAACAGTTTCTTTAATAGTCAACTTAGGATATGACTCGAAAGGGTGAATTTTCTCGTACTCAGACCAACTGATAAATAGTTCTTCACAAGTTTGGGCCCATGGAAATTTGTGTTGTTCCATCAGAGCTACGTGAATCCCTCTGATATCCATCACATGCGTCTGCTACTTTACTAGACTGGATCTCAATTGTTGTAGCAAAGTTCAAGCCCTAATCGAATGCTCCATGAATCATCGTACTTTCCTTGGCACCGCATTGGTCATATTTGTGAGCTCTTCATCCCAAAAAGAATCTTTCTTGGTATGCGACTTGACTACGTTGTTCAAGACGACGAAATTGTTGGGGCTGCCGAACTCGAGGATTCTGATATCCTTCATTACTTTGTCGATAATGCTTCGATGTTTCTTTTGAGTTCCTCGGCATGGTTACAGAACAAACTTTGTTTGGTAGTCGAAAGGATCTTTCCTGCAATCAGGATTGAAGTGGTTTAGAAATTACTTATCAGGCAAAGCATAGTAAGATGTAAACATAAAAAATAATGTGATGCATACCTGTAGATATTGTTAGTATCGATTGTTTAATACTTAAATGATCCCAGTCACCCTTTTGAATGAACTGTAATGTATTTTTCCATGCCGTCACTCCTCTTCGGCTTAAATGAGTTACATCCATGCGCCATAGCGTGGAAAATCAACTACGATAGATATGAGCATCAAAACCATTACAGTGGTCGATTTCCCTTTAGGGTTGGGAAAGGATGCTAGAGACGAACACATGTCGAAACTTCACATACGCTCCCAAAAGGTCGGATGCCATAATGAGGAAGTCGTTAAATGCCTCAGGTCGAGGCAATTTGTTCCTTCGAAAGTCGCATCACCAAGTGTGTCAACTATCATTCACTAATAATGGAATTTGGGGAGATTAAAGAGATTGGAATGATCATACCACATATTCCCTACAAAATCCGATCGACGATGTTTCATGCATTCTGGATTGTATCCGTCGGGAAATTTTGATGCATTAATTCTTCAAGACATCCCATCACGAGTCGTGAGTGTTTCTTGGCACGTTATGTTTTTCTTCCCTGATATGCTATAAATTCTAGAAGTTTTGTGGGGGTTCTATTCATCAGTCGAGTTTACACATTAGTAGCGCCGGTCTTGCGAGTTCAATTCTAGAAAAACCTTTGTGTCGTAGTCCTTTATTCAGCCACAAATGTCTAAGAAAATATGTTGTCACACTACGGGATACCCTCAAAACAAGGGATGGGGTTTGTGAGGCAGCCAGAGTGCTAGGTCCGAGCCCCAACGTGCCTGAGACTCTTTCTTATTGGCATTGAGCATCTCCGAGGATTCAAAGGGAGGTCCCTACCTTTTCTTGCAAACGATGTCAGTGCCTCAAGCGGAGGTAGAAGAGAAGAGAATTATTCCTGAAGAACATATGTTGGAGGTCATTCCCTCTCAAAAGTAGACACTAAGGAGGAGGGGAAGGCCCAAAAAAAACATGGAGGTGGGAGGAGGAGCACATATCCTGAATGAGCTGGGTGCACATCTGACCGTTGAGGAATTCATGATGCATGCGACCCGGTCAGAGCCTGTCGGGACTACCAGTTGAGGAAGTGGGAGTCGTATGTGAAAGACAAAGACATCTGGTTCTAACGTTGGAAACTCCAACCAACATGTCGAGCAGGCACAACTTTCCATAGCCTAACTTTATCAAGAAAATAGAGAACTGTGGAGACAGTTGGTGGCGAAGAACTATGAGTTATCGACACCACAAGATCACAAAGGAAGAACAAATTGGCTCAAGAGACAGCTTTAGGAAGCACAAGAAATGATTGTGAAGCTTCATGAAGCACAAAGGATGATGGGGAAGGAGAAAATGAAAACAATGCAAGGCGTGAGGAGCCGTCCGGGAGAAGGTCCGTGTGCAGGAGATACATGATGGGCATGCTCTCTTTTTTTTTTGTATTCTCAGCAATGACGCTTGATAGGTTCCTCTATTTTTCATGAGGATTTTCACGTTCTCAATGTAGCCGGGCTGGTTAGTCAAGGCATCGATAGTGTTTTTTTGTATGTAACCTGAGCTTGGTGGGAACCTTAATATATTAAATTTTGAAAATGTTTTTCCTGAAAGGATTCTAGTCATAACAGTTAAATGTATCGTGTTTCCTTTTTGTATGTAAATCTACCATGTTTTCATCTAATCTTTTTCGTAAATTATGTGATTTTACAATTATCGTTGTTCTGAGTTATTTTGTAATTTCATTGATATTTTCCTTTAGAATATTTTGATGTCGATCGATGCTAACGTTGCATCACTGAATCGAGGCTCATTAAAAATAAAATCTATAACTCGGCTTGTGGGTAAGGATTGCACTCGGGACTTCCTTCACGTTGAACGAGCCTAAAAGAGCTAGATATTGTGAATATTGATGTCAGGATGGCATTGGGGATCGATGTTCAAAAGTAAAATTAACACGTAGTTTTATGCGTGGGATACCGTCCTTCAATAATTCCTACCCCATAGACTTTTTGAAATTGGTGGTGGTCGACGATTATTATTTCATTTTTCGTTCAATGCTTATTCTTCTAATATTTTTCCGATGCCGAACAAATTGGCCTTTGACGATACCTTTAGTGAAGCTTATTCATGAATATGAGAGACTTTCTTTTGTCGACGCTGGTGGAGATTGACGCTCGGCTATATTGGTTTTCTCAAGCGATTTTTTCCACTTCTAATCCTTCTCGATGCCGAATTTCCTAAGCGTGTCGGGGAAACATTTCGACTGTCGATCCTTAAGTAAATGTTAGTCTCTTTTAAAGTTAAGATGATTTTCACATGCTCAAGCAGACTTTAAATGACTCAACATGAAAACATAAAATGATAAATAAAGGCAACAGTTTTCATATTGAAGTGTAAATAGACAGTGCAAAGGATCAAGTGGTACCCAAAAAGTAAAAAAAATGACATAGACCTTTTAAGGGTGTGTTGAGTGCTCAACAGAACTCAAACACAAGATCCAATTACATTTTAATTATTCTTAGATGATGTTATATGTATGAATAAATCTTAGACTAATCCTACAACACTTATTTCACAACAAGATGGTTCATCTATTGGGTTATTTTGGTAACTAAAGAACAATTTCCATATTTAAGGGTGATAGTTTGACATGGTTATTTTAAAGAGTTTGATCTAAACCCTTTAAATCCTTTTCTTATAGCACAATTTTGAGACATCATGTGTAAATATGGAAGTGAAGAATATAACAAAAGGAAACTCGTATATCCCGTGGATGCTATATTTGAATTTGAATAGTTAATGAAATAATGTTGTCCTTTTCATTTGGAATAAGTCTCTAGGTATCATACTGGTTTTGAATTTCCTACATGTTGTCTTAATAAACATCTTTCAACCCTAATTTGTATTGTTGATTTATTATTACAACCATCCAAGGATAGATCTCTAGGGTTTTATAGTCATTATATGCTTCTTAATTTTCTGATTTTGTTAGTTAATTAAACCCTAGTTTATCTCACTATTTATCTCTCTTGTTTCATTCGTTGATTACTTATTCAACAAATGATTTTATTACTACTATAATAACTTGTTTTAATGTTGTAATTTAATATCCATTTTATAACAACCTTTATCATTTTCTCCTTTTTTAGTATTTGGGGATCATCTTGAGCCTAAAATTGACTTTTTGTACCTTTTAAATTGACCCAGATCCTCATATGTTCAAATATGGATTTTTTTTTTACTTACCACATTATTTGTACCTGGTTTATCTCATTCTATTGGTGGTAGATTAAGTAGCTACTTAGGAGGCCCTAGACTTTATTGTCTCTTGCCTAATAATTCTTGAAGGTTACTAGGGAAGCCTCCCTTGTGTTGGATTTACTCTTTCACTAAAGAGAGGTAAGTTTTTTCCCAGGTGACAGTGGTGACATATTCCAATGTTCCACGAGTCTTGGTTCCTTGTGAAGGATATTCATTGTGGTGCTAATTTGTGTGGCAACATTTCTAACATCTTCCAATGTCCCACTAGTCTTGATTCCTTCTGAAGGATATTCACTAAGATGCTAATTTGTGTGGTAACATTTCTCAATATTGTTTTCCTTCGATTTCACATGTACAACTAATGTATCTTATCATTCCCAATATTGGGGTGTTCTTATCCATATGATCATTTCATAATAGAAATTTATTTTCATAAATTGAACCTCGAGTAGGTGCCAATGGCATTCATAAAATATCAACTCATTGTTATATAGAATTTATTGATGGATTATCATTCTTTTTTTGGCATGGATGATGTAGATACGACCACATGATATGTTTCAAGTTATGTTAACTAAGGAATTCTATCCATATGCATTCTCAACTGCTAAGTTGTGGCTATGAGAATATATACTTCATTTTGTTATAGTTTGTATATAATTCACATATCGTTTTGAGAAAATACATCAGTGTTTTTTTTGTAATAGTTTCCTTCATTGTTAAGTGTCATGAATGTGCACCAATCATGTTTGGTAGTTAACTTAATTTTGCATAAAAATTGTTTAACATATTTTGTTTTTTGTTTTTATGTAGCTTTTAATTCATAACCAATGCTACTAGCGATGTTGTCTTGTATTTATTTATTCATATACTATAATGTTAATGAAAGGGAGGTTAATGATATCTTTATGTGACAATGAAAAAATCATTCCTAGTTAATAGTTGTGCAGGGATGATTTTAAGGATGGAAATTTATTTTAAAATGTAGAAACCTTGGCAAATCTTACTAATCCTTTATATTTCAACTATAAATGTTTGGCGATATTTTTGTAAAAATATTCAAATTTCTAATGATTTTATATAGTTTTTATAAAATTTTGTCAATTTTTAAGGTAAAATAATTTTATCCTATAGAATTTGGGCGAATCATTTTCAAAATAGAGAATCTCATTTTTGGAAA
Source organism: Picea engelmannii (assembly GCA_009831015.1). Lineage (NCBI taxonomy): Eukaryota > Viridiplantae > Streptophyta > Pinopsida > Pinales > Pinaceae > Picea > Picea engelmannii. The sequence continues at coordinate 114,740 of ML793026.1, forward strand.
TACCATGGAAAATTAGCCCATGAACAAAATTTAGCCCCCAAAATCATCCCTGTTGTGTATTTACAATGAAAGTGACGACTACAATAGAATGTATCCCAAAGAAAGAACAATAGAAGTTGGATAAAAAAAATTCATCGAAGTATGCCTCTCAAAATTTTGAATTAGAGCAATGAAGGTGGACATTATAAATTGTTTGAATGTTCTTGACTCTTTCACTACTTTTAATACAATTATTTTCACTAAGTATTAGAAGTGTAAAAATTATCACACAAGAATTTAGTTGGGAAGAAGAAACTAATTTTATTAGCACACCAATCTAGTTACTAAGAAGAAAGACCACTTGCAAGAATGAGACAAAAAAGAAAGAAGAGATAATGAAATATTTAACTCATTATTGAATGAAATATCTTACAATGAGAGAGTGATAATATATATGGAAGTCTCCATGAGATAAGAAGTGCACACCCTGGTTAGGGCTTCCTTGTGCATGCACATGTGACTCCAAAATTAACTATTAGTAAGTGGAGTTAACTATCCAAACAAGGAGTTGGCTATTATTCAAATAAAAACTTCCAAAACTAAGACTAGTAGTAAATGGATTTAGTCGGCTAATAATAGAGTAAAACATGCACAACTAAAAGAACATGCATGTTAAATTGATATCCATAATTGAATTGAATAAAAATAGAACTAACATTGAGTGATACTCTAGTGGAATTGTGCACTTCTATAGGAGGAGAATTGATATGTATTGGATCATTATATTGTTTTTCATCTATCTCTATCCTTTAAGAGTGGAAAAAATTGGAGGAATTAATTTGCAGGGCCATTTTTAGTGGCATGTCCCAGTTTGAAAAATTGGGGTCTGGGACCTTCCGGGGGCATTTTGAAGCATCAAATGATATTTTTTGGGGTCAAAAAATTCCTAACAAAATGTGGACCTCATAACACTATTCTACACATCATTGAATACCTTTTGAGTAGTGCCAAAATCACATCAATTGGAGTTTGTATGCAAACATCATGACTCCTACAAGTTGGCCTATCATGCTGACCACCATGGTATGAGAGGATGCCATGTCATACCCAATTACTCATGCATATTGGGATAGTCAATTATGTAATTTAAAGAATATTCTAGAAGGTTCAAAAGCCTATCACAATTGAGGTTTTAGGAAGTAAAAAAACCTACCCCTAGATTACTATGGGGCTATGTTAAATACCGAGGCACTAGGAGGAGAAGGGTTTCCATTATTTTGCATTGTATATTTTTCCTTATCTAATAAGAACATCTGAGAGTGTTATTATATGAGCATAATAGAGGAGGAGATATTCTGCAGCAGTCATGCAAGCCATAGGTCAAAGGAAACTTCGTCGAGAGTGTCTCTTTCTTTGTACTTGCCATCATTTTTATACTAGAAAAAAGATAGTAGAGCAACCTCACCTTCTAACTCGGTTTTTTCTCATATTAGGTTTGCCAGGTCATATATTCTATTTATTTGTTGATGGTGTGATTGTATTTTATTGTTCTCTATTTTCCACAATTTATCTATTTCATGCATAAGAAGAAAATCAGTGATAAATATTCTGGATATCTAAAGGAAAAATAACCTTAATAGTAAAGATTTCAACATTTTATTATATCTGTTCTGATGAATAGTTCTAGTAGAATATCCACAACAAATTATAGATCAAGAATATTCCCATGGAAGGAGGAATATTCAAGGTGAAGTGTGTTTTGATCCTTGTTACTATGATGTCATTGCCACCTGCTAAAAATATACCTACTATAAATAATTACTTTCTAAAAATATGAATGTTATAAATAGTCATGCTATAAATAGACTTGCTAAAAATAGAAATCCCCCTTAACAATAGGAAAATATGGAAAATGTGCATGTACACCAACAAGAATAAGTAGGATTTGGAGGCCTACTTTGTCATAGTCCTTGGACATGTGTAACATGATAAATGTTCCTTTCTATTTTTAACTTGTTAAAGTGTATATGGTTTATCACTAATTTGATCTGTATTTATGAGTGAAATGAAATGACTAACAAACTGAATACAATAACATAGAGATATGGAGAACAACAAAAAATATCCAGTGAACAATAACTTCTATTGAATAAATAAAATAGGCTGAAACTATAAAACTACAGAACTAAAAACAGCTTGCTCGAATGGTGGTAGCTATATTTGAGAAGAGATGTGGCTACTACGTGCATCTGTCTGAGTAGAATGATTACAACGAGGCTCCAGATGACGTTTTAACATTATTCATGAATGCTAAAACCATAAGAGATGAAACGCCAAAATTTATGTGGGCCCCGATGAGTAAGTTGGTACCTCAACTTCCCAAGCTCATAACATTTTCACACGACCTTTGTTTTAGGTGTGCGATAGCCTATTGGAAAGGTATTTTCAAGAACTACACATTATGCTACCAAAATCTAAATATGTCTACAGTTTGACTGTGCTAGGACAAAAAAAAACTGTTTGAGGCCCCAAAACGACCCTAGAAGTACAGAAAGAAGTATTGACATGAAAACCTCCAAAATAAGCCAGTTGAAATAGGTGGGTGGACATCAATATCCACTTGGATGCTCTGTAGGGCTTCAGGATAACCTCAAAAGTGTAGAACCCATAATTACAAAGAAATTTCATCATTACATAGAAAAGTGATGAACTAAAAACTATCAAGAGGAGCCAGTTGGAACAGGTGGGTGGCCACCAATATCCACATGGATTAGTCCTCTGCCCACAGGAAGCAATGGTCTCCATTGCGTTGAGTGCCCCCATCAGGTGAGAAATTTTCTACCGAATTTGGCTCGAGGTGAGCCACTTTCATTGTTGTAGGAGTTTCCCTTCCTTGACAACCCGATAAAGTTGGATCTTCTATTGGCGAGTGCCATTGACCTATGTGTCCACTATTTGATCAGTGAATACATGTTCCATGTAGTCAAGGTTGAGTTCTGTTGGTGTTAACTATTTTGTGATCTATGTGGTTTCCAATAATGGTGGGAAATATGGTCGGAGGAGGTCCACATTGAACACTGGGTAAAATCCAAGGAAAGGGGGAGTGCTGAGATCAAAATCATTGTCACCCACAAACTTGGTCATAGTGTAAGGACCATAGAGAAGTGGACAGAGCTTCTGATGGGGCCCTGCCAGGCATTCTTTCTACAAATTTAACTAGACCTTTTCTTCCACCTGAAACTTGTCTGGTACCCGGTGTTTATCATGGTGCTTCTTGTACTTAGCATTGGATTTTTGCAAAATCTCATGGACCTGTTGGAAGATGTGTTGAATCCGCTCAATGACTCTAGTGGATTTGTCGGTGTCATACTCAACATGGGAATATTTTATTTGTTTGGTTGCAAGAGGTAGTGCAACATCAATGGGACCAAAGGGTTGGAATCACAGCCCCACCTGAAATGGGCTATGACCAGTGGAGCTATGGACAACCCTATTGTAGCTACGTTGAACAAAGGGAAGACTCTCATCCCATGTACGAAGATTCTTAGAGTTATACATGCATATGATGTGCACAATAATATGATTGACGACCTCTGTTTGGCCATCATTTTTATGGTGGAAGGAAGTGGATTTAGTGAGTTTAGTCTCCAACATTGAATAAAGACTCAACTGAAATGTGCTGATGGACCTGCTGTCCCGATCACATATGATGGTCTATGGTATTCCAAATTGACCCACACTCGTTCGAATAAGAGCTCAACAATATCTATCGTTGTGATGCTCTTCTTGTAGGTTGTGAGAATGGCCATATTCAAAACTGATGAACCACCACAAATACACAATCATTTCTTTACTTGGTGGATGGAAGGTCATACATGTAATCCATCGAGATGGATTCCCAAGGATTCTCAGGAGTAGGAATATGGGTGTATAAGCCTTGCTTCTTCATGGATGGATGGGAAATGGCATAGACAGTGAAATATATTATATACTTGGTGACATCTTGTCGAAGTTTTGGCCAATAAAAATGTTTTTGTAGAATGACCACAATTTTCTCCATGCCAAAATGTCCTCCCATCCGACTGTAGTGATCCTCCCAAATCATATTTGCACACTAGCTTGTAGGAACACAGAGTTGGCCCAGATGGCATAACAATGAATCCTAAATGTGAAAATCGGTGACATTCGTGCCTGTACAAAATAGATGATAGGTGGTGGAGAAGTTAGGAACTTGTTGATAAAGTTGGGGCCACTCAAATGCCTCATGCCCAAAGGAATGGAGCATGGTGATGAGTGCAGCCATGGGAGGTTGACTGAGGCAGTTAGTGACACAATTTGTTCTCCCTTTATTGTACTTGATGTTGAGATGGAACTGCTACAAGTATGTGGAACACTTTTCATGGTGGTCGCTCTGCAACTTCCCATGTGTCTGTATGAACTTCAGGGGTTTATGATCAGTGTTGATGATTGTCTCCTTTCCCAGAATGTAATGTTTCCATTGACAACATGATTGTACAATGGAATACATTTCCTTGTCATAGGTGGGATATTTATGGATGATATTTGAGAGTGTCTCACTATGGTATGCTACTGGATGATCGTGCTGAGTGAGAAATACACCTATAGGATAGTTGGATGCATTGATCTCAATCTCGAATGATTGTTGCAGATTGAGTAAGGACAGTACTGAAGCTGAGCACAAGTGATGCCTCAGATCATCAAATTCTCTTTGTTGTGCCTTCCGCCATGTGAAATTCCCTTGCCACTTCCCTTGATCTCTTGGTTGAGGGCCCATGCAATATGGGAGAATCCCACCATGAACCATCGGTAGAAGTTGGAAACTCCCAAGAACCTCTCAAGATTAGTTAGTGTGGAATGGGATGGCCAATTAGAGATGACTTGGTTCTTAGCTAGATCCACATGTACCCCATGCTCATCAACAATGTAGCCCAAGTATTGGACCATGTTCATGCCAAAGGAGAATTTTTTCAAGTTGCATACAACTTGTGCTGCCACAGAGTGCTCAAAACCTACTGAATATGTTGCATGTGTTCCTCCCAAGTTCATTTGAAGATGAGGATTTCATCCAAATATACCACCACAAAAGAGTTGGTGAAGGGTCTCAATACATCATCCATCAATCTCATCAAAGTTGTTGGTGCATTTGTTAAGACAAAGGGAATGACCATCCATTCGAAGAGACCTTCTTTAGATTTGAAAGTTGTCTTCATTTGATTCGATGGGAACCTGGTGGTAGGAAGACATCAGTTCAATATCACTGAAGAAGTTTCCCCGCTTGAGTTGGTCAAGAAGTTCATCAATTTGAGGAATTGGGTACTAGTTCTTGAATGTGATTTTGTTTAATGCTCTTTAATCAATGCAGAGCTGCCAAGTCCCATATTTCTACTACACCAGTGCAATTGGGCTTCTGCAAGGGGAGGAGTTGAGTCTGATGTGCCCCTTTTGAAGCAAATCTTATATCTGATGCTTGATTTCGTCATTTTCCATCAGTGAGCGATGATAGACTGATCCATTAGGTAGAGGTGCACCGGGGGTTAGATCAATTGGATACTTAACTTGGTAGTGCATCGGTATCTCGATGGGTGAGGAGAATATGTATCTATACTCTTCCATGATCCCATCCACTTGCTTCTGCTATGAAGAGAATATCTGTGTAGGGGTCACATATGTGGAAGTGACCTTCTTCTTACTGTGAGAATGGATCATAAAGAAGACAAACTTTTTTGTCTGTAAAATCACCTTGCTGCATTTCTTAGCAGAGATTAAAGAAATAACGGTAGGTGGTGCTAACTCTGATATCTTGTACATATATCTACCCAAAATAATAATAACACTGAGGGGTCTATACTCATACACAACATGTCTCTTCCACAAATATGATTTTCCTAAAATAACACAACAAACTTCAAGGGGATCAATATCACACAATACCTCTATTATCTTTTTAGCTTGGGAGGTACTCTGCATGTGTGTATTGTATGCGGAAGTTACTTTGTACCTACACTACTAGACACTTGACTTTGTAATGGGTTTTTTTATAAAGTTGTAATAGAGTGGTTGTTTTATGTAAGTGAACTTTTAATGAAGTGTACCTTATAATATTAAAGTGGATTTATCTCATAAGGTGCACTTATGTTATAAAGTGAAATTGTATTTTAATATTTTAAGTGATTTATTTTGGAGGGAATGGATTATGTCCCTTGATCATGTAAAGGAAAGACTAGATCTTGGCCTTTGGATTTAGGGATGGGGAAGATGAAAAGACACTTGGAAGGTGAAAGGTCATTTTCAAATTATAAGATAATGCATTGGGTACTGTGCAAGACATAATGAGAAGATGAGATTGAGATATTTCCGAGAGATCTTGAGAGAGGAAAGTGAGCAGGAAATTTTTGGCATGGATTCCAAGGGAGAAAGTCCATTTAGAAGAGGTTGAGATTAATTGTTGAAGACAGGTCATACTGTATGGATCCGTACAGGCCATACAACAACAAGTTTGGGCATGAAAATTGAGGCAAGTGTGGGCACAATTTTCAAGGAAACCATTGGTGTTTTTTCTATTGGAGGTTGGTCTTACAGGAGTGAAGGTACAACATCCTATTGTGGGCACAAATATCGATGTGCTGAATTCAACAAGGTCGTACAGTTGTATAGATTTGGCATGCTTTTATAGGAAGCAGATTTGTGGGACTGTTGGGTGTTGTAAGTGTTTCTCTTGGATACTAAATGTAATTTTGTTGCTGATATACTTTCCTGAAGCTAATACAATATCTCTCTTTGGGTTTCCCCACATTGGGGTTTTCCCTAGCTAGTTACCTAAATTTCTTATTTTTACATGGATGTGTAATTGTTGTTCATTATGTTTATTCCACTGAAAAATTTATTGGCAAAGTGTATTTATGCTCATAATATTTTCTGAATGTGGTTTTAATACATTTAAGAGTTTATTCATGAAAGTTATCTATAGGTTGCTAAGTGTATGAAAAAAATTATGCATACTAATCTTGTCGTTAAATTTCTACATGGTATGAGAGCTTGGGATTTGAGTGATAGTGATCTTGATGGAGTTCTCTTTGTTTCACGGTTAAGGGTTAACTTGATCTTAGTATCATCCTTGGAGAATGGTGGATATTATACATTTTTCAAGAGGGGACATGTATTTATCTACAAGGAGGGAGTGGACCTAGTGGAACCACAACTGATTGGTGATCGGGTGGAAAGGTTTTATATGTTGCATGGAAAACCTTCAGGATATGATTCAACGTCGAATGAAGAGCATGAGGCTCCTAAGAATGTGGTGGGCCCAAGGATTCAGTCTTTCATTCTGAGAGAAGAGAGGGAGTCTCTTATGAGCACCGACATGAGGCTTAGCTGGTCTGATCGAACTGATGCTCAGCATGGAGTGGATTCTCCTAGGATATTAGGGTTCAAAGTGGCTGTCAAGAGAAGACCTTCTAGTTCGAGTTATATGAAAGTGTTGAGGAGAGATCTAGGTTAAGAGGGAGCTACTACTAAGCATAGTGTGATGGGAACATATGATGGACATGGCAACGAGTACATCCCTTGCTAGGAGGGAGTGTTATCTTTTTACCTCAGGAGGTCCTCCACATGTGTGTCTTTCATAAGTTACTTTGTACCTAGACCACTAGACTATGGACTTTGTAATGGTTTTTTTTATAAAGATGTAATAAAGTGGTTCTTTTATGTAAGTGAATTTTTAATGAAGTATACCTTCTAATATTAAAGTGACTTTATCTCATAAAGTGCACTTATGTTATAAAGTGAAATTGTACTTTAATATTTTAAGTGATTTATTTTAGAGGGAATGAATCATGTCCCTTGATCATGTAAAGGTAAGACTAGATCTTGGCCTTTGGATTTAGGGATGGGGAAGGTGAAAGGTCATTTTCAAATTATAAGATAATGCATTGGGTAGTGTGCAAGAAACAATGAGAAGAGAATATTGAGAGATTTTCGAGAGAGCTTGAGAGAGGAAAGTGAGTAGAAATTTTTTGGCACAAATTATAAGGAAGATTGGGCACATTTACCAAGGGAGAAATTTCTATTTAGAAGAGGCTGAGATTTATTGTTGAAGACATGACATACTGTATGGATCCCTACAGGATGTATAACAACAATTTTGGGTACAAAAATTGAGGCAAGTGTGGGCACTATTTTCAGGGCATCCATTGGTGAATTTTCTATTGGAAGTTAGTTGTACAAGAGTGAAGGTACAATAGCTTGTTGTGGGCACAAATATTGATGTGATGATTTCAACAAGGTCGTACAGTTGTACATATTTGGCATGTTTTTCTAGGAAGCAAATTTGTGGGACTGTTGGGTGTTGTAAGTGATTCTCTTGGCTGCTAAATGTAATTTTTATACTCATATATTTTATTGAAGCCAATAAAATCTCTCTCTCTTTAGGTTTCCCCACATTTGGATTTTCCCTAGTTGGTTGCCTAAATTTATGAGTTTTACATGGATGTGTAATTATTTTTCATTTTGTTTATTTCACTGCAAAATTGATTGGTAATGTGTATTTCTTCTCATAATATTTTCTGAATGTGGGTTTAATACATTTCAGAGTTCATTCATGACATTTATCTCTAGGTTGCTAAGTTTATGAAAAAAATTGTGCATGCTGATTTTGTCATTAAATTTCTACAACCTTGTCTTTGAAAGGCTTGATGTAGTAGGGCATAAGACATGGTTGGTTGATGCAAGGATATCTTCCTTGGAGAAGCCATCCGATGGTGTAGGGTTGCAGGTGTTGTGTCATTGGAAGCTCCAACTGCTTAATGACCTATGCTGAAATCAGGTTCTTCTGACTGTCACTATCAACAATGAAATGAAGCGTAGTCCCCTTTACCTACATCTATCAGTGAAAGAGGAATTCTCCTTCCTTTGGTTCTTTTGGTTCACTTGGATGGAATTTGGTGGTAGAGATAGTGGTTTTGGGTTCAACATCGATAATATGCTTCCCCCCTTCTAGATTTTCTTTGGAGTCAAAATCTACCTCTGACTCGAAAGCTTTCTACTCGACCACTAGTTACTTCTTGGAGTGACATTCTACGGTGTTTTTTGAAGGGATTGTATGGTGTTCACACCACTTTCTTGTGTCCTTCTTCAACTTCTCAATACCCTTCTTTGGTTGCATCTTGGATTAGTTGTCCTAAGAGTGGCCATCTTTGCTATGTCCCTTGTTTTGTGGGTGTTGAGATCAATTCCTTCTTCCAAAATTTCCCTCCCCTTTTCTATTCTCCCAACTTATTTTGTCCACTTCTTTTCCCCCTTCTATACTTACCCAAATTTCCCTTTTATTTTCTCCCTTCTATTATCCCTTTCTAATTACTATACTTAGTTTTTTTTCCAAAAATGGCAGGTTCACAGGCTGGTGGAATCGCGGTTTCTCACTTCCTATTCCCATATCATGAGTCTAACCAACCTCCGTATTATTCTATACTTAACTGTTTCTGTAGTCACAGGTTAATGGGTTGGCAGGTTTCAAGCTTTCATATCCCATGTTCCATGACATACATTTTGTACCCAAATAATCTGTGATCTACATTTTTACCATTGGACTACCCGAGATCCTAAGTATCTCATCTCTCCTATATTGAGTCCCACTGACCATGTTAAAAACATTATCCAATTTTTGAACTTCTGCAATGATGGGTTCACGGGTTCCCGAGTTGGTGGGTTCACAAAAATCACAAATCTTATTTTCTCTCATTCATCCTCGCCACCTTCACACTTTTCCCAATATGCATTTAGTATGGTTTAATGCTAATAGCTCATCATGCAGGTCTCGTAAAGATCGCCATTAATAAGCGAGGGGCTCGAGGATATTTCTTATTAAAACCACATTAAAGAACGATTTGTGGAAGATTATATTATATCTCTCAAGTGCTCATTTCAAATATTATCTAGATTAAAAGAACACCCTCATAAACTTATGGAAACAACAACTCGACAACATTTCTGTTGAGATACTTTGAACATTTTTGGACGTTGTGTTGCTAAAGTTTTTTACTGCAAGGATTTGTTTTCCTGGTGTGCTAAGAAGTATATACCAAGTCAGTGTATTATTCAACTTCATGACCATTCTCCCATCTCACTTGCACCTCAATTTTTCTATAAAATGCTATAAATCCAAGGGCCAACACTCACTTTCAAAGGTGAAGATTGCAGGGACTTCTTAAAAAAGAATGAATACACCATGGACGTCTTGCCTAAATTCTTGGAGAATATCGTGGCCATCCCTAAAGATATTACCAGGTTGCATGTTAACTCGTTCAAAAACCCCTTTTGGGAAATTGACTGGTTATTCACCAGAGTGAAAGGCCAATAAAATACATCCATCATTTCTCGTATGATTCTTTATATATTATATTTTACTGTCAAGGAGGAGGCCATTTTCGATTGGGGAAAGTTGGTTTCCATTGAAATATGTTCCCAATTGTCTTAGTATAAAAGGGATAAGAAATTCTTTCTGGCTTCTTATTTGGTTTTTTTGATAACACATTGTTGTCAATTTCCTAAATTGTCTATCTGCAAGAAGGTGAATTGTGAATTTGACCCCGTGAACTTTTGGTACCAAGCATTATGGAGGCAAAAAGCTTCCCTACATTTTTATTAATTTTTCAATGATTTTGTCTCATTTTTTAAAGGATTGTTGTTTCGAAAATATACCCCAAGAATATCTGCCTGACAAGTAAATTCCTAGATAAAAAGGGGACCTTAAAGAAAATGGAAAATTACAATGTTATCAGGATTTTCAGTTCTAAGGACAATCCCTCCTTTCTTCCATGCCATATATCTGGCATAATGTTTGTTACATAATTTGCAAGGGAATATTACTTCTGGGTTCACGTTTTTCACGAGAAACGAAAAAATCAATTCATACATTTTCCTTGGAAGATCGAGGGATTTGTTTTCAGAAATATGAACAAAATCAATGAATTTGCAAACCACTTCCACAACCTGAATCTCAAGTATGCTGAAAAGATAAAAGAGTTTGACCCTAACATAATTTTTTGGAACATACATTAACAATGGGTTTTATCAATTCATATATCCAAACTATTCTAGGATAATAAGAATATAATAACTTGGGTGCTCCTACCCACACTGTTGGTGACTTAGAGATGATACTCGGTACCAATGAGTTTTACAAACATAAAGGAAATGGTCACAGCAAGAAGAGTTCCCAGTCCCCAACTATTACTCCTAAGACTACAAAATCTCGGAGTAGTGCTCCAGTGGTACAACCATATAGAAAAGTTATCAACAATAGTTCAGGAGGAGGATACAAGAACCCCTAACTAGGAAAAATTGAAATCTCACATAAAATTCCTCTGAGGAAGAAGAGGAATAATATTGTACAAGAGAAATAAGAGCATCACGTCTAAAGTGACATCAACAACTTATCCCTCGAAGATATGGAGCTCAAGGCTAACATCGAGAAAATGTTTCCTAATATTGATTATCCAGGAGGCATGAACCACCAGAATCCATTGTTGTAAATTGTTGAAAATGAGACATTCGATGAAGAAGAGTCATTTGTATTTTAGATCATTGTCTTTGACAATGAATCTAAGAAATTAATTATTGAGAAAATTGATGTGAAGAATAAAAAAGGGAAATCTCATTTGGAGGTTAACCTAAGAAATATGCGGCCTTCCCAGATTTTTAGAATCCATACAGAAACCAGCGATGCATCGAACGACTCCAATGGTGGTCCCGAAGAGGAAAATATAAGTTAAGGAAAAGGATTAAGGAACTTGAAAATATCTTGATGCCTCTTCCAATTTTTTCCAACCCTTTGGAAATTTCCGGACCCACCACGCCCACAGTTAAATTAAAAGGATCCTCAAGATTAATTACATCAGTCAGGAGGTATGTCGAGAATAATATCAAGAAAAGAATGGCAATACTCAAAGAATCCCAGGAAATTTAAAAGAACATGATTTCTTTTAGCTCGAGGGAACATGTCATCCATGACTATTTGTAGGCCGACTTAAAAAATGAAGATGGTTTTTATGTTGATGTCATGGTATCCTTTGGTGTTAAAGTTTCAAACATGTTAGGGCTAAGGAGAAGAGAGGATGACCTTTCCTCTCCAAGTCAGATCAAGAATTTGAATTCATGTTGGAAAGAAAAGATAAAGAAATTGAAGCGTTCTACCACACCATATGAAGGAGGGAAGAAATATTCAAAAGGCTCACAGAGGTGGACCTATCCGGAAGCACCAATGAAGTCCAAGATCCCAAGTTGATCCTCAACTTGTTTTTCCTAACAAAACAACAGTTCTATGAGCAAGTTGAGATTTTTAAAGGATTTTCAATTGAAAAATTCTATGGTATAATTGAATATGATGTGGACGCCATAGATAACTAGCTAGTAGATTAATCCACAAAAAATGAGGACATTGAAGAATAATTACATGGAATTTCCCTTGATATAACAAACTTGGAGGGCGAGTTGTTCAACATCAAAATTTGGCATGAAATCAACATGGCACCAATGAAAAGTTACATTGAAGAATGGTTTAAGAAAGTTATCGATGAAGGGAAAGAAGCGGTTGAGACAATTCCTGTAACCATTGATGAAAATGATAAAAGGACATCAGCAAGAACATGAAAGAATCAGAGACCATCATAGTAAGTTTATGTTGATTATATCCTTCTTTTTCTTTATCAATTTCTTCATCCATTTATTCCACCTCTTTCACTAGAAAGGTTTAACCAAAGAATGATAACTCATTTTTTCTTCTTACCAGGTCTTTTTGATACTTCTACTGCCCATCGTCTTCCTTATAAAATATTATTTCTTGTATTTATTTTCTTTATGGTCCGTGGGAGCCCAAATCCAAGTCTTTAAGACAAACACATTTACAATTTCAAGAATATGTAATAGACTATATATTTTTTAGAAATTTCAAGAGAACCACTTTGGGAACAATCTTGACTGTGCTTTGTAACCCTGTTTTCAAAATATTAAGTATTTGAGGTTGATATATCATTATATTTATTTGAGCTTCCAATGTGTCCACTATGTTAAATTTATCTTATGCATGCAGATCATTTTTTTTTTATGTTATATGTGTTGGATCATGTTGTCATTGATGCCAATGGTTTGATTGATTGATGTCAAGTGATTGATTGATTTCAAAGGATTGATTGATTGATGATTTATGTAATATAATATGTATTGTCCTTGATGAGAATGCATAGATGAAGAT
>ML793026.1:130364-156059 GCA_009831015.1 Picea engelmannii
TACATCTTGTGTTCTTTGTGTTCATTGTGGTGATGACTTGTTGATGATATATTGTTGATATATGTTGTTGATATGTGCTCACATCTAACTAGTTATAAATGACAAAAATGGTTAATGAATAAATGTTGAATGCTAATTGATGAATTTTTGTGCAAGAGGGAAGTTTTGGGAAAAAGAGCCCCACACTCATTTGCCCCCCCCCTCTAAGTGTGGTAGGTGTGTCCAACAATATGATCATAAATCTTTATCTTAAACTATGTTGGATATGAGGGAATTTTGCTTATTTTATTTAAATTTGTGGAGTGTGTGATTCATGGTCCTTTATAAGGAAATTTCTTCAAAAAGAAAACACAAAAACATTTTCCTTTTATTTGATTTCCACATTTATGTTTATTTGATTACCATGACAAACTTTTGTCAAGTTCCACATCCCTAGTATTTAGAAATCCTAAGAAAATCTAAAGAGGAGTACCACCTCTATAAAAATAGAGGGGGATTTACATCCTCATGAGTTTTTCATTTCGGTCCTAACAAATTCAAGAGCAAACATTTTTGGCAACCATACTAGGGAAATGAACTAAAATTTGGAACATGGTCTAGCATTTTTGAAAAAATATATGAATTTTCCCTAGGTTGATCAACCCCACTTAGAAATTGGATTGAATAATCAACGAATCATTTTACATCAGTTGTACAATATGGTAATAACAAAATCTAAGACTTGAGAAGATTTAGAAAGGTCCTAGTAGATCTTAGTCCAAGAAGAAGAAAAAGAAATCCTCTGAAGACAAAGGAGAGAGGAATGACAAGACCGAAGAAATCAAAGGCTAGCTAGATCAACACAAGAACAAGGTCGAGATTGAAGATGGATGAGTACAAAGGACCCATTACTAGAAGTAAAATAAATAAACTCTTTATTCATAGAAGTGAAAATCCTATCCCTAGAATCTCTCCAGACATGGCAGAAATAAATGAACAACCCTGAGATGAGCATCATGTGGAGAGACAAGGAGGCGGAAGAGATGTTGTAAGAAATCAAGGAAACCAAGGATTTGAAAATTGGAGGGTAAGATATTCCCCTCTAAATATTATAGGTGATCAACATGATCTCCTTGTTCTCCCTAAGGGCACCTTAAAGGAATTTTTCAAAGATGGAGCAATTGATGCAAACAAAAATTTGGACTTAATTCCTGATGTTTGTGATTTTCACCATCTTGAGTATGACGATGTCATGGTAAGGTTGTTTCTACAAAACTTATCAGGAATATCATATAAATGATATACAAAATTTACCAGTAGATCAATTCTCTCATTTAATGACCTCGAAGCTATGTTAATGACTATGTTTTCCCCTCCAATTTATTATCATACACTTCTCACCGATTTCACCCAGATTGGTTTGAGGAAGAATGAAAGGATACGATATTTTAATCTCAGGTTCAATAAAACCTTGAGTAGGATTCCAGAAGATAAAATACCAAATGACCCAGTCATTCTTGGTTGTTATAAGAATGTGATTCCCCCAAATGTAAAATATGTTATCAGAACATCCAAAATGGATACCTTGGAGGAGGCAATGACTAAATCCACTGAGATGGAAGAAATTATGATTGAAATTGGTGTCAACCCCGACATTATACTAGGAAGAGTACAAAGGAAGTTGGGAGGATTAAATATTTATAGTCAAGGAGATTCCAATTTAAGAAATAACGAAGAATTGAAGCCTTGACCAACTCAAAAACAAACGATGGGAGGAGAAGTTTTCAAGGGAACCATACCTGATGTAAAGGTTGACCCTGTGCAACACAGGAAAATAAGAAAAAAATTGAAATTGCATAGATGAATAGAACTATCAAGAAAATGCAGAATGAGATAAATAGACTAAGAAGGGAAGATAATTACATGCCAAATCCAAGAATGCCAATACTAGAATAAAGGAGGAACCCTCCCTAATAAAATAGAGTGAGTTTTGAGAACACAGATAATTTGCAAAGACCAAGGGTTCCTAGACAACCTACTCCCAATGCGGTTATGTTGGATGATGTGTATGACGAGAAATTAATTGAGCAAGAGAAATATTACTCACCTTATGAAAGATATGAAATTGTGCTGATGGATGGATGTGCGACATCCATGTATATATTTGAAGAGGGCGATAATGATCCCAACTCACAAGAGAACTTCTCCCAAACAAGAGGATTTGTAAATAGACCAAAACATAAAGGCGATTCTGATACATATAGCAAAAATAAAAATAAAAATAAAAAACAAATGTGAAAAGAGAAAATGAGAAAGTGATTAATAGTGTTGGAAGTAAAAGGAAGCACATGACATCAAAATCCACTCAATTGACATATAATGTTGTAGAGGATTTGAGTAAATTAAGGATAACCCTTCCCTTTATGAAAGTGGTGAAGATTCCCCAACAAAGAGAAGAAAATTTGAAATTGTTGGATGATCCATCTGAAAGAGAATAAGTTGTTGTTACAAGTCCAAAACAAATCCCTAGCTAGTCAATGTTAGGACCCAAAAATGTCCCTTTTTCACTACAGCTTTTGCCCATTCAATCTTCTCATTCCTAAGATAAATCACTATTATAATGAGTACTAAGACCCTTTTTCCCAAGGTATGAACTATTCATCTTGCTTTTATATTTTCATTTACTTAGCATGTTTGATTGGTAACGTTCACATATTTTACCCATGAAATGATTTAACTAATGATTAAAATTCTTAGAACATCCTACTTCGAGAAACTCGCTGCTGTTACAACTATGTGCCAATCTTGGAAGCTGTTATATGACCGCTGCAACAGATGCCACCAATCCTGGAAGCTGTTACACGACTACTGCAACAGAAGCCCATCAATCCTTGAAGCTGTTACAATAGACACCACCAGTCTTATTGTTATACGATTGTTGCAACACCTGCTGATTAGATATGCTGGCTCACGATGTTGATTAAGGAGAGTTCTATATTTTGTATTAATGATATCAAATGAAAATCTTGAGAATCGGGGATTCTCAAGACTGTTCTATTTATGTTCTACTGAATGATTCTGACTTTAAATAGCAGATCTTTTGTAATGAAAGGGATTTTTTTTTGACTGGAGAAAGAAAAGTAACGCTTACTGTACACAGACATTTTTGGCAATTGAATGAAAGACTGGATTGAATTCCTTTAGCATAATGTAACCTATTTCTTTGAGTGGATTCAGTGAGTGAGAAGGAAAGGTCCCACCTTCCTCACCGATTCCCCTCTGTTTTGAATTCTAGATTAGTTGTTTTAAATGCGAATGATTTAACTGTTAGTGTTACCCATAATTTTGGTTGTCATGATGATGTATTGATTATGGTGCACTCAAGCTCTTCATTAGAACTTTCTCCTGAGAAAAGTTACTTTCTTCTCTGATCTGAAAATAGAAGGCTGACTTGTTATGCTATGCAAGCACCCTCTACCTCATTAAATTAAATCTTAACAGGACCTTGCTTCATGTGTTAAAATATGCAAGTTGGCTTATGTGTTAAGTTCTTGGTTCTTCTTTGCAAAGTTCATGTGTGAGGAATGTCCTTTTAAATTATTAAATATGTGTTATAAACAAATACACAGCAATATAAAGTGCATCAAATAACACAACAACTCACAACAATAGCAATATGATAAAGGAGTTCACCCCTCTCTGGGCTACATCTCCTTGAGCCTCCTTCAATGGACTTGGCTCTTTGGGATTAGTTTGTCAAATGATCATTACAAGATGCTTCTCAACTCCAATGGATTTATAGACTGTACCATTGGATTCAGAATACATAAAAACCCCAAATTTGACTGTAAAAACTCTGAAAATGGACAATGGCTCATCCAACAATGACCTCTTCTACAAGTGGCCTCCAAGCTTCCCTGAGCTTCAATGGAGCCAAAATACCTGTAGAAGTCCTCCAATGGATCTGAAACCTATCCCAATGTGTTCAGAGCATAATAAACAGTCAGAAATGACTATTCAGTCTCAGAAAATGGATATGTGCTCATCTGAGCAATGCCTCAAACAATGAGGGCTTTAAGGCTCCTGAAGCTTCCTCAAACTTCAAATGTGAAAAACCTACAAATGGGCTCTTCAAATGCCTGTGAAAACCTCTCCAATGGACTCAGAACTTCCAAAAACCCCTAGTTGGGCTTTTACGACACCTGATTTGGTCAAAAACTCATCAAGTTATGCTTGTTGCCATTTTTCCTTTCTCCAAGCTCTGTTACAGGCTCGCCATATTGCACCCGTGGGTGAATGAATCTAGCTCCAAGCGTTTCTCGTGCCAAAACCTAGCACCCACGCGCGTTCCACAAATCACGCCAATTTGTCGCACGGTTACCCGGAATCCATCCCCCAAGGACGGAGGTGTTGGGCACATGGGGGGGACCATGTGGCCACGTCCCGTGCAATAAAAGGGCTACCTGTGGCTAGGTTAACCCAGGTCGTGACAAGTGGCGGGTGTATGCATCTCCGTTTTAAAAACAAAACCCAACATTTAAAAATCCTGCGCGTGCATGTAATACATAGGTCATATGGGAGAGTAATGAAACCACGGGTTTAATGTTTGCAAACCCCCGCGCTCTGTGTATTAAAACCAATGGTCATATCAATTGGCATATAGCCATGTGTTGACAGGTTTAAACCCCGCGCCGTTTAAAATGTGGTCACAATAAACCAGGGTTTTTAACATTTGAACCATATGTTAATACTCCCGCGTGCATATGCTGTAAACTGTTTCAATGTAATATAACTGTGATTTAAATATTGAAACCCATTAACATCAATATAACCACACGCCCAAAATGCATATACCGGGTCACATGCAATGCCATAGCACCGGGGATCGGGGCTAGCCCCGGCCCGACTCCCCCCGCCTTATACCATATAACTCACATTAAATAAAATGTCGCCCGCTTACCAAATAAGATTCAATGCGTGGCCCAATGGCACGCGGAATTTACCAAAGCTTTCAACGGTGGGGGAGGTCACCGGTTTGAATCCGGTCGACCTCCATATATTTTTACAACCAAGACCAAATAGACAAATATCAGGGTGCCACGTGGCAGCCCTTGATTGGGCCACATGGCACCCTTTCATTCGTCCAAGAAGACGCCACGTGTCGCAAAGTAACTCACCCAAAATCAACCAATGATTGCCTGCCACGTCATCAACTTCCAAGTCAGCGCCATGCATGCTACTGACGTCATCTGCCACGTGGATGCTGACGTCATCAGGTGCCACGTGTCACCCTTCCGGTGGTGACACATGTCACCTTCCAATTGGTCCAACTGTGCGTTGAAAGTGCCAAAAATGCATGACACGTGTCACGCCCAAGAGTCGCCACATGTCCTGTACGATTCTTCCACGTCAGTAGTACGGCCCTACCACGTCAGTAGTACGGCCTGCCCAGTCAGCGTCAAATTTTTACCTGTTTGGCTCGGCGAACAGATCGCGATAACTTCTCCATACGGACTCCGTTTGCGAAAATAAATATACCTCCGAAATCAGGAGAATGAGATGGATGCAATGGCACCATTTTCGTCGCATTTCGAGCACTTTGAAAATTGAGCACTTTTTAGACCCCTGGTCCAGATTCTGATCACGCCTTCCCACTGAAAGGATTTTGGACCCACAAAAGCTTATAATCATCGATCTGAGCTTCAATACTCTTCTTCTTTCAAGTTATATCAACTGATTCTACTTGAAAAGACTTTTCGACAATCACATGGGTAGCTTGACATGCCCTGCTCTGCAACTGGCTATGTCCCTCAACCACTGCTCTCTGGCTACTGCTGACCCACTGTTCTCTCTGCGCTTGGAAGACTGCCTGCCTTCCCACTGAGAATCAAGTCTCTCTTTCGAACTCTTTGGCGTCAACAATCCTCTCTCTAATGGCTGCAAAATTTTTCCTGCGACATCTTGTCACAAACCAAGAAAAACATCAATCTTGAAAATGAATAATACAAGACTGAAAAATAATGACAGCAAAGTCTTTTTGCTCTTTAAGAAAACTGTCGCCTCTTGTGCTTCATCAAAGCACATGGTGTTTTCCTCCATCTCAAGGTGTTCAAAATTGACTTACAAGACAACAACACCATCGACTAAACATAAGTCGAAAACCATGAACAACACAACATAGTCGTCATGATAGTATCGACACAAGTCGAGACTCATGTGAAATGTATCAACCTTCCAAAATGGCAAGTCGAAAACTATGATAAACAATCATGCTACTATCATGAGTCATTCATGATGACCGACATCAAGTTCATTGTTTATGCACTCACAAAACCATATGCATGTGCATAGCCTCTTCAACCCTCCTTCCTGTAGAAACATAGGTGCTTAAACCCAAAGCATGTGGGTACTAAAGAGCTGAAAATGAAAAGTGTATATGGCTGTAATAAAATGGACAACATACCCCTCTTTTACTTGTTCTTGAACGAGGAGGTATAACAAAAGTATGCTTTCAAAAATGAATGCCTACACATGCAAACTTGCCTCTACCAAATGATGACAAACTGCTGCAACTTGGCAAGCTTCATCAAATGAAAAGATAAGGCTGAAATATGTATCTACTGCAGAAAAATGAAAGCCTTACTTACGCAAGAAATCAATCCATTTCTTACCAAGCCAACTCAATGGCGAATTCTTCTGCTGAAAGTCATCTTCTTGTGAATCATCTTGACTCACATCAATGATGGAATCTCCTCTTCCATTCTTGTCAATCTTTTGATCCAACTGCTTCTTGTGTCGTGGATGAGAGGCTGGATGCAATGTCCAGCATTGGTTAATGAGATGACCCCTCTTATGACAATGAGTGCAAATCTTTTGCATTTTCTCTACATGTTGCCTTTGCTTGGAAAGTTTCCTGAAAGTGGACTTTCTTTTCCAACACTTTGAAACACGATGGTTATATAAACCACAAAATGTACATGGCCTTTTTCCATTTTTACATGCAGATTTATCATGCTTAATATAATCAAAAGCAATAGAGTTATAGGCAGATTTATACCTTGAACATTCACCTTTATCGCCGCTTTGAGGAGGTGAATTGGAAGAGTCACAAGATCTCTTTTGAAGACTTTCAAATCTGCTCTTGTCCTCATGGATTTCACAACCTTTTTGTTGCACACATTTGCATTCATCTTGAACACAAGTTTTGCATGCTTAAGAGTTTGAACTTTCAACCAAAGTTCTTGAACTTTCACCTTGAAAACCTTCTTGAGGAGGTGAACTTGAAACAAAAATTGTGCTTGAAACTTTTTCATTAGTTTMCTCAACCTTGGAATTTGTTTCATTAATTCTTKCATAWCCAAGACCACAATATTTAGGTCTCTCTKCAACWACAATAGGCTCAACAATGCCTTGTGCATGTTTGCCTAACCCTTTTCCTTCATAGCCCATTTTTAACATTAATTTGGACCCTATTCCTTTTGTGTGATTCTCAAAAACACCAAAGCAATCTTCTTGAGAGGAATTTGAAGACAAACTGACATTACATACCTCATGTGCATGCATGTACTTAGTAAGGGTTTCTTTTGCTTCAAGGAGTTGATTCTCCATCTCCTGCAACTTTTCAAGAAGTTGTTCTTTTTCCTCCTTCATGGCCACCAACTGCTCTTGAAGGACAATGCTTTCTTCCCTATCTTTCCACAACACATGTACCATATCCTTCATGGTTAGCAATGCATTAAACATTTCTTTGTCAAAGAACTTAGATTTGGAAGATGTAGGAGAACTATCAATGTTTGAAGCATCTTCCATATTTGCAAGATAACAAACTTCAACAAAAATCTTGCACAAATACCAACAACGAAAACTCAAGCTATCATTGGCAAATACATGAGAAAAATAAACATTGCTCTAATACCATCCTGATCTTTAAATAGAAGGCTGACTTGTTATGCTATGCAAGCACCCTCTACCTCATTAAATTAAATCTTAACAGGACCTTGCTTCATGTGTTAAAATATGCAAGTTGGCTTATGTGTTAAGTTCTTGGTTCTTCTTTGCAAAGTTCATGTGTGAGGAATGTCCTTTTAAATTCTTAAATATGTTTTATAAACAAATACACAGCAATATAAAGTGCAGCAAATAACACAACAACTCACAACAATAGCAAGATGATAAAGGAGTTCACCCCTCTCTGGGCTACATGTCCTTGAGCCTCCTTCAATGGACTTGGCTCTTTGGGATTAGTTTGTCAAATGATCATTAAAATATTCTTCTCAACTCCAATGGATTTATAGACTGTACCATTGGATTCAGAATACATAAAAACCCCAAATTTGACTGTACAAACTCTGAAAATGGACAATGGCTCATCCAACAATGACCTCTTCTACAAGTGGCCTCCAAGCTTCCCTGAGCTTCAATGGAGAAAAAATACCTGTAGAAGTCCTCCAATGGATCTGAAACCTATCCCAATGTGTTCAGAGCATAATAAACAGTCAAAAATGATTATTCAGTCTCAGAAAATGGATATGTGCTCATCTGAGCAATGCCTCAAACAATGAGGGCTTTAAGGCTCCTGAAGCTTCCTCAAACTTCAAATGTGAAAAACCTGCAAATGGGCTCTTCAAATGCCTGTGAAAACCTCTCCAATAGACTCAGAACGTCCAAAAACCCCTAGTTGGGCTTTTACGACGCCTGATTTGGTCAAAAACTCATCAAGTTATGCTTGTTTCCATTTTTCCTTTCTCCAAGCTCTGTTACAGGCTCGCGATATTGCACCTGTGGATGAATGAATCTAGCTCCAGGTGTTTCTCGTGCCAAAACCTAGCACCCACGCGCGTTCCAAAAATCGTGCCAATTTGTCGCACGGTTACCCGGAATCCAGCCCCCAAGGACGGAGGTGTTGGGCGCATGGGGGGGACCATGTGGCCACGTCCCGCGCAATAAAAGGGCTACCTGTGGCTAGGTTAACCCAGGTCGTGACAAGTGGCGGGTGTATGCATCTCTGTTTTAAAAACAAAACCCAACATTTAAAAATCCCGCGCGCGCATGTAATACATAGGTCATATGGGAGAGTAATGAAACCACGGGTTTAATGTTTGCAAACCCCCGCGCTCCGTGTATTAAAACCAATGGTCATATCAATTGGCATATAACCGTGTGTTGACAGGTTTAAACCCCGCGCCGTTTAAAATGTGGTCACAATAAACCAGGGTTTTTAACATTTGAACCATATGTTAATACTCCCGCACGCATATGTTGTAAATTGTTTCAATGTAATATAACCGTGATTTAAATATTGAAACCCATTAACATCAATATAACCGCGCGCCCAAAATGCATATACCGGGTCACATGCAACGTCATAGCACCGGGGGTCGGGGCTAGCCCCGGCCCGACTCCCCCCACCTTATACCATATAACTCACATTAAATAAAATGTCACCCGCTTACCAAATAAGATTCAATGTGTGGCCCAATGGCACGCGGAATTTACCAAAGCTTTCAACGGTGGGGGAAGTCGCCAGTTCGAATCCGGTCGACATCCATATATTTTTGCAACCAAGACCAAATAGACAAATACCGGGGTGCCACGTGGCAGCCCTTGATTGGGCCACGTGGCACCCTTTCATTCGTCCAAGAAGACGCCACGTGTCGCAAAGTAACTCGCCCAAAATCAACCAATGATTGCCTTCCACGTCATCAACTGCCAAGTCAGCGCCATGCATGCTGCTGACGTCATCTGCCACGTGGATGCTGACGTCATCAGGTGCCACGTGTCACCCTTCCGGTGGTGACACGTGTCACCTTCCAATTGGTCCAACTATGCGTTGAAAGTGCCAAAAATGCATGACACATGTCACACCCAGGAGCCACCACGTGTCCTGTACGATTCTACCACGTCAGCAGTACGGTTCTGCCACGTCAGCAGTACGGCCTGCCCAGTCAACGTCAAATTTTTAACTGTTTGGCTCGACGAATAGATCGCGATAACTTCTCCATACGGACTCCGTTTGCGAAAATAAATATACCACCAGAATCAGGAGAACGAGACGGATGGAATGTCACCGTTTTCGTCGCATTCCGAGCACTTTGAAAATTGAGCACTTTTTAGACCCCTGGTCCAGATTCTGATCATTCTCTTACCAAAAATATCTTTTTTGAGGAAGGTTTGCAGGCTACCAATACATTTTCCTGCGAGAATGTATGATTCTCGTAGGATACCTTAAGCCAGGGTGCGAGAAGTTCGCACTGTGTCTAACTACTATGGTGCAAACCCTTTCTAAAGAAGAGAAAAAGAAGAATTCTCGAAGCTTCTAGAAGGGAAGCTTCTAGAAGGGAATCTTCTAGAAGGATGAGATGGCATTCGAATGGTTATCTAAGTATTGGCTTTCCTGATATTTTGGGATCATTCCTATACAAGTAACTAATTCAGTCTCTCTTATATATTGAGGGGATTCTCATGGAAGAGGTTAGCAAGAAAACAAGCAAGAGAGACATTGGAGAATTAGTGATTGTGTGAAGGACTGAAGCTACAACAACTAAGGAACTCCAACAAGTTTATCAAAGGTGGTTTATCTTCTTCATGTAAGTGAGCAAGTGTGTGTGTCAGAGCTAAGGGTCATCGAAAGGAGGCTTGCAACATCAAGGCTCAGGTTGTAAGTTTTACTTTCTATCAATATAATATAGTAATGTGTCCCTTTCCCATAAAGTTAATCACACTTTCTTATATAACTCCTTGATCATATACATAGATTAATTATTGAATAGAATGTGCTTTCTTCACTTCGATTGGTTTGTATTGTCTTGATATTGACTGTACAAGAGCATTGGAGCGAAGCAGGAGCAACAAAGACTCAAGGAAGTGATTATAAGGTATGTTCTTTAATCATGCCTCTTAGTATATTCAATAGTTAAAATCTAGGGAAAGATTATCATTCTATCTTGTTTTTTTCTAGATCCAGGTGGATCTAGGGAGATCAGTTTGTGTCCTCACTTATGGATTTATCCAATAAAAAAATTGGCGACTGCACTAGGGAACAATCCCTTTTTCTTTGTGGCCTTTTGCATTTTTCTGTGGCCATTTTCTCTAGTTTCATTTTTCTCCTCTCTTATCCATCTCTGAGTCTTCAGGATATCCTGATAGACCTTCTGAGTCTAAAAGCCTTTTTGAATTTTTCTTCAATTTTCAAAATTTTTGTTATGTTCAAGAGTTCTTGCACTGCAATCCATTGCAGCCTGCGAGAATTTGGAGGGTTCGCACCCTGCACATAAGTTTCAGTGCGAGGACCTCACACCTTGCTAAAGGGTAAACTGCGAGAATCATACATTCTTGCACTGTGTAACACTACTTGCCTGCCAACAAGATTTTCAAAATTTTGAAATTGAGTTTTGGTTTTTCTAACTGCTCAGATCAGTTGAATTACCTCTTTTGGGTTTCTTGGATCATTGATTGATATGTCTCTTGCTTTAGTTTGCATGCATGAATAGTTTTAGGGTTTCAAGGTTTTTCTTATCCTTTGTGTCTTGACTTTCGTTTCTTGACTCTTATTGGCAAAATCATTCTCTCTGACTTCAAGAGTTGAGTGTGTCTGATTGGTTGAGAACCAATGATTGGTTGAAGGTTGAGTACTTGGTTTTTCTCATTTGCTTATTGGTTTGAAAGAACATTTTTGTTTGCATTGAGAAGACTCATTGGTTTGCTTTTTGTTTTTTTCTTTCATTGAAAGAGTTGATTGGGTTGTTATTGCTTGATTGTTTATAATTTGATTTTCTGCTCTCTCATTGGTATAGTGAGAGTTCTTTTTGGAAAGTGAACAACAAGTTTTTCTTTCAAGAAATTGTTTTTTGTCTTTTAGAAAACATTGAAAATCAAAATTTAGAGATTGTTGAAGTCTTTGAAAAAGACACGTAAAGAATTGTCATTTGCTAAAGGATTGTTTGTGTTGGCATATGAAAGGAAATTTTGCATTGTGCATTGTAGTACATAGTTGATCTTGAAAATTTCTCTCTCTCCCATAACTAGGATTCATTGAACAAATAGTGATACATTTCATTTGCATCCTTGCATTATTGGGTCAAAGTCATACAACATGAGTTTCACTTCTATTACCTTTGAGTAAACAACAACTTTTAAAAACACTGCGTAATCTTAAAATTAATCTAGTAACTCTTTTCTAGGGCTCTTGTACACCAACATTTAGCTAGGCTAGTGCTTTGGAGTAGGAAGAGAGATACACTCTCCAAAAGCTCAAAACACACAATATCATCTTGAGTTAGGGAGTGTTATAATCCATTTGCAACATATTGTCCTGGGAAGCCCTTCTAACACAAGGGTCAAGCACTAGGTTGCATTGGTGTTGGTAGAGTTACTCACCCTGCTTTGTTGACATCAGTGTATAGATTGCACGTATTACAGGGGTAACTTAGAGGTATACCCACAATGATGAGTGGAAGCCTTTTGATTGATTTTGGGCTAGATACCTTGCCCTTGCGTGTGGATCGGACTGCCGACTGTTCCCCCAGGCTGTACTATTCTTTGTGGTGACCTTAGTGGCCTTTCTCTCTAGTTTCTTACCCAAGGTGATTGTGGAGGGGAAAGTCTTCATGGTACCTGGAATTGATGTTGATCAAACTCACTCGCGCTCCTTGGAGGGTATACCCACGATTATGTGTGGGAGCTTGCACCAGGGTGTAAGTCTGTTAAGCAGGTCGTCAGCGTAACTTTTACACCCTAGCCCCACCCCTTCTCATCTCGTTGTTAAGATGTTGGATTTCATCACCAACTAGTGGCTTCAAAATTAGAAGGTCTTGTCTACTTGGTGATTGCTTCCTAGATTTTGTTTACTAGCACGTGTTGTTTGTTTCTCGAAGTTGACCATAGGAATTTCTTCGCGAAGCTTGTTACTTGTTCACAATAGCTCCCCCACGTCGCTCACGTAGAATGCAAGTTTTATCTCCAGAGCATCTGGACGAGTCACAACCTTTGCCTACAGCTACACCTAAGGAGTCTCCTCAGCACGGTGACATTACAGTTGTTACAACACCCCAAGTGGAATCAACTAATTCTCTAGAACCTTTCCGAATTACTAATACTAGAGAAGACTATTGAATTCATCATGGTGAATGACCTTTTGTGCGATTAAATTCTGCTGGAGATGTAGTTGTTACTTCTTTCGGATCACCCGTTGGGCCCTTTCCTGGTGAAGAAGGCCAAGATCCTTTTTGGTCAGCAGATGTCCGCAGGCCACTCTTTAGTCCTGAGTCGCCTATCGTCTCCGAAATTAACCCTCCAGTGTTTCTTGAGACTGAGATGATCCCGGTGAATACTACTTATCACTTTACTCTTCCTGCCAAGATGGCCCATCTCGCGAATACTATGAGTGTCCCAACCGAGATTACTGCAGCTAATCTTGCTCCTATCAATACCCAACGAATACCTAATGTCACTCCGACACTACCACCCGGTTACCATGCATTGAATGCTTTGTTGAATGCCTCAAATCCAACATCTCCGCAAACCCCAGCTGGTTCTCCAGGTGGTCTTCCTCTTCCTGGGAATCCTATTCCTGGTTTTATTTCGACACTCCCTCAATTTCCTTTCGGCAATCCTAATCCTAGTGGCATTATACCTACCGTTGCATCGAACTTTCATATTCCCATTGGTGGATAAGGTGGTACAATTCCATTTCCTCCTCCCAGACATAATCCACTTACTACACAACCTATGATTGGCACACAAATTCCGGTTGGAACTCCACCTACGATAGGGGGACCGACCCCACCTTTCAGACAAAATATACCTCCTGCTTTGGCCCAGTATTGGAATTAGATGCTACAAAATATTCCTCAGACGACTGGGGGGAAACAACATGTCCCTACTATAGGCCAACCATATCCAGGTATACCAAATCCTATTTGGGGTACGAATGCTCAAACTCATGTCCCCACTCAAGGTTATAATCCTTCGAGTTACTATCCTCTCCAACCACCACCGAATCAGCCAGGGTCTTCCTATTATGGGCAGACTTCATATGGTCCTACTGGTTTGCTAACAGGGCTTCCACCCCAAAGTCACTAGTATCCACAGGTGAACCGACAATTACCTTTTCTTGCTACTTTGGATTTGCCATATTTGTCTAGAATTCTAAATGATCCTATTCGTCACTCTCCCCAATGGCCTACTATTCCAACCAAGCTCCCATCAGACATTCCGAAGTTCGATGGAAAACCGAGAGAGGACCCGAACAATCATGTGATGACTTTTCACTTATGGTGTTCATCCAACTCATTGATGGATGATTCTAGTCATCTATGTCTTTTTCAACAAACCCTTACCGGTTCTGCTGTGAAGTGGTATATTGAATTTCCACGAGGTTTCTTCTCTGATTTCAACACCCTAGCTATGGATTTTCTTACACATTACCAGTTACTGATCCATTATGATACTGGGACTGAGATTTTGAATTCTTTCAAACAGACTAAAGGCACTCATATTTCGGATCATATCCATGAGTGGCGACGACATCGACGTCTCATTAAACTTGAACTCCCCGATCAATTACTAGCCGATGGTTTACGAAATCCTTTGTGAACGAAATTGGTAAGGACATTTCCATGGGTGGCGTTATCACTAAGGAGCAGGCTCTAAGTCATGCTCAATATATTGATCTCATTTATTCACAAATGGGAACACTTTATGATTTATTACCTGAATTACCTCGTCCTGGTACTTCCAGCACTTCAACTACTCCAACTGCCTCACATGTAGCTGACGATGTGATTGGTTCTGCCCAAGCACAATCACATTCTGTTTCAAGCTAAAAATCCTAAGTCTTCTACTTCTAATGTTCAAAATGTTCCGTCTCCTGCCCCTTCCACCGGTAAAACTTCTGAGGTGAACGCCGTTCAATCTACCTCGACGGTAAAAACAAATCCAAAAAAGGGAGAGGCAATAATAAGGAGAGAAAAAAAAATACTCAAACAAAGCAGCCTAAAAATACCCTTGCTGACAATCGGGATAAGCGCAAACCCTGCTACCCTTGCCTTATCTGTGGTGATGATCACTACACAAAGGATTGTCCGAGACGTGCTGAGGTTACCAAGTTCCTTCAAGGGACCTCAAAACCATCTACGTCGACATTTTTGTCTCAACCTTTCCCGTCCCAGCAACAGGCTTAGTTGGTCATTCATGACCAACCATCTACTTCTACCACATCTTATGTTTTGATGTGTACTGGTGATTCCAATCCCAACAACGTTGCACTCACGACTAGAGCCAAAGATTATACTCCGTCTAAGGAGAAGGTTGACAATTCACCTCCTACTTTGGTACAACCCTCTCCACTAACTCCGCCTACAAATAGTCCTCTTCATCTCGAATGACTGAGCCTTGATACTATCTTATGACCCCATAAGAATGTTGTTCTCAAGTCAGCTTTCAATCCTCATGCTCGTGCGGCCCAGAACTACAACATTGTGGAAGATCTGGCCTATGCACCTTCAACAATGTCATCCCTGGAAGTCCTTTAGTCTTGTCCTGCCCAACGGAAGGCACTGTTGAAAGATATAGGTGGAATTGACCCTATAGACATGAATTTGATAATCTTTGACTTAGAAGATCACATTTCGAGGTTACCACCCCAACTCGCGTTCCATATACAATTTGTTGTCTCTGACAAGAACATTTGTCGAACTATAATCGACAAGGGTGCCTCAACGTGTGTAATGTCTTTTGCTTGTTGGAAAGCCATTGGCTCTCCTCCCTTGAACGAATCACAAAATACTTTGAAAGCCTTCAATGGCTCTAGTTTTAAGCCTTACAATGTTCTTCCATCGTTACCTGTTACACTAGAAGGTAAAACGGTCCAAGTTGAAGTGGAATTTTTTGATGCTCCCCTTGATTATAATCTTCTACTTGGTCGTAGCTGGATTGATTCCATGCGTACGGTAGTGTCAACCCTTTTCCGTGTAGTGCGTTTTCCTCATCATGGAAAGGTAGTTACTGTTGACCAACTTGCCTTCTTTAATTTTGATACTCGTACTAGAAATGTGCCATTTATAGCTAAGACCCCGCCGGGTTATGAGAATGTCGGTGTCGACCTTTTAAAGGACTCTTTGTTAATGTGTACTTTCCCCATTCCACTGCCCGATGTTCTATGCCCGTCAGTTGCTTCTATCAATATGATCTCCACTGTGCCTCATGAACTTCTTGCGTCACATGACCCTTGGATTGTCCCTAACCCTAGAGATCACACTTTTTTCGGCGACGTTATGCCGTTAAGTTCGATTGAGTCTGCTTATCAAGCCATTCAATCGACAACACCTTCTACCTCCTCTCTTGATGAGTTGTCTCCCGATCCTTTCTGTGTCATTTTTCTCACTGACAAGATGATCATGTCCGTCATGGAAGACACCCCTTGGGACGATGGACATCATCGTTCCATACTCTTTCTGGAACAACACACTCTAGAGAACTACCAACAAATTTCGACTCTGTTGACCGTTGTTGTCATTTCCACGGTTCCTGCGACTTCACACGATGTGTTTTCTGAAGGGAACCTCAGTAATATATCTCCCATGATTCCGATTGACATCTCAGTTAAACCTGGGATAGTTGAAAATTTTCACATTGGAGCTTCGTGTTCTTCGGATGAAATCGTCACCTATACCTCTCTGTTCAAAGAATTTCATGACATCTTTGCCTGGAGTTACGAAGAGATGCCCGGTATCGACCCTGCTATTGTTGTACATGAGATAAATACATACCTCGGAGATAAAATAGCCCGACAACGCCTTCGTCCGGTCCACCCACGTAAAGTGGCGACAATCAAGCTTGAGGTTGAAAATTTTCTCAAAGCCGGTTTTATTTATCCAGTGGCTCTGACAGAATGGGTTTCTAACCCTGTACCGATTGATAAGAAAGGTGGCAGTATTCGTGTATGTGTCGATTATAGGGATATTAACAAAGCCTGTCCAAAAGACAACTTTCCAACCCCTTTCATAGACCAGATTGTCGATGACTGTGCCGGCAGTGAGATCTTTTCTCTCATGGATGGTTTTTCGGGCTATAATCAAATTAACATCGCTCCCGAAGACCAACATAAAACCGCTTTTATTTGTCCTTGGGGTAATTTTTCCTATAGGAAACTTCCCTTCGGTCTTAAGAACGCTGGCGCGACGTTTCAACGTGCTATGTATTATGCTTTTCATGATATAAAGCATATCGTTCAACCCTATTTGGATGATTTACCAGCTCATTCTTTACACCGAGTCGATCACCCCGCTCATCTCCGAGCCATTTTCATTCGTTGTCGGTTCTATCGTATTCGTTTAAATCCTCATAAATGCATTTTTTGCGTAGAATCTGGCCGTCTTCTAGGTTTCATTGTTTCATGTCAGGGGATTAGGGTGGATCCTCTTAAGGTTGAGGCGATTCTTAATCTCCCTCCTCCTTCTACACTGCATCAGTTGCAAAGTTTGCAGGGTTTCTTCTTCATTTCATCCCTAATTACGTCGAGATTACTTGTGGTTTTACAAGGCTACTAAATAAAGATTCAGAGTTCATCTGGGATACCATGGACAACAATGCTTTCAAGGCTTTGAAGTTGTCCCTCACACGAGCTCCGCTTCTCTTTCCTCCTGATTATAGTCGTGATTATTTTCTGTATCTTGCTGCCTCTGAGTATACTATTGGCATGGTTCTAGTCTAGGAGGATGATAAAGGCGATGAACATGTTGTTTATTATTTGAGTCGAAGTCTCACCTCTACTGAAATCAAATACCAACATGTTGAGAAACTGGCTTTGGCTTCCGTTCAAGTTGTTCAACGCTTTCGGCATTATATTTTCTCAAGGAAAACTACCGTGAGTTCTCATTGCAACCCTATGCAACACATTTTGAAACGTCAATTGCTAGGGGGAAAGTACTCCAAATGGATTGTCATACTCCAGGAGTTTGACTTGGAATTCGATCATGCCACGTCTAAGAAATCCTTAGTTTTTTCTGAGTTAATATGTGATTTTCCTCACTCTACCACGGAAAATGTAGCAGTAGATTCATTACCCGATGAATCTCTTTTCCTAATTAGTACTAACGATATTTGGTATGGAGATATCATTATATATATCCAAACCTAGACTTTCCAGCCAACTTTGTCTAGCACTGAACGACGTCGCGTTCGTTATCAAGTGCGTCAATACATTATTCTCAGTGATACTCTTTACCGTCGGGGTATTGACTCTGTTTTTTGACGTTGTTTGAATTTTGATGAAGCTGAGAAAGATTTGAATGACTGTCATTCCGGAGCATGTGGTGGTCATAGGTCTGGGTATGCTACTGCCCAGAAGATCTTACGTGCAGGTTATTTTTATCCTTCCTTGTTCAATGACTGCATTACTGCCGTCCATAAATGCCATGCCTGCCAGACCTACAACCAAAAAATTCGGTCACATCCTACTCCTCTTCATCCTGTAGTCTCAGTTGGTCCTTTTGCAAAATGGGGCATTGATTTCATGACATGTCACCCTCACTCGGCCGGGGGGCATGGTTACATCATTGTAGATGTTGATTATTTTACAAAATGGGCCGAGGCGATGTCGACATTCGATAATACTGGAAAGACTGCAGCGTTGTTTCTTTTTAACCATGTCATAGATCG
The DNA here is from genome assembly GCA_009831015.1 of Picea engelmannii. Lineage (NCBI taxonomy): Eukaryota > Viridiplantae > Streptophyta > Pinopsida > Pinales > Pinaceae > Picea > Picea engelmannii. The sequence goes on from ML793026.1 coordinate 149,001, forward strand.
TTTTGGTGTTCCTCAAGCTATCGTTACTGATCACGATAGTCATTTTAGGAATTTTATGATGTCTGAACTTACAGAAAAGTTGGGTCTTCATCATGATAACTCAACACCCTATTATCCGCAAGCTAATGGCCAGGTCGAAGCAATCAAAAAATTTCTCATAACTATGCTTTGACAAATGATAGGAATTCATAAAACAAGCTGGCACACAATGTTGTTTTCGACATTGTGGGCATACCAGACATCTGTTAAATCCGCTACGGGGTTTACACCTTTTCGATTGGTCTATGGTGTGGAAGCCATTCTTCCTATAGAATGTGAGATACCCTCTCTGAAGCTAGCTGTCGAAATTTTACCCAATACTTCTGCTGAGGAAGAGCGTCTATTGTATTTGATGCAATTAGACGAATCTCGATGTGACGCCACTCTAGTAATAGAAGCCCAGAAGAAACGTGTCAAGGCACAATATGACAAACATGTCAAGCCTCGTGTTTTCTCTGAAGGCGATCTTGTTATTCTCTATGAACAGGATCGAGATGTCTTAGGAGCTGGGAAATTCGAACCAATGTGGCAAGGTCCTTATATTGTTCACCGAGTTTTGGAAAAAGGAGCATATGAGCTGGTCGATTATTATGGTATCCCTTTGAGTGAACCCAGGAATGGGTTGTACTTGAAGAAGTAATATGCATAAGTCATTTGTGCACAAGTACTTGTATTTTTATGTATCATACTTTATGTGTGTTACTTTAGTTTGCTTTTGATGTTATCTGGTCTCTTCCCTTATGTGACATTGTGTTTGATTGCCAGATGTTGGAGTCTTCGCTACCCTATATTGGCTTCGCTGATGGTGCTAGCCGTAGTACTCGAAACCTAGCTTCCGCTGCATGGGAAATCTATACCCCAACAAACGAACTTATATCTTTATGAGGTGTATGTCTTGGCCATGCAACCAACAACATCGCAGAGTATAGCGCCATCATTGAGCTATTGGTTGATGCTATCTCACTTGGAATTCGTCATTTGGTTGTGCGACTTGACTCGCAGCTTATAGTACTACAACTAAGTAATATCTACTCTATTCGAAGTCCTACTCTGTTACGGGTATATTTGCGGATTCACCTCTTGGAACGATATTTTGATCACATTGAATATCAGCATATTCCTAGATGTCTTAATACATTAATAGATGCATTGGCTAATTATGTATTGGATAGACATTTAAACCATTTATAAATCAAACACAATAAAATTTACACAATATAAAGTAAACCGGTAGAATCCATCTATATATATAACGATCAAAAGAGTTTGTTTTTTTTACGAAGACCAAAATATAAAAAATTGAAGCTTATATCTTCTACAAAGTGATGTCACAGATGGCGTTCATGGTAACACACAACTTCTCTAGAAACTCTACGGAGCATTCGACCCATAGCTGCTGATACCCCTACAGTGTGACACTGATCGCATCGTGGAACCTCTTCCAGAGACATATCTAGAATGTCTGCTATCAAGCCCTCTAAATTCTGTTCCACCACCTGATAATCTTCGGCATACTGTGGTGGTGCTGCTGCTACCTCTCCTCATCGCTGGATAGGAGAAGTGCCAGGAGGTCTATACGGTCCAACATCTGTGTTATCAACAAACATTTTTGTGTTAGTCTTCAAATAAATATATAAAACCAAAAACATTTGAATATGATTAAAATTCAAAAACATTTAAAAAGAGAAAATGCGTGTACTTCTTACCCAGGTCACCCCACTGTGCATCCTCAGGCAGTGCTAAATCCGGATATCCTCTAAAATCCAACCCAGCATAGGCGTAGTCATCGACCATCAACATCTGGTTTTGTAACCAGTCAAAGAAAATATCGTCATATTTGATGATTGGTCCTGCCACGTGCTGGGCCATGAGCCAACACCACCTCAACATCCTTGGATCTCTAGGACCTGAGAAGTCCCACTCAACCTGTATTCTAAATACGGGGACCCTCTCAAGGAAGAAGGACACTAGCAAAGAACCATACCCAAATTGTTTCAATTCACCTCGCCTGCATTTTGTTAACTGTCTTTTGATACTGCGCAACACTGCATCAGCCCAGTTAAATACTCGGGGCTCAGTACACTCGATGGCGTACTTGAAGTAGCTCTATAATGCCCTATCGGGAGAAGAAATTCCAGCCATCCGAGCAATTGTAAAGAGAATAGTGCGGAGGGTCAAGTCTTGTACCCCCCAGATGGTAACTTTCCCTTTTTTCTCTCAGCCTCTGGTACACAGTATTGACTACAATATTCACTCATCTTGAGGCCACCACCTCTACTACCAGTCAGACTGACATAATACCCATGCCTGGACAATCCAATCAAGAAGTATATGTCCTCAATGTCGATGGATAATGTGTGAGCTCCTACATTGAAAACCTTCTGATATGGGTCCCACATACGGACCAGGTACTCCAGTAGTCTGACTTGGGCCCTCATGCCCGGGTTGCGAAAGTATTTTAAGAGTCCACAATCTCTCAATGCAGCTATGGTGGGAGGATGATTCTCGGCATTTGCATTATCCTCCTCATGTTCTCGTTCTCGCCACTCGAGCACCATGTTTGTGACTATTTATCTGCATAAAGAACATACAAGGAGGATTAATGATTTTATTCATGATATGAATCTTTTTCATTGGCTAAATATTTAATTTTTTTTTGAGTTCTGCGTTGCTCGCAGGTGCCTTATTATACACAGTGTGAACACCTTGCAGGTGGCTCAAGGCTCACCTGCGAGAATGCATCATTCTCGCAGGTCCCGTATGGGCAGCCTGCGAGAATGCCTATGCGAATGGTAGGGTTCAAAAACCAACTTGGAAATGAAAAAATGACCAATGAAATCAAAAATTTAAACCATGAAAATGTCAAGTATGAAGAGCTTACCGTAATGCTACAGATGACTCATCAAATGATCTCTTTTAGCTCCCAAAAATCAACACCGAATTCAAAGGGTAAAAAGGGGGTTTTTGAAACTCAATAGTGAAAATGTGAAATGATATGGTAAAAATGTGTATTTACTCATTTAATTTACTTTTTTACTATGTCATTTTTGGGTTTTTATGTTTTTCTATTGTTTAAAACTAATTACTAATATCAAGATGAGTGTAATGACTTGTAGGTGTGTTGATGGTGATGATTATATATAAGGGTATGGACATATTTTTCTTCGTAATGGTGTGTTTTTGATTGTTTTTCATGGTTTTTACATAAAAACCTCGAGCATCGTTTTTTTCCGTTCTTACGCTCGTAAAAACAAGAGAACGTGATCGAGCATAGTTTTATCACTTTTTCGGGCTCAACAAGGTTATACGAAAAAGGAACCCCCATGGAGTCCTCTTTAATCTTTTTTTAGACTCTCTAAACATGAAAAGATCGTAGAGCGACCTTGCTATCTTCACGTCGCTAAAGTATTTGAAATATGCGTCTGGTGAGCGATAATTTCTCTCTTTTTTGGTCTCTTCCAGACTATTTTACGAAAAAGGAACTGAGAGAGTTCTCTTTTACGTGTTTTTCCAAACTCTATAATCTTGAAAAACCTTCGAGTTTACTATCTATGGACTCGTTAAACAAACATTGACAAACCCGTGATGGGACCGAACCACTCCTTCTTAGGATTCGTTAAACATACTCTGAGGGACTCGTCCAAAGGATGAGCTTATATCAACAAGCATATGTGATCCTCTTCAAGCTTGCGTAAAAATAAAGAGGTACTTACTAGAAATGGTGGGGGAAAATTTGGGAAAGGGATATGTTTCATCTTTGTATTGATTGGCAGTAAGTGTCGCTCTTGAACATGACACCCCCTATTCATCATTTGAAGCTGGTTTGGGAAATCCATTTGTCTCTCATTCGATTTTCTACAAGGTCATTCATGTGTCATCTTTAAGTCAATGTTGCCAAATCATTGGTCATGTCATTCATATGTTCAAGAGAAGTCCATCAGAAACCTATATTGAGTCGGCCATCTACAGTTATCCATTCTATCTATGTCAGCCTTCCCTGTGTCCAGTCCAATTTGCAACATGCTCTATTTCACCTTCAAACTCTGTTACTCATTTCGTGTCATTGATGGGGGATACATCAAGGCCCTCCTGTGACGAGTTTTGTTCCATCGACTTCAGCTCATTATCCAGAATAAAGACTTAGAAATTATTTAGTACCTTGGAACTTGCATGCCTCAATGGCAGGTTTCCTCACTTTTGACAGTGGGTTTACATCATTGACCCCTGATCAAAAGATTTCGTTGGATGTTTGACATCAACTCATTTATTCACACTCGATGGATTGTACTATGGTACCTTGGGAGTCATTGACATCAATGGTGATTTCCCTCGCACTTGTTAATGGTTACATCAATGACCGATAATCAAGTGGTTTCTACCATGTTTGACTTCAACACATCTAATCACATGGTTAGATTCGTACTTTGGGGGATGAGATTGAAGACCCTGGATAGTATCTTTGTAATCTAGGTTGCGATGGAGTATGTATAATTAGTGACACATAGATCCACTGTGTATGTTTCATGGCTATGTCATCTTGATTTGAAATCTCTCGCATAGATCCACAGTGTATTCAGGTGGCTATGCTATATTTTTTACGGCATGGATCCATAGTGTATGATTGGTGGCGATGACCCATGTCTATAATGGCGTCAGTCTGTGATCTGAGTATGGGAATGCCTACCTCACAATTGGTATATATGATATTTTGTAGAGGCTTGGGTGTTTGCAAGTTTCCGATTAGATGTGCCCCTGCTTCTTGACACACACATGTAGCTTACAAAGTCTATCGACTGTCACTGGTTCTAATCTCAGACTTTGGGGGGCATTCTATTACCCATAATTTTGGTTGTCATGATGATGTATTGATTATGGTGCACTCAAGCTCTTCATTAGAACTTTCTCCTGAGAAAAGTTACTTTCTTCTCTTGCCAAAAATATCTTTTTTGAGGAAGGTTCGCAGGCTACCAATACATTTGCCTGTGAGAATGTATGATTCTCGCACATTACCTTAAGCCAGGGTGCGAGAAGTTCGCATTATGTCTAACTACTAGGGTGCAAACCCTTTCTAAAGAAGAGAAAAAGAAGAATTCTCGAAGCTTCTAGAAGGGAATCTTCTAGAAGGATGAGGTGGCATTCGAATGGTTATCTAAGTACTGGATTTCCTGATATTTTGGGATCATTCCTATACAAGTAATTAATTCATTCTCTCTTATATATTGAGGGGATTCTCATGGAAGAGGTTAGCAAGCAAACAAGCAAGAGATACATTGGAGAATTAGTGATTGTGTGAAGGACTGAAGCTACAACAGCTAAGGAACTCCAACAAGTTTATCAAAGGTGGTTGATCTTCTTCATGTAAGTGAGAAAGTGTGTGTGTCAGAGCTAATGGTCATCGAAAGGAGGCTTGCAACATCAAGGCTCAAGTTGTAATTTTTACTTTCTATCAATATAATACAGTAATGTGTCCCTTTCCCATAAAGTTAATCGCACTTTATTGTATAACTCCTTGATCATATACATAGATTAATTATTGAATAGAATGTGATTTCTTCACTTTAATTGGTTTGTATTGTCTTGATATTGACTGTACAAAAGCATTGGAGTGAAGCAGGAACAACAAAGACTCAAGGAAGCGATTATAAGGTATGTTCTTTAATCTTGCCTCTTAGTATATTCAATAGTTAAAATCTAGGGAAAGAGTATCATTCTGTCCTGTTTTGTTCTAGATCCAGGTGGATCTAGGGAGATCAGTTTGTGTCCGCACTTACGGATTTATCCAATAACAATTAGACATTTCTAGAATACAACTGTTGTTACAGTTTAGATCCTTCTTGTTAGATGTGCATAAACTTGTCTCATGAGAATTAGAAGATGATTGCTTAACATTGTTGGAGAATTGCTTTCCCTTTTTCTACATTAGGTTAAAATCTTGTGTGAAGTACCTTCTTGCAATAAGTAGATTTCCTTTATGCAAATAGTATAGAACTTCTTCCTGCAAAAGTAAATTAGAAAGTTATATTAGAGTAGGCAATCTAGGTTTTTTATACATTCATCAATTTAGAGTGCAATTATGATTTCAAATATGTAGAACTCCAGTTGTATCAACACAACTGTGTTAGTGATAATGTTTGTTTTTTTAAAAAATTCCCTACTACAATTAGATTAGAGATGCTTTCATAATCTAGCATAGACTACGCACAGTTATCTTGAAATAACAGACTTCCCTGGGTTGACAATTTATATTGAACACTTTGGTTTTCTATTCAATTAGACAATTAAAGTGCCCAACATTTTGGCGCCGTTGTCGGGGAAGATAATCATAGATTTTGGTAAGCACACTAGTTTTTTTTCTTAGGAATGAATAGTCTGCATGTATCATTGTTATCCACATTTTTGGTCATCGGGATGATGTCAGGACAGTGTCATGATAATAGGAAATCAAACTCTTTATTAAGAACATTTTTATGAGGAAGGTTACACTTGTCAGTTTCCAGAAAGCATAGTTTAAAAGATAGTTCACAGGATGCATATATACTCACCTGCGGGAATCCTTAATTCCCGCAGACTGCCTTCAGCTTGATTGCGAACTTCTCGCACTGTACTTGAAGTCAGGGTGCGGACATGTTTCTAAAGAAGGAAAATGGATGAGTTCTCAATCCTTCTAGAAAGAATCTTCTAGAAGGATGAGTTGGCTTTCGAATGGTTGGCAAAATACTGACTTTCCAGATATCTTGGGATCATTCTCTATCCAAGTAACTAAGTTATCTTCTACTATATATTGAGGAGATTTCTCATGGAAAGGGTTAACAAGAAAGATTAGAAGCAAGCTAGTAAGAGATTGATGGGAGAATCAGTACAAGACTGTATGGAGGACTGAAGCTACAGCAGCAAAGGACAATAGCAAGATCATCTTATGTGGTTGATTTTCTTCATGCATGAGCAAGTGTGTGTGTCAAAACTAGGAGCCATTGAAAGGAGATCTACGACATCAAGGCTCAGGTTGTATATTTCTCTTTC
>ML793026.1:168945-189186 GCA_009831015.1 Picea engelmannii
GGAGGACTGAAGCTACAACAACAAAGGACAATAGCAAGATCATCTTATGTGGTTGATTTTCTTCATGCATGAGCAAGTGTGTGTGTCAGAACTAGGAGCCATTGAAAGGAGATCTACGACATCAAGGCTCAGGTTGTATATTTGTTTTTCAGTTAATTCAATACATGAATATGTCCCTTTCCCATAATGATGATGTCATCTTATTACATGATTCCTTGATCACATGTATAGACTAGGTATTGAATACATTAATTTGATTGTACTTTCATTGGTTTGTACTGTTGTGATTGGACGGCACAAGAGCATCGAAGCGGAGCAAGGAACAACAGAGATTTAAGGAGAAGCGTTCATAAGGTATGTCCACTATCCATTTCTCTTAGTTCGTTCAATAATCTAGATCTAGGGAAAGAGTAGTATTCTGTCTCGTTTTGTTCTAGATCCAGGTGGATCTAGGGAGATCGGTTTGTGTCTGCACTCACGGATTTATCCATTAACAATCATGAAATGTGAAGACGAATCACCCAAAATACTAACCTTATAGGTACTAGAGGACGTGGAGGAAGAAATCCTAACATACTGGGTAGACAAACCATTGTTGATGAGATTATAGCCAGAGAATATTCTTCTTCGGGATCCATTTTATGCCCTGCAAATCCTCCAAGAAGACGTGATCCGCAGTCAGCAGAAATACCCCTTCTCAAAACATCGTTCTCATCAAGGGCTGAAGCTGAAGATGAAGTTGAAGCTGAAGATTTGTCACCAACAAATCAACAAGCAACACTGGAGAACATTGAAGATCAAGGAAGTATAGCCTAGAACAGGGAAAATCTAGAAGAAGTTGTTTATTAGATCAACAGTCAGATAGTCACTAAAGAAGAGTGGGACGTTGTTTGGAGAGAAAGAGAACATATGGCGAATCAAGGGGATAATGAAGAATAACTCTACCAAGAGAATCCACAGAACAACGGGGATCAGGTAAACAATGAAAATACTATCTCTACCTTGGTTTTCCCTATTTCTGATGTTCCCACACGAGGGATGGATCCTATGAAAAACATACCTCTCTCAACTCTCCCAAATTTTCATGGATTGTCTACTGAAGATCCGGATTAGTTTCTGTTTTAATTTGACATTTTGTGTAGAATCTATGACTACACTACCACTACGCATAAGCTTAAACTGTTTCCAGCTACATTAAAGGGTATTGCGTTAAGATCGTTCATGAGCCTTGGAGGAGAAAACATTTCAACATGGGTACAAATGAGGCATCTTTTCCTGAACAAATACCAAGACTACTATCAAACAAGGGAACAAAGAGAGGAGCTATTCAAGATGTCACAGAAGGAGGATGAGACCCTTGAAGACTTTGTGGAGCGACTCCAATATAATCTACAAAGGTCTGGACATCTAGATCTGAGTAAGGACATTCTGAAAACCATTTTTCTCAAAGGAGTTAGAGAAGATTGTTTAGATATGTTGAATATGCTTGGCAATGGAGATATATCTAAGGAATCCTATGAGGACATTATAGATCTTTGCAAAACATGTTCTCGAGGATCTACAAGGAATAAGTCAGCTACCAAGGATGCCACTTTTTCAAGGGTACATAAATCAGCCAATGGAGGAGCAACAAGAGAAGAAATAGGTAATCTATTAGAAAATTTAAAAACAAAGATGATTAACTTTTTTTCCTCACAAATGGATACTTTGCAGAAGAAATTACTCTTTTGTCCTGATCTCTCCACTGCTGAAACTCATTGATTGATGAAATTACTGACTATACATAAAGAAGCATTTTCCTGGGATTACATGGATATGAAAGGAATTCCCTCTGAACTATGCACTGACCATATATACATCAAATAAGAATGCTGACCCATTTTCCAACCGCAAAGGAGGATGAACCCAAACCTTAAAGAAATTGTTAAGGAAGAACTTCAAAAACTTCTCAACGCTGGATTCATCTATCCTATATCAGACAGTGAGTGAGTATCACCGTTGGTTATTGTGCCTAAAAATAATGGTAAGTGGAGAGTGTGCGTGGACTATAGAGCCCCGAATAAGGCCATGCAGAAGGATCATTTCCCTCTGCCATTTATTGATCAGGTTTTAGACAACCTAGCCGAAGAAAAATATTTTTCTTTCCTAGATGGATTCAGTGGCTATAACCATATACAAATTGACCCATAGGACCAATATAAGACCACCTTTACCAACCCTTAGGGTACATTTGCCTACAAGGTTCTCCCATTTGGCTTGTGTAATGCACCAACCACTTTCCAGAGAGCTGTGATTGGTATTTTCTCTGATATGGTGAATGACTGTATGGAAATATTCATGGATGACTTTACACCTTATGGTACTGATTTCAAAGAATCTTTGTCTAATATAGAAAAAGTTCTCAAAATATGTAGACAGTCTCATCTTTCTTTAAGTACAGAAAAGTTCCATATGATGATGTGCGAAGGGGTAGTGTTGGGACACTTCATCTCTTATGCAGGGATTTAGGTAGATCCAGCCAAAATCCAGGTAATTTTGGACATTCTAACTCCATCAAATCAGAAAGAGTTAAGAAGTCTTTTAAGGCATGCCGGGTATTACAGGAGATTCATTAAAAAATTCTCTAAACTTGCCTCTCCATTATTTTTTCTACTAACAAAAGATGTTGACTTTTGTTGGACTGACAACTGTGAATTGTCTTTTGCAGATATTAAACAGAAATTGTCCACAACTCCCATCTTGAGAGGGCCCAATTGGGCTCTTCCTTTTCACATTTATTCAGATGCCTTAGACACTGCAATTGGTGCAGTACTAGGGAAACAGGAGGACAAAGAACCCTACGCTATCTACTATATCAACAAGAACATGGCTCCTGCTGAGTCAAAATACACAATTACTGAAAGAGAATTCTTGGCAGTAGTTTATGGAATCAATAAATTCAGGCATTATGTAAATGGTTATCCCACTTTTATTCATATTGATCATACAACCATTAAATATCTAATGAATAAACCTATTACTAATGCCTGAGTGACAATATGGTTGTTACTACTGCAAGAATTTGACATCACTATAGTGGATAGACCAGGAAAAGAAAATGTGGTTGCTGATTTCTCTCAAGATTACATATAAATGATGATAATTCACTTGTAGATGATTCCTTTCCTGATGAAAATTTGTTTGCAGTATCTGCTCACTCACCTTGGTATGTAGACATTGCTAATTATTTGGTTGCAGGGAAGGTACCTCCACATCTATCTCCTCGAGAAAGAAGGAAGATTATTCAAAAGAGTGCTAGGTATAGTTGGATAGGAGGATACCTCTTCTACATAGGTTTGGACCAATAAATTAGGAGATTTGTGAGGGATGATGAAGTTTATGATCTGCTGAAAGCTTTCCATGATGGCCCTTGTGGGGGTCATTTTGTTGATAAAAGGATCAGGCATAAACTTTTAAGGATGGGCTATTTTTGGCCTAGCATATTTCAATATGCCAAGAAGTATGTCCAAGCTTGTGATAGTTGCCAACACATGGGTCAACCAACTCACAGGGATGAGATGCCTCTCCAGTCTCAGGTAGTGTTAGATCCTTCTGAGATATGGGCCATGGATTTTGTAGGACTCATTAACCCACCTTCCAATCAAAAAGTCTATATATTGGTCTGTAAATATTACATGACCAAGTGGGTGGAGGCAAAAGCACTTATCCGAGCCTCAGAAGAAGTTGTCTTAGCATTCTTGTTTGAAGATATATTTGTTAGGTTTGGCGTTCCCAGAGAATTGGTAACTGATGGAGGAACCCCTTTCACATCATATAAATTTGAAGCTCTACTCAGTAAATATCATGTTTTATATAGAATAGCATCTCCATACCATCCACAAGGAAATGGCCAGGTGGAAACCACCAACAAAATTATCGAAGCCATTCTTACTAAAACAGTGAGAGAAAATCGTAGGAATTGGTTTGATAGATTGCATGAAGCTCTATGGGCTTACTGAACTACTTGGAGGAGCACAACTGGTTTTTCTCCTTACGAGCTGGTATATGGAAAAATCCCTATTTGCCCCATTGAATTCAAAATCAAAACCTTAAGAACTGCATCAACAGTCAACCTCAACTTGACTATGTCACAGAAAGGCGGACTGTAGCAGCTCAATGAGCTTGATGAAAAGAGTTTGGATGCCATCCATCAAACCACAGTGATTCAACAACAAAGAACAAAATGGCATGACCGAGTCATCAAGAAGAAATTATTCCAGAAAGGAGATTGGGCTCTGTTGTATGATTCACGCTTTAAGGAGTTTCAAGGTAACCTGCGTACACGATGGCTAGGGTCTTACGAGGTAGACACTGTTTTTCCCAATGGGACAATTCGATTGATTACTATTGATGGATCCAATACACACTTACATGCAAATGGTCATCGCTTGCATCTGTATCAATGTCCACTGTCCAAGCCAAAATTCAAAACTAGATGTACAGTTGATACAGGTTATCAATTATTAAATGGAAAGGAGCTTGCTCCTTCCCCTTTTGAACTTTAGGACTTATTTTTCTCAGACCTTGTATATAAATAACCTCAGTAAAATTTGTATTTCTCTATTTTTAGTTGAAATTTATCTATTTTTCTTTACTATGCTAATAAAGCTTTGAAAGGTATCAGGCGGTTATGTGTGTGCAAGTGGATTGATGAACAACAAGGTTGTGTAGTGAAAAATGAGTCAAACGATTAGCTCATGGAAGTTGAAAAACTTCCTAGAAACTAACTAATGTAGCATTCGGTCAATTTCTATACTGTTACACCCCTTTTTTTCCGCTAAATTGGCCGATTTCCATGATGTTACACCTTCTTCTATTAAATTGGCTGATTTCCATGCTGTTACACCTTCTTCTGATAAATTGGCCAATTTCCATGTTGTTACACCCTTTTTTTCGCTAAATTGGCCAATTTCCATGATGTTACGCCTACCTCAACCATTTTTGCCGAAGAAACTGCTGATACACTAATTGTTTTTATTCTTTCTTGCCACTTCACTCTTTCTTTTTCACATTTTTTTCGATGTTGCTACTCCAACCCTCCAATCTTTCCATGCCACAGCACCACTGATTAGACAATACTGATGCTCTCTATTTGAAAGTGCTGCTTCATAATGACTTGGCTTCACATATGGCGATTTCCAGTTGCATAACTACAGTAAGGACTCCCTCTCTGCTCCAGTTGTCATTTCTCTCACAATCCTTCATCATGTCAACTATTCTGCACCACTCAGATGGCGGTTGGATTGTGCGGTTACTCTGGCAGGTCGTTATGTGCGGTAAGATATGAGGTACGTGATTAATCCCATGTGTTAAAGTAATGAATATATAAAAGCATGGTTTCTTATTTACTAATCGGTTGTCATAAATCGATGCACTTGGAACCAATCTGCTTAGTTGGGGGGGGGGAATGTAAATCTAGTTGTCCATACTGAATTTTATACACACCTCCACCACCTTTCCGCCCACACTTCTTTTTACTGAGACACTGTATTCTTTCTACAAACCATGTTCGAGCTTGTTGTGTCTCTGATTTAGGTGGATAGTTTCTCCTCCTATGTGCCTGTTAGACTCTCAAGCAACATCATGGGAGGATTAGATGTGAGATATGAACCCGCAACTCTAGACAGTTTGTTGCTACACCCAGAGGGCTACCAAATATTTCTCCAGGCCGGCTGGATATCGCATTTTAAAAAGTTGAAGGGGTTTAATGAGGATGAGGTATTGGAGTTTAGTCAAAATTTTACCGAAGGGTATTCAATGGTGAATGGGGTAAGGATTCCAGTGTCAGAAGAAAACATTGTTGCTGTAACAGGGTTGCCAAGAACAGGAGACCGATGGTTTCATAGAAAAACACATCTTCCGGATGCACATAAGGGTTTCCTTGTCAACACTGAGCAAGTTTAGACCAAAGGAAAAGGTGCAGATGTCAATTCCTTACTAGAGCCATGGAGGAAAGTCATAGAATTTCTTAAAAGGTACATTACTTGCGAAGGCCGATACCAAGTTGTTTATTTTTCTGATTTCATCTTATTATCACATCTGCGACATCAGAAATTCATAAAAATTCCTTATTTTCTCCTCCATTCATTGCATAACATGGCTCATTTTGTAAAAAAATCCAAGAACCCAAAGAACTACATTTCTAATCATAGACTCATCATCCTATTAATTCACAGAGGTATGGGCATTTCCAATAACCCATTACCCGGTGTAGCAGACTAGCCACAGTTTGTACATACAGATAGGATTGCACCAATCCTTGAAAACACAACCCATGGACCTCTTCCCGAGCCTCTGCCTTCAGCTGCAACAATATTCCAAACCCCTACTTTCACTGCCCATAAGACAACTCAGAAAACTAACCACATGACCTGAAGCCATCCTGGCACCAACCAGACAAGCCTCAATGAAATTGCATTGCAATAGCCTGTAGTTGTGGTCGAAAAAAAAGATGAACAACCAACCACTCGATCAAGACATGCATCAAAACACTTGGCTGCAACACCTATCATTGAAAACCTAACCCTTGTCTCTAAAAAGAAAACCCCTACTCTTATATATAGATCACCGAGAAAGAGAACAAGGTCATCACGGTCCATTGTAACACCTATCATTGACAGCCTACCCCCTGTCTCTGAAAAGAACACCCTTGTTCCTATATCTGCATTACCAAAAAAGTGAGGAAGGTCCACATGGTCCACTATAACATCAAGTCCGCTTACCTTCTCTGCTGTTGCACCGACATTCACATAGAACCCTCCTATTGCTGCAATAGATGATCAAGCGTCTACTATAATTACCAGTGCACTTTCTCAGAAAAGAAAATGTCCATTCAAGGGAAAACCTTGGAGAGCCCTTGAACAAATTGGATCAATAGCAAATCAGATCCTTCTGGTTGTTGTGATAGAGAATTATACAGAGGTACGAATATCAGGTTTTACTTTATGCACAGAACTTCATGAAACTATTCTCTCCTTTCAGAATGAAGGTACTCAAATCGCAGCAGAATCATCAGCTTCACCTGATGATTCTATGCATAAAACATCCATTGATGATGTCCAGATAATTGCAGACCCCATTGTACCAAAATATCCTCCTTGTGTGGTTGAGGAAGAACGCCTCGTTCCTCCTCCAACAACGAAGAAGAAAACCCCTGCTTTCGTTTCTATTTTACCAAGGAGAAGAACCAGGTCCACTAGGTCCGTCGAAGCTGCAATTGGATGGTAAGATGTGGAACAGGATATTCCTATTCTTTGTCCACTATCCTCTATGTTTGATGCAGGGACGGTTCCACATGAACCAACTGTCCAAGTGGTAACTGTTCCATAGGACCTAGTCATGACATATACTGCTGTTACACAAGAACCAACTGTCTAGGTCGATACTGTTACACCAGAACCAACTTCTCCATAGAGGATTGTGCCACCAGAGCTAGTAATACAAGAGCCAATTGTCCATATTGAGACTGTTTCAAAAGAACCAATTCTGACAGACACAACTATTACACAAGAACCAACTGTCCATGTTGATACTGTTCCACAAGAACCAATCCTTACACACACAACTGTTACACAAGAACCAGCTACACAGCATGTTGAGGATGTGCCACTTGCCCAATTGTTTTCCCAAATAGAGATAATGATCAAGAATACAGAAAATTCCAGAATCGCTGCACTAATAATAGAGAATGATAACCTCAAAACAGAGTTAAATACCCTGAAGCAAGAGGTGGAGGCTGCTCGACAAAAGAATCCAAAAGGGATAACATTGGACATCCTAGCACTGACAAAAGTTGTTATGGACAGAAACAAAGAACTCATGTGCTTTGAGTGCGGAAACATTTACTTCGAGGTAGGATATGAGGTAGTCAAAGTTCTAGTCGCTAAAGGACCAACAACTGTCTTAGTCAAGTCTGAACATGAACTTATTGCTACACAAAAATCAGTAAAACAAAGGAGATCTCAACATCATAAAACAACTACTGGTATACCAGAAGCTTGCAAACAAGAACATCTGTTTCCTTCACGAGTTGTTACTCGAGCAACTCAAATTGATTTTGTTCTCAAAGATAAAGAAACTCATATAGATCGTTGACACAATAGATTTTCTTTTGAAAACAACATTTTTTAATACTGGCACTTAGCAATTTCTCTTAGAAATTTTGCACTGGAGGAGACAGTTATCTAATTCAGCTACAAAGTAAGGTTTGAATGTGTTTTGCATGAGGACATGCAATGTCTTCAGTTGGGGGGCATGTTAGGACCCATAAATGTCCCTTTTTCACTACATCTTTTGCCCATTCAACCTTCTCATTCCTAAGCTAAATGCCTATTATAATGATTACTAAGACCCTTTTTCCCAAGGTATGAACTATTCATCTCTCTTTTATATTTTCATTTACTTAGCATGTTTGATTGGTAACGTTCACATATTTTACCCATGAAATGATTTAACTAATGATCAAAATGCCTAGAACAACCTACTTCGAGAAACTCGTTGTTGTTAGAGCTATGTGCCAATCTTGGAATATATTATATGACTGCTGCAATAGATGCCACCAATCCTGGAAGCTATTACACGACTACTGCAACAGAAGCCCATCAATACTGGAAGTTGTTACAACAGACACCACCAATCCTGTTGTTATATGACTAATGCAACACCTGCTGATTAGATATGTTGGCTCACGATGTTGATCAAGGAGAGTTCTAGATTTTGTAGTAATGATATCAAATGAACAAATTGAGAAACAGGGATTCTCAAGAATGTTTTTTTTATGTTCTACTGAATGAATCTGACTTTAAATAAGAGAGCTTTTGTAATGAAAGGGAGTTTTTTTTTACTGGAGAAAGAAAAGTAATGCTTGTTGTACATAGACATTTTTGGCAATTGAATGAAATAATGGATTGAATTCCTTTAGCAGACTGTAACCTATTTCTTTGAGCAGATTTAGTGAGAACGAAAGGGCCCACCTTCCTCACCAATTCCCCTCTGTTTTGAATTCTAGATTAGTTGTTTTAAATGTGAATGATTTAATTGTTAGAAATTTCTAGAATACAATTGTTGTTATAGTTTAGTTCCTTCTTGTTAGATGCACATAAACTTGTCTCATGAGAATTAGAAGTCGATTGTTGAACATTGCTAGAGAACTGCTTTCCCTTTTTCTACATTAGGTTAAAATCTTGTGTGAAGTACATTCTTGCAATAAGTAGATTTCCTTTCTGCAAATAGTATAGAACTTCTTCTTGCAAAACTAAATTAGAAAGTTAGTTTAGAGTAGGAAATCTAGGGTTTTTATACATTCATCAGTTTAGATTGCAATTATGATTTCAAATCTGTAGAACTCCAGTTGTATCAACACAAATGTGTTAGTGATAATGTTTTTTTTTTTTTTAAACTTCCCTACTACAATTAGATTAGAGATGCTTTCATAATATAGAATAGACTGTGCACAATTATCTTGAAATAACAGACTTCCCTGGGTTGACAATTTATATTGAACACTTTGATTTTCTATCCAATTAGACAATTAAAGTGCCCAACAGTCAACGTCCAAGCTGAGAGGTAAAATTCCTCCCTTTTACATTTCTGTTGAAAATCATGATGTTTCACTGCATAATTGTTTAGTTGAGACTGGCACGACGAAAAATATCATGCCACTGGCAGTCATGGAGGAATTGGGCATGAGTTTCACCAAGTATTATGAAACAGATGAAAGCATATGTGCAATTGATTCTAGAAAAGTGCCAGCTTATGGAGATATCGAGGAATTTTATGCTAGTATTACGACAACCCCCCATATTATTATAGTTTTCAATATTATTGTGGTATACCATCCTCTAGTATATCGAGTTATGTTGGGAAGATATTTGACATCTATGATCATGGATATATAATGAATGATGGGAGTTGTATGATGTTTGCAGGAAACAAAGGAGCAATGATTAAAGTGCCCCGTGAACCTAGAAAACCCTTCTCTTTCAAGAAGAAGGACAATGAATTGATGGAGGATTATATAGATTTCGATATTGGAAACTATGATATACTGTACATGGAACATAATGAAATCCGAGAGCAAGTTCAAGACACAAAGAATCAAGAATGTTCATTTGAAGGGTATTGGAGGATGTCATTTGATGGATCTTGTTCAAGCTCTGGGAATGGAGTTGGAATTTTTCTTATGAGTCCAAGTAAGATTGTGCATCCATATGCTATTATATTGGAGTTTTCATGCACTAATAACGAGGTAGAGTATGAATATTTGATTCAGGGGATGCTCCTTGCACAAGAAATGAAAATAGAACATCTAATTGTAACTGGAGACTTAGATTTGGTCATCAATCAGGTTACCCAGAGGTATAAAATAAAAAATGAAAGACTTAAGTTGTATTTCAAAAGAGTTAATGAATTGATGTAATCTTTCAGTTCCTTCAGCATTTCTTTCAGTCCAAGGGACAAGAATCAAAAGGAAGATTCATTATATTTTGGCGGCCCCATTGTCAAACGCAGACGATATCCAAATAAAAATGTCTTTCCAAGTAGAAAGATCTTTCTGATTGTTCGTTCCTAATAACATTGAATATTTGCAAGTATTTGAGAACGATGAACAACTGGAAATGTGTTTGTTAAATGATGATGATGCTGAAGATGATCACTCGTCTATTGTCCCCAAAGATTTTATACAATCTAAATCTCTTTTTGTGAAAGATGATCATGATAAGAATCTCCTTGAAGAAGTTTTAGTTTGAAAAGTGCAATAGATAAGAAAAATCAATATTGGAACTGTCAACTTGGGAGTTGATTGCATCGCTGAGGAATTTGATCAATATGTTTCCTTTTTCAAAGAATATATTGATGTTTTTGCTTGGACCTATGATGGTTTGAAAGCTTACAATAAAACTATATTCTAGAATATTATTCCTTTGAGGGAAGTATTAAATCCTGTAAAGAAAAAAATAAGGATGATGAATCCCAAACCGAAACCTCTGGTAAATATTGAATCGAAGAAATTGAAGAAGGAAGGAATAATTTATCCCATCAGGCATTTCGACTGGCTCTCAAATCCTGTGATCGTGAGAAAGAAGACTAGGGAAATCCAGATGTGTGTTGATTTCAGAGACCTTAACAGAGCAAGCATAAAGGATAACTTTCCTTTACCTAATATGGATTTCCTTATCCATAAAGTTACTGGATCGGCCTGCATGTCCATGTTGGATGGTTTTTCTAGATATAACCAAGTCTTTGTGGGTGATGAAGATAGAGAAAATAAAAAATTTATCACACATTGGGAGACATATGAACATGCAAGAATTCCCTTTGGTTTGAAGAATGCTGGAGCCACATTCTAGAGGGCCATGGATCATGCATTCAATGGGTTGATAAGAAAATTTATGGAAGACTATCAATATTACTTGAACGTGCATTCAAAGAAAAGGGGTGATCATATCTATCATTTGAGTAAGGTTTTTGAAAGATGTAGAATATATGGTGTCTCTCTAAATCCAAATAAGTGCTTGTTCATTGTAACTTAAGGAAACTTGTTGGGCCACATTGTGTGCAAATAAGGGATTTACATATATCCAGAAAGAGTTAAAGAAATAAATGAGATCAACCCCTCGACATATAAGAAGGGAGTCCAATCATTTTTTGGCAATATCAATTTTGTGCGAAGGTTTGTTCCTGAATATGAAAGTATTGTAAATCTGATCAATTTGTTGCTGAAAAAGGAGCAGAGGTTTGAATGGACAACGAATAATCAAGAGGTTTTCAATAAAATCAAATGAGAAATCACCAAAACTCTAGTCCTCATTAGTCTGGACTTTCAAATGGATTTCATCATCTATTAATTTTCTATAGAGACAATTGTTGCATCTGTTCTTACTCAGATGAATACCAAAGGAGAATAACTCCCAATAAGTTTCATGAGAAAAAACCTACATGACTATGATTTGAGGTATTCAGAACTAGAGAAGCAAGCCTTGGCTCTTGTAAAATAAGTAACACACTTTTGGATGTACATATTGAACTCCCATGTTATTTCTTATGTTCCCTCATCACGAGTGAAGATGCTTCTGAATCAAAAATTGAGAGAAGAGAAATGGGCGAATTGGCTGACAAACAAATAAGAATATGATATCAATATTAAACCTTTAAAATCTATCAAAGGACAAGGTTTATGAAATCTCATCGAGAATGGTAATTCGATCGATGGAATGATTTCGATTTCAACAGGAGAACCAATGGTTGATTCAGAATGGTACATAGATATTATATTCTATTTAAGGTCCGGGCAATTTCCTGTCACCATGAACCCCAAGGAGAGAATAAAATTGAAGATGAAGTAAAATCAATATGTGTTGATTTATGATATACTATTCGTAATAAATTATGATGGTATACTACTAAGATGTGTTTATGAAAACCAAGCCCAAGAACTGATGAGAGAATTCCATGAAGGAATATGTGGTGGACACTTTGCACCTACTGCCACCACCCACAAGATAATAAGGGTTGGATTCTACTATCCATCGATATTCAAAAACTCGTATGCCAAAATAAGGAAGTGTGTATCATGCCAACAATTTTCAGGAAAAATGAAGAGATCTGTGATGCCTTTACAACCCATAATTGTAGAAAAATCGTTCTCCCAATGGGGACTTGATGTTTTCGGGCCAATTAATCCAAAGTCTAGCAAGGGGAATATATACATTCTCATGGCTACATATTATTTCACAAAATGGATGAAAGCGGTGGAACTAAAGTAGGTTGATTCTGAAGACCTAATTAAATTCCTCAAAGATAATATTATGTCGCGATTTGGTGTCTCGGATAAATTTTTCACAGACAATGGTTCTATTTTCATCGAGTCGAAGTTTATGAATTTTTTTCCAGAGAATATAGAATTATCATGGGTCAATCATCGAATTTTTATCCACATGGTAATGACATTGTTGAATCCACAAACAAAACACTTGTTCAGATACTAAAGAAAACCATTGACAAGAACCAAAGGAATTGGCATCTGAAGTTGACAGATGCATTATGGGAAAGCAAAATGAATCTAAAGGATAACAACGAGATGTCTCCATATATTGGTTTATGGGAAAGAAGAAAAAATTATAATTATCCTCGAACTCAATGCATTGACTTTTGTGGTTAATACAAAAGATACATAAGAAAATTCACCCATCTAGAGGAGAATTAACTAGTTTTTGAAGTTGGAAGAAGAATGAAGAAAAGGCCTGAATCGAATTTCTCAGAGGCAACAGAGCGTCAAAATATATTTTGATCAGAGCACAATTGTAAAGAATTTCTAGAAGGGAGAATTGGTGTTACTTCAGAACAAGGCCAAGGAAAAATGATCTGAAAATAGAAGGCTGACTTGTTATGCTATGCAAGCACCCCCTACTTCAATAAAATGAACCTTACAGGACCTTGCTTCATGTGTTCAAATATGCAAGATAGTTTATGTGTTAAGTTCATGCTTCTTCTTGTCAATGTATATGTGTGAGGAAATGTGATTTTAAAAGGTTAATTAGGTGTTATAAACCAATGCACATCAATATAAAGTGCAGCAAATAACACAACAAACTCACAACAATAACAAGATGATAAAGGAGTTCACCCCTCTCTGGGCTACATCTCCTTGAGCCTCCTTCAATGGACTTGGCTCTTTGGGATTAGTTTGTCAAATGTTATTTTACAAGTTGTTTCTCAACTCCAATGGATTTACAGACTGTACCATTGGGTTCAGAATACAAAAAAACCCCAAAAATGACTATTAGAACTCTGCAAATGGATCTTGTCCATCCAGTAATGACCTCTTCTACATGTGGCCTCCAAGCTTCCCTGAGCTTCAATGTGGAAAAAACACCTATAAAAGTCCTCCAATGGATCTGAAACCTATCCCAATGTGTTCAGAGCATAATAATTAGTCAAAAATGACTATTCAGTCTCAGAAAATAGACCTGTACTCATCTGAGCAATGCCTCAAACAATGAGGGCTTCAAGCTTCCTGAAGCATCCTCAAACTTCAATGGTTAAAAACCTGCAAAAGAAGTCTTCAAATGCCTGTGAAAACAATGCCAATGGACTCAGAACGTCCAAAAACCCCTAGCTGGGCTTTTTCGGCACCTCATTTGGCCAAAAACTCCAAACGTTAGGCCTCCTGCCATTTTTCCCCTTCAAGCTCTGTCACTGGTTTGCCATTTTGCACCTGTGTGTGAATGAACCTAGCTTCTGGCGTTTTCCGTGCCTAAACTCAGCACACGCGTGCCTTTCAAAATTGGTGCTAAATTGTCACACCATTAGAGAAATTAAAGCCCCCGAGGACGAAGGTGTTGGGCGCATGGGGGACCATATGGCCACGTCCCAGCGCAATTTTGGGCTCAGTTCCAAAGTGGAACGAGTGCTTGATAAGTGTCGGGGTATGGTTAGCTGTAACCATTTGAAACAAAACTAAAACCATACACTTTTTTTTTACAAAGGTATGACCATATGGTAAATACATATGTCCCAGGGCTAACTCCATTTGAAAACCAAATTCCCGCCTGCGCCATTGTGCGGGGTCATATGTAATAACCATAAAACCGTGTGGGGAACCACCCAAAACACGCGCCATTAAAAAAAAGTATGGTCATATGTTTTATACCATAGAACCTGGTTTAAATCACAACTTTAAACCACGCACGCCCATCGTATCGGAGCAGTGGTCATAGGTTACACAATGGAACCACGGGTACAATGTTAAAACATAATTCCGTGCTCCATTTACATAATGGTCACATGCCACATAATATGACCGCGGGTCACATTTGGAACCCCGCGCGAATGGCATATAAATATATGTGTTATACAACCGTGGCTGAAAAACGTTGTAAACTCCCGCGCAATCATTTGACAAGGGTCATATGGCTCACGTAATAGAACCGGGGTCGGGGCTAAGCCCTGGCCTGACCCCCCACCGGTTACAACATTTTGTTAATTCAAATAATTTAAAACTCATACACATTACAAAAGCCAACGCATGGCGCATTGGTGGGCTGACCTTTGTTAAAACTTTGTGGTGGAGAGAGGTCCGAGGGTCGAACCCCACGGACCCATAAAAATTTTAATAAACCAAACAAATGACCAATAGCCAATAAACGGGTGCCACATGGCAGCCCTTGATTGGGCCATGTGGCACCCATCCATTCGTCCAAATGATGCCACGTGTCAAAACTTAATTCGCCCAATTTTCAACCATTAAATGCTTGCCATGTCAAGTGCCATGTGTGCATCATACGACCTTTGTCATGTCATCATACGGAATGTACGACCTACCATGTCACCGTACGGACTGTACGGACAGGTACAGTCAGTATCTAATTTTTTTTCCTGTTTGGCTCGGCGAACATATCACGATATCTTCTCCATACGGAATCCATTTGCGAAAGTAAATATACCGCCGGAATCAGGAAGATGAGACGGACGCAATGGCACCATTTTCGTCGCATTCCGAGCACTTTGAAATTTGAGCAAAATTTTGACCCCTGGTCCAGATTTTGATCAAGAAACCATAGATGCATACAAATTTTGAAGCACTCTGGATCGGACCATACATCATCAAGAAGATCTTAGATTTTAACTCCTATATCCTCCAATACATGAAGGGTAAAATATTAATTCTTCCTGTCAATGAGAAACATTTGAAAGGTTTCTTCTCTTAAGACTTTCTCATTCTTATTGTACATAATTTTATTTTTCAGTTTGTATATTCTTACTCTGACTCCATAGCCCGATAGTTGGAAGCACCTGGTCATGAAAGGATCTGGATTCTTGATAACCCATAGGGGGTTATCATCCCACAGTTGAATCCAATTTTTGAGATCAATTCCCTCTTCCAAAATTTCCCTCCCCTTTCTATTCTCCCAACTTGTTTTGTCCATTTATTTTCCCTCTTCTATACATACCCAAATTTCCATTTTCTTTTATCCCTTTTGTTCTCCCTTTATAATTACTATACTTAGTCATTTTTCCAAAAATGGTGGGTTCGGAAGTTGGCGGACTCACGGGTTCTCACTTCCTATTCCTATATCATGAGTCCAACCGATCATCATATCATTCTATCCTTAATCATTTCTGCAGTCATGGGTTCTCGAGTTGTAGGTTTCAAGCTTTCATATCCCATGTTTCGAGACATACATTTTGTACCTAAATGATCCACGATCTATATTTTGACCATTGGAATCCCTAATATCCTAAGTATATCATCTCTCCTATATTGAGTTAGAGTGACCGCGTTACAACACTTATCAAATTTTTGATCTTCTGCAACGATAGGTTCACGGGTTCCCGTTCATAGAAATCCCAAATCCTATTTGCTCTCGTCCATCCCCTCCACCTTTGCGCTTTTCCCAATATGCATTTAGTATGGTTTAATGCTAATAAATCACCATGCAGGTCCAACAAATATTGTCATTAATAAACGAGGGTCTCAAGGAGATTTCTCATTAAAACCACATTAAAGCACAATTTATGGAATATTATATTATATCTCTCAAGAACTCATTTCAAATATTATCTGGATTAAAAGAACTCCCTCATCAACTTATGGCAGTAGCAACTCGACAACAGTTTTGCATAGATACTTTGAACATTTTTGGACGTTGTGTTCCTGAAGTTTTCAACTGCTAAGAACTGGTTTCCTAGTGTGCTGAGAAGTATATACCAAGTCAGTGGATTATTCAACTTCAAGACCATTCTCCCATCTCTCTTGCACCTCAAGTGTTTTGTAAAATATTAAAACTACCAGAGACAACACTCACTTTCAAAGGAGAAGATTGCATGGACTTCTTAAATAGGCATGACAACGTCCTGGACCTCTTGCTTGAATTCTTGGAGAATCTTGTGGCCATCCCTGAATATATTACCAGGTTGCATGTCAACTCATTCAAGAACCCATTTCGGTAAATTTCCTCGTTATTCACCTTAGTGGCAGGCCAAGAAAATACTACGAGCATTTCCCATATGATTCTTTATATTGTATATTTTATTGTCAAGGAAAAGGCCATTTTTGATTGGGTAAAGCTGATTTCCATTGAAATCTCTTCCCAATTGTATTAGTATAAAAGGGATAAGAAATTCTTTATGGATTGTTATTTGGTTTGTGTGATAGCACATTGTTATCAATTTCCTAAATTGTCTATCTGTAAGAAGGTGAATTGTGAATTTGACCCCATGATCTCTTGGTACTAATCATTGTATAGGCATGAAGATTCCCTGCATTTTTATGAATTTTCTAATGACTTTCTCTTGGTTTTAAACGATTTTGGTTTGGAAAAGATACCACAATAATATCCACCCAGGAAAGTAAATTCTTGGATAAAAAGGGGACCTTGGAGAAAATGGAAATTACAATGTTATCAGGATTTTTGGTTCTAAGGAAAATCCCTCCTTTCTTCCATGCCATATATCCAACATAATGTTTTTTACAGAAGTTGCAAGGAAATATAACTTCGAGCTGCACTTTTTTCATGAGAAACCAAAAAATAAATTCATACCTTTTCCTTGAAATATTGGGGACTTTTTTTTCATAAATATGAACAAAATCAATGAATTTGCAAACCACTTGCACAACCTGAATCTAAAGTATGTTGAAAAGATAAAAGGGTTTGACCCTAATAGAATTTTTGTGGAACATATGTTAACAGTGGATTTTATCAATTCATTTATCCACATTGTTCTAGGAGAAGAAGAATATAATAACTTGGGTGATCCTACCCACACTACTGGTGTCTTAGAAACAATACTCAGTGCCAGTGAATTTTACATACATAAAAGAAAGGGTCCTATAGAGAAGAGTGCCCAGTCTCTAGTTGTTACTCCTAAGACTACAACATCTCAAATTAGTGCTCCAGTGGCCGACCCATCTAGAAAAGTGATCAACCGTAGTTCAAGTGGAGGAGTCAAGAAACCCCACCCAGAAAAAATTGAAATCTCACATAAACTTCCTCTGAGTAAGAAGAGGAAGAATATTGTACAAGACAAATAAGAGGAAGAATATTGTACAAGAGGAAGAAGAGTATCACGTCGAAACTGACATAAAAAAATTCTTTCTCAAAGATATGGAGCTCGAGGATGACATCGAGAAAATGTTTGCTAACATTGATTAGCTAGGAGGCACAACCCACCATAATATGTCATTGGAAATTGTTGAAAATAAGACCTTCAATGAAGAAGACTCATTTGTATTTCAGAGTGTTTTATTTCACAGTGAATCTAAGAAATTAATTATTGAGAAGAGTGATGTGAATAACAAAAAAGGGAAATCTTGTTCAGAGGATAGCCTAAGAAATATGTGGCCTTCCCATATTTCCAGAATCCATAGAGAAATCGACGATGCATTGGTTGACTCCATTGTTGGTATCGAAGAGGAAAATATAAAGTTAAAGGAAAGGATTAAGGAACTGGAAGATACCTTGATGCCTCTTCCATTTCTTTCCATCCCTTTGGAAATTCTCGGACCCACCACACACACAACTAAATTAGAAGGATTCTCAAGCTTACTTACTGTTAGAAAAACAGGACCGCAGAGCAATAAAATAAAACAAATGTGGAAACAAAACACAGAAGATACACAATACAAGAGAGACACATATTTACATGGTTCACCCAGTGTGGGCTATGTCCACCAGAGAAATTTCCAGGTCCTTTCTTTATTTTTATCCAAAAAAATGAAGGGATACAACCTACAACAAAACTCGTTGTAACTTCCTCTTCTTTCTCTCACAGTCTCCTCTCTCAGAATACAATACTCGCCAACATACATAGTCGCAATACATTTCCCTCATAAAAGAGGGTTTCCTTCTAGGGAAAAAAACCCTAACATAATCTCTATCGTTAGATCTGCGACCTTATAATGAACGGTGCAGATTTACAATGAAATAAAAATATACTTTTATAAGGCAATTTTTGCTTCGGGGGCTTTGCCCCCAAACACCCACTGGGGTCCCACTTTCCCCCAAACCCCCCAGCCGGGGGGATAGCCCCCCCGGACCCCGCAGAGGGAGTACCCCCCCCTCTGCACTCCCCCGCATGGAAGAGTGTACATACTTCTGGGGTGTAAATACTTCATGGGCTATAAACACGGCTGAAAGTAAAAGACCTCTAAATCAGGAAGATAATCAGGCTCCACAACCAACAATCTCCCACTTGGAGACTGATCTCAACAACTCCACCACTGCTATATATGCTGGACTCTGAACCTTCTTGGACCTGGCAGATTTCTCATCTTCATCTTCATTCTTGAAGACCAACTGAAACTAAGCAAGAACTCAATTTCTCCCTGGTTACTCCCTTTTTTAACATGTCTGCAGGATTCTGGCTAGTGTGTATCTTTTCCATCTTCAATTGTCCATCTTCCAAGGCGGATCGTATGAAGTGGTACCTAAACTGTATATGCTTAGTATTCGAATGGAAGGTTGAGTTCTTTGCAAGGTGAATGGCACTTTGACTATCATAGTACAACCTGTTGTTCTCCTGCTTCTTTCCCAATTCCTCCATAAACCTTTGTAACCAAATCATCTCTTTACTAGCCTTTGTAGCAACAACATACACTGCCTCTGTTGCTGAAAGTGAAACAACCTTTTACAGTTCCGAAATCTAACTTACTGTTGTTCCACCTATAGTAAAAACATACCATGTGGTGCTCCTCCTGCTGTCTTTATCACCTGCCATATCTGAATCAACATATCCCTATAGAAAAGTGTCTGAACCTCCAAAACATAATGCATGTGTAGTAGTACCTCTCAAATACTGAGAATCCACTTTATTGCCTCCCAATTCTCTTTACCTGGATTGTTCATATACCTGCTCACAACTCTCACTGCATGTGCAATATCTAGTCTTGTGCAAGCCATTGCATACATCAAGCTGCCAACTGTTGATGAATATGGGACCCTGGACATGTATTCTATCTCCTCATGTGTCTTGGGACACATTTCCTTAGTTAATTTGAAATGGTTGGCCAAAGGTATATTAACTGGTTTTGCATTCTACATTTTAAACCTCTCCAACACCTTCTCTTTGTACTCACCCTGAGACAATGTCAGTTTGCGATTTTTCCTGTCTCTTGTTATTCTCATACAAAGGATTTTCTTTGCAGCACCCAAATCCTTCATCACAAATGAATTGGCTAATTTCTTCTTGAGAACATTTATATCC
>ML793026.1:190885-226989 GCA_009831015.1 Picea engelmannii
CCACGTCTTATCTGTAAATATGGATATACAACCTTCACTTGCCAACTACCCTATTGAAATTAGATTTTTCCTTAAATCTGGAATATGTCTTACCTCTTTCAACAACCATTGGTTTCCATTGCGTTGCTTTATTTTTACCTTTCCCGTTCCAACAAGTTTGCATGGTGCATCATCACCCAAATGAACCTGTCCAAAATCACCTTGAACATAATATAGAAAATGTTTCCTATGGGGTGTGGCATGAAATGAAGCCCCTGAATCTACTACCCAAGACTCGGAAATATTATCTACAGAAAGAATCAAAGCATCTTGTAACACATCACCTATTACATTTGCTTCCTGATTTCTCTCCTGTTGTCCATCTCTTTGTTTCTTTGGAGCTCTGCAGTCTTTCTTCAGATGTCCTTTCTTCCCACAATTCTAGCACTCTATCTTTCCAAGTCCAGATTTGGATCTTCCCTTCCTAGAATTCCCACGGTTCCCTGAGCCCTTTCCTCTATCCTTTTGTCTTCCCTTGTTCTCCATGTTCAACGCATTACCTGATTTCTCACCTGTGCTTTTCTGTCGCATTTCCTCACTAAGGATAACACCAACAACATCATCAAATTTTAAAGTATTTGAACCAGAGACAAAGTTACTTATAGCCATGACCAAGCCATTCTATCTTTTTGGCAATGAGAACAAGATTAGAAGATCCCTAACCTCATCATCAAAGTCCACTTTTACAAAACTTAGTCTATTAGTAACTGTATTAAATTCATTTAAATGATCTACAACAGACCCACCTTCCGACATCTTCATATTAAATAATCTCTTCATTTGAAATACCTTATTGGACGCCAAGGGTTTTTCATACAATTTGGCCAATGCATCCATAAAACCCTTTGTTGTCTTTTCTTTCGAGATATTGAAATCCACCAATGCTGTCAAGCTCAACTGTATCGTTCCTAGAGCCTTTCTGTCAAGAATCTTCCATTTGTCATCCTTCATGGCTACCAGATTCTTTGCTACTCCGCTCAATGGTAGGAATAGATCCTTCTGATATAAATAATCTTCCATCTGCATCTTCCATAACTGGTAGTTTTGGCCATTAAATTTCCCGACCCTAAACTTTCCATCTTCTGACATTGCTCCCACTCGAACCAGGAACCCTCTTTTCCTGCGAGTTACCTTACGCTCTGATACCAGTTGTTAGAAAAATAGGATCGCAGAGCAATAAAATAAAACAAATGTGGTAACAAAACACAGAAGATACATAATACAAGAGAGACACAGATTTACATGGTTCACCCAGTGTAGGCTACGTCCACCAGAGAAATTGCCAGGTCCTTTCTTTATTATTATCCAACAAAATGAAGGGATACAACCTACAACAAAACCCACTGTAACTTCCTCTTCTTTCTCTCACAGTATCCTCTCTTAGAATACAATACTCGCCAACATACATAGCCTCAATACAT
The DNA here is from genome assembly GCA_009831015.1 of Picea engelmannii. NCBI lineage: Eukaryota > Viridiplantae > Streptophyta > Pinopsida > Pinales > Pinaceae > Picea > Picea engelmannii. Next base: position 192,346 of record ML793026.1, read on the forward strand.
TTCCCTCATAAAAGAGGGTTTCCTTCTAGGGAAAAAAACCCTAACATAATCTCTATCGTTAGATCTGCGACCTTATAATGAACAGTCCAGATTTACAATGAAATTACAATATACTTTTACAAGGCAGTTTTTGCTTCGGGGGCTTTGTCCCCGAACCCCCGCTGGGGGCCCGCTTGCCCCCAGACCCCCCAGCCGGGGGGATAGCCCCCCCAGACCCCATAGAGGGGGTACCCCCCCTCTGCACTCCCCCGCATGGAAGAGTGTACATACTTATGGGGTGTAAATACTTCATGGGGTATAAACACGACTGAAAGTAAAAGACCTCTAAATCAGGAAGATAATCAAGCTCCACAACCAACACTTACATCATCCACGAGCTATGTGGAGAAAAATAGCAAGAAAAATAATGGCACTGATCACAAAAGCTTGGGAACTTTCAAAGAACATGATTTATTTTGTCTTGTGTGCACATGCCTTCCATGAGTATTTGTAGGCCGACTTAAAAAATGAAGAAGGTTTTTACCTTGATGCCATGGTACCCTTTGGTGTTAAAGTTTCAAATATGCTAGAGCTAAGGAAAGAGAGGAGGACCTTCCCTTTCCAAGTTGGATCAAGAAATTGAATGCATGTTGAAAAGAAAAGATAAAGAACTTGAATGACATTGTTCAAGTGTGTAGCCAAGCCATATCAGGGAGGGAAGAAATATTCAAAAGGCTCACAGAGGTGGACCTAGCTAGAAGCAACAATGAAGTCCAAGGTCCCAAGTTGATCCTGAAGTCATTTTTCCTAACAAAACAACAGTTCGATTATAAAGTTGAGATTTTAAAGGATTGTCAATTGAAAAATTCTATGGTATAATTGAATATGATGATGACGCCATAGATAACTAGCTAGTAGATTACTCCATAAAAAATCAGGACATTGAAGAAGCATTACATGGAATTTCCCTTGATCTAAGAGACTTGGAGGGCGAGTTGTTCAACATAAAAATACAACATGAAATCAATGTGGCACCAATGAAAAGTTACATTGAATAATGATTCAAGAAATATATGGATAAACTAACCAATGAAGGGAAAGAAGCAGTTGAGACGGTTTCTATAACCATTGATGAAAATGATAAAATGACATCAACAAGCAAATGAAATCACAAGAGAACATCATAGTAAGTTTATGTTGATCATATCCTTCCTTTTCTTTATCAAGTTCTTCATCTAGTTATTCCACCTCTTTCACTAGAAAGGTTTAACCAAAGAATGATAACTCCTTTTTTCTTCTTACCTGGTCTTGTTGATCCTTCTACCGCCCACTATATTCCTTCTAAAATATTATTTCTTATATTTATTTCCTTTATGGTCTGTGGGATCCCCAATGAAAGTCATTAAGACAAACACATTTACAATCTCAAAGAATTTAGAAATTTCAAGAGAACTACTTTGGGAACAATCTCGACTATTCTTTGTAACCCTTTTTTTAGAATATAAAGTATTTGAGGTTGATCTATGATTATCTTTATTTTAGCTTCCCATGTGTCCACTCTGTTAAATTTCTCTTATGCATGCAAATCATCTTTTTTTTTTTTTTTTATACGATCACATTTTTTTATCTTAACTATGATGGTTGTAAGGAAATTTTTCTTATTTTCTTTAAATGTGTGGAGTGCGTGATTCTTAGTCCTTTCTCAGGAACTTTCTTCAAAAAGAAAACAAAAAATATTTTCCTTTTATTTGATTTCCATATTTATGTTTTTTATTTGATTATGACGATGAACTTCTATCAAGTCCCACATTCCAAGTATTTAGAAATCCTAAGAAAATATAAAGAGGAATACCACCTCTATAAAAATGTAGGGGGATTTACATCCCCGTGAGGTTGTCGTTTCGGTCCTAATGGATTCAAGTGTCAACAGTGGGTTGGGGCCACCTTTGCAAGTACTCTCTATTGAAACAAGGGTTTGAAGCATGCTGCATGTTCAAACATTTGTTGTAATCACCAACCTCCTTTTGGTACTATCGAAATCCATTTGTCGGGAAGTAAACTGTAAGAATCACAGTTGGTCCACAAGAACTACAGGGTTTCTTTTTACCCTTGGATATTCATTCACCATTACAAGGATAAACATATGTGGATTCACTATATCCATACATGGATTTCCTACATCTATCCATGGATCTGCTACATCCATTGGTCTGCAACATTTTCAACAAATTTTCAGGGTGTCCATGTTGCCCATGGAGGTTCCACAACCTCTACAACAACCCATGCTTCTCTACAAACCCTTGGCATCCTTTGTGTCCCTCTACACTCAAACAAATTTTAATAAGTTTTGAGACCTCTACACAACATTTCAAAGGATCTACCATATTTCATTGGAAATATCTATTCAATATCTCAAATGGGTATTTCACGGAATCTGATTTGGCTTCTTGGTTTTAGAGATACCATCGATTCAATCTCAACATGTATTTGACCCAAGCAGGCTGCACGTACCACCATATTCAATGGTATTTTTATCCCTGCTCAAGAAACTATAGAAGTAGTTCCGCATATGGATGGAAATATCTCTTTAACGTAACAAATGGGTATTTCATGGAATTACATTTGGCTTCCTGGTTTGAGAGATATCATCAATTGAATCTTAGCATGTATTTGACCCAAGGAGGTCGCCCATACCACCATATTCAAATGTATTTTTCTCCCTAGTCTTGAAACTACAGAAGGATTTCCATATGTGAATGGAAATATATCTTCAATATTTCAAATGGGTATTTCATGAAATTTCGTTTTGTTGTTTGGTTTATGAGATATGTTTGTTTGAAGCAACACATGTCTGTAACCAGGTGGCTACACACTCTTCAAATTCAATTTGATTTTTATCACTCCATGGGCCACCTCAAAACAAGTTCCATATACCGATGGAAATATCTCTTCAATATCTCAAATGGGTCTTCGATGGAATTGTATTTCATCACATGTACTATAATTTATGAATATATTTACAGAAGGATGTTCACATCCCCCAAAGTCACGATTTTTTCATATTATTTTTTAAATTTTGGGATTTTATTAAAATTTATTTATTTTTGTACCCATGTACAATGCCATTTTCAAGTAGGTTATGGGTCAACCACAAACCCATGGTTATGGGTCAACCACACAAAACCCTTATCTTCATTGGGTATTTTCACATTGTAATCATAATGGTACAATAATGGGGTTTCTCTTTTTAGCATGGGTGAAATGATGGGGACCATCATTTTCTGACGGGGGAGGAATGATTTGAATTTTAAGGGGTATATGGTCTAAATTTGGATGAAAAATTCATAAATCTATAAAGCTAATATGTTTCCCATGTGGATCAAGGAGATTCTCACCTCCTCATTAGTTAATTGGGCTAACAGGTTGCCCATATGGGTCAAAGAGAGTCCCACCTATCCATTGGGTTTTATTTTCCACTACTTAGTTAGTTGGGTAGTTAGATCTATTATTATAATAATAGAGAATCATTTAATGAATTCTTTCCATTATTGTATCATGATTTATTTTCCACTACTTAGTTAGTTGGGTAGTTAGATTTATTATACTAATAATAGAGACTCATTTAATGATCTGTTTTTTACTTTGTCCAATGGAACATTTTGTAATGCTATATAAAGGCCTAAAAAGCCTTCTCATAATATCAATTTACTCATTTTGGCCTACAGTTCGATTGTGGCAAGCCAAAAAAACACTGTTTAGGGTCCCAAAACGTCCTTAGAAGTACAAAATTATGTACTAACATGAAAAATTCCAAAATAATCCAGTTGGAATAGGTGGGAGGCAATCAATATCCACCTGAATGTTGTGTAGGGCTTCAGGATAGCCCCAGAAGTGCAGAACCCACAATTCAACAAAATGTCATCATTATAGAGAAACGTGTTGAACTAAAAACTTTCAAGAGGAGCCACTTGGAACAGGTGGGTGGCCACCAATATCCACCTGAATCATGATCCCACAAAATATTACTCGTCACTTAGTTCTATATGTCAATTTAAAATAAGAACAAAAGTTGTATATTGTGGAAAAGTTTTCCATCAAAGTAGGCCCCTCAACTTTCATGATTAGATCAATGAAGGTGGTCACTATAACTTGTCTCATTCTTGAATATTCCACTTGTTTTCACACATTTGTTTTTCTTAGAAGAAGTATATGTAATATTCCAGATATAAAATAGTATGTAGAACATAAATAATTATCTAGAAATGGCATATAAACAACGATATAACCAGAACAACACCACAATAATACCACAATAATACCAGAATAACACCAGAAAGAGCACTTTGATTACTGAGAGCAATGTTCACTTGCCTCTTCGAGGGGCCAAGCTCCATTAGAGAAGAGCTCTATTAAAATAATATCCAAGAAAAAACTTCTCATACCCTCTACTCCTATTTATACTAAATGTGTCTACCAAAAGAACAATCTAGAGAAAGATCCTTCTAGAAGCAGAAGCTTCTATTATGTCTTCTTACATTTGAATTATTCTTCCTTATTGCTAGGCCTTATTAATATTGACCTTTAATACATGTAAACATATTATTCTATCTACGTGAGGGGTTAGGTCCCTAACATGTCCCCCCCCCTAAAAACAACCTTGTCCTTAAGGCTTGAGATGAGGAAATTGTTGTAAAATGGTAGTTGGTTTCCAGGTGGCATCTGATGGAGTTGTATATTTCCAGTGGACTAACACTTCCTTGATGGTGCGTTGATGTAGAAGACACTCATGCTAGTCCAAAACTGCTTGTGGTTGTGGCCAAATGGAGCCTTCTTTGTCTAACTAGGGAAGGTTGGTTTGAGTTTGGCACTTAGTTCCAGTCACCTTCTTTAAGAAAGAAACATGAAAAATAGGATGGATCTTAGAATGAATGGGCAAAGCTAACTAATAGGCCACCTGTACCACACACTTGAGAAAAATATAAGGACCATAAAATTTGGGCACCAGTTTCTGACAATGGTCATCCTTGAGGGAATTTTTATTGTAAGGTTGCAGTCGAAGAAACACATGATCTTCTTCTTCAAATTGACATTCAAAGTGACCTTGATCTGCTTTTTGCTTCATGCAATTCTGGGCCATGACCAAATTTTCTTTGAGGGTACGAAGAATAACCTCTTGAACTGTAAGCGTTTGGTCAACCACCTAGACCTTTGAGACACTTGGAAAGTATGAGAGAACTGAAGGTGGATTTTGTCCATATATCGCTTCAAAAGTAGTCATGCAAGTAGCTATATGGTAAGAAGTGTCGTACCACCATTCAACTAGTGGTAACCATTGAGCCCACTGATTTTTCCTTTCTGATGAAAAACACCTCAAATATGTTTCCAAACACTTGTTGAAAAATTCAGTTTGACCATCAGTCTGGGGATGATAAGTTATGCTGAGATGCAATTGGGTGCCTTGTAGCTTGAACATTTATTGCCAAAAATTGTTGGTGAAAGTTGGGTCGCAATCAGAAACAATAGAATGAGGCATGCGATGAAGCTTGAAGACATGATCCATGAAATTTTGATCCACAGTGGAGGTTGTAAATGGGTGTTGAAGAGCACATAAATGAACATACTTGGAAAGACGAACAAATACCACCATGATGACTGATTTATTGCCCAATTTAGGTAAGCCTACAATAAAATCCATAGAGATATCTCTCCAAATAGTAGGTGTAATATGAAGAGATTGTAGTGTGCCAGGAGATTTGATTTTTTTTCCCTTGTTGCATTGACAAACATTACATTCAGCCACAAAATTGTGAACGTCTTGTTTCATACCATCCCAAAAAAAAGAACGTTTGACCCGGTCATAGGTTTTGGTAAACCTTGATTTCCTAGCAGTGGGTGTAGCATGAAGCTCAAAAAGTACCATGGATTTAAGTTTTGAATGTTTATTTAAATACAAACAACCTTTGTATTGAGGCTCATCATTGAGACAAGAGTACCCTGGGGAGACTAGAGAATTGGCCTACAATTGTTGTATCAGATGAAAGTTTTTGGGATCGGGTAGCCTTTCCTGGCGAACAACTTGGAGCCAATCAGGTACAATGAAGGAGAGAGAAAAAAGGGACCCTTCAACTTCATATTTTCTATAAAGTGCATCAACAACCACATTGTCTTTGGCTTTCTTGTAAATTATCTCGTAATCATATCCAAAGAGCTTAGTCACCCATTCTTGTTGCTTTGGGGAGGAAAGGCATTGTTCTAGAAAATACTTAAGGCTTTGATGATCTGTCTTAATTTGGAAGTGTTTCTCCAATAGATAAGGGCGCCAAAGATCCACAACATTTAGAATAGTCAACATTTCCTTTTCATAGATTGATTTTCCCAAATGTCGCTCTAATAGTTGTTTGTTGGTAAAGGCCAAAGGATGACCCTCTTGCATAAGGATGACACTAATTCCTTTCTCGGAAGCATCACATTATAGGAAAAAGGTCTTTGTGAAATTAGGAAGGGCTAGGACTGGAGTGCTGCACATGGCCATCTTCAAGGTTTGAAAATCCTGAGAAGCTGCTGGATTCCAAGTGAAAGAATTCTTTTTAAGGAGAGCGGCGATAGGTGCCCCAATCTTTCCATAATTATTAACAAACTTGCGATAATAACCTGTTAAACCCAGAAATCCATGAAATATTTTGAGAGTCTTTGGGTGAGGCCAATCTTGCATAGCTTCAATCTTTTTAGGATCCACCTTGACACTAGCCATGCCAACAAGATGACCCATGTACTCAAATTCTGAGGTGTCAAAGGAACATTTAGATTGTTTGAGGAAAATTTGGTGTTGAGAGATTAGATGGAGAACTTGATCCACATGAGCAAGATGGGTTGTCCAGGTTTTACTATAGATGAGGATATCATAAACTAAAACTAAGACAAAATGGCAGACAAAAGGATGGAAGACATGATTCATGAGGATTTGGAAAGTGGAGGGAGCATTACTCAAGCCAAAGGGCATGACCAAAAACTCATAGTGGCCCTCATGAGTTGGAAATGCATTCTTAGGAATGTCTGCTTCATTCATACGGATCTGGTGGTAGCCACAACAAAGATCAAGTTTAGTAAAGAACGGGGTGCCACTCAATTCACCCAAGAGGTCATAAATGATAGGAATGTGAAATTTGTATTTAATGGTGAGTGTGTTGAGCGCTCAGAAGTCAGGACACATGTGCCAAGAACCTTCTTTCTTAAGGACCATGACCACAAGAGAAGAGTAGGGGATCATACTAGGGAAAATAATACCATCATTGAGCAATTATTAACAATTTTCTCAATTTCAGTTTTTTTGGGAAAGGGATGATGATAGGGACGGATATTGAGAGGAAGGCTTCCTGGGACAAGGGGACCGGAATGATCATGAACATCATGAGAAGGAGGGAGTCCATGGGGAGTGAAAAATACCACTTGATCTTTAGAGAGGATGGATTGGAGGTCCTCTAGCACAGAGGGTGTCTCAGTGTCTTGTATGGCATGGAGTTGGGAAATAATTCCAGAATGACCTTTTTTGAGCAACTTTTCCATGTGATGGGAATTAATGATATCTGGTGAACCGATGATGATGCCTTGGAACTTATATTGTTGGCCCTCCTGGTCGAATTGCATGGTTGATTCCTTAAAATTCATGAGAATGAGACCCAAAGTCCTTATCCATTCTTCACCCAACACAATGTCACAACCACCCATGTAGATAGAAAACATATGAGATTTCATGTGGCACTCACCAATTTGGAGACACATTTTCACAACGCCCTCCACATTTTATGGACCCACCATTGACAATCATGATTTGAAAATTATTGACGAAACTGATATAGAAATTAGTTTCTTGGGAAATGCGGAGATGAATAAAACTATGGGTGATTCCACTATCAACAAGAATGATTATCATCCTATGCATAATGTAACCAATTATCTTGAGGGTTTTGGGAGTAGAGAAGTCGGTGAGATAATTTAGGGAAATGACTGGTTCTACTTTAGGTGGGTTTGAGGGATGGGTCATGTCAGTGGGTTCAGGTGACACAGACACAAGGGGAGCCTCAACATCATCTTCTGAAACATCATCCGAGATGGCCATAAAAATATTTTTCTCCTTACACTTGTGCCCAGGAAAATATTTTTCATTGTAATTATAACAAAGTCCTTTGACTTGGCATTCAACCATTCTAACCTTGGTCAATTTTTGGATCTTTAGTGGAGTAGAAGGAGGAGTGGGAGTGACTGGTTTAGTGAGAGGAATAAAAGAGGGCTTTTGGTTTTGAGAAGAGACAACCTATTGTGCTTCCTTAGATCTTTTAGTAGCATCCACCCAACTCTAGGGCTGAGCCATGAGGACATGGGCACAAATATCATCCTTGAGGCCACTGATAAAACATTCTCAGAAAAAAAACATTAGACATGCCCTCTGTATGAAAAACCAATCGCTCAAAAGTGGTTATAAAGTCTTCCACTGTGCCAGATTGTTTCAATTTTGTCAAACAACCTAAATGGTCGGTCTTAGTTTCAAAGCATTCATAAAGCTCTGCCACAAAGTGTGTCCAAGACACATACCCTTGGCGGACATTTTTTGTCCATTTCCACCATTGCCAACAATCTTGATCTAGATGGAGAAGACCATACTGGAGTTTGGACAACTCATTTGCAATGCCATACAAAGAGAAATAATGTTCCATTTGAGTTACCTAGCCAGTGGGATTTGAGTCATCAAATTTGGTCACATCCACACGCGGAAGGCGTAGGTCACGCTAAAAGTGATGGGGCTGAAGATTATGGGAATGAGAGGAAGTTTCACCTTTGGTTTACAAAGGTGGGCTAGATGAGGGAAGATCTACATGGATATGAAGCTTGGCGCAGATCATCGTAGTGACAGATTCAAGATGGGTAGAAAGGTCTGGTTTGAGGTCTTGTTTGAGGTTCTCTATTTTGGTGTTTATGGAGTAATGCATGTTTTTATTGACGATGGAAATATTGGCACTGATTTGTCTCAATTCTTGTTGGGTTTCTGTGAAATTAGAGTGCAAGGCATTGAAGCGATCTTCCAAGTTTTGGCTACGGGTGTGGGGCATTATGAGGAGGGAACATGAAAAGGGGTGGGTGGGACCACATATAAAATGGGTTATGGGTGAAGTGTATCAAAAAGTTCAGGGAGACAAGTTGAATCTAATGGGGTAAATACCAAATAAGGGTGTTGGAGGGGGTTAGTTCCACTAGAAAAAAAAATTGTGGAAAAATGATAGGTATGACTGTGATAAGGGAGAAGAGAAAAATCCAACGGGATAGGTCTCAAATAATGGTGCCAACAGGATCCAATTTTTTTTTTTTTACTCTTGCAGAGTTATACTCTGATCTGAAGAATATTGCAGTGATGAGATGCCCAAATTCTTAACCTGAAGAAATGTGTAGAAATTTGGCAGCCCAAATATAGGAGACATAGTTGCGTGGAAATAGATCTTGTTTGTTCTATTTTTTGTTTCCATCCCAAGGGTTAGGGTATTCAAGGGTGTTACAGACAAGGGTTTTCCCTATTCTATAGCTCTTTGATATGTGTGCAGGGTCCAATAGTAGTAGTAGACCCAATATCTCAAGGAACCAACTAAGGAGGCTAGACTGTGTCATTAGTCGTACTAGTCAACTACCCAGGTACTAGAGAGTATCTTCTCGAGTGTTGTTCTCGATGGCACTATAGCTGTCAGGCGACCGATCAATGTATCTATGAAGGGCTTGAAGAGATCTAGGTCAATCTGTATACAGGTAGTGTCTAATGCGCTACCACTCGATGGGGTACCAACAAGGGTTACAAGGGTGGCCAACATATGTGTGCTTAAGTACCACTTGTATTTCCTATGTGTATGAATCCACAATCGTGGGTTTATGCGCGTAATGACAGATCTATGTAGCTTAAAGATGTCGGAATACATCTCTACCCTGAAAAAAAATTTAAACCACAATTTTCTATCGAGGAAGGTGCTCTGATACCACTTGTAATATTATAGATATAAAATAGTATGGAAAACATAAATAATTAGCTATAAATGGTGGATAAACAACGATATAACTAGAACAACACCAAAATAATACCAAAATAATACCACAATAACACCATAAATAGAACTTTGATTAATGAGAGCAATGTTCACTTGCCTCTTCAAGGGGGAAACCTCCAACATAGCAGAGATCTATTACAATAATATCCAAGACAAATTTTCTCATACCCTCTACTCCTATTTATACTAAATATGTCTATCAAAAGAACAATCTAGAGGAAGATCCTTCTAGAAGAAGATGCTTCTATTAGGTCTTCTTACATTTGAATTACTATTCCTTATTTCTAAGCCTTATTAATATTGAACTTTATTACATGGAAATATATTATTCTACCTATGTGAGGGGTTATGTCTCCAACAGTAGAAGTTGGAGGCCTACTCTATCATAGGCCTTAGAAAAATCTTTAACCTGATTTAAGCCTTTCTTTTTTCTTTTAGATTTTGAGTGTATATGGTTTCCTTAGTTGTAATAATCATGTCTAGAATTTTCTTTCTTGGATCCAAACCCACTTATTATTGAGAAACAATTGTTCTTAGTGTTTATTTGATTTTGTTTGGCACAAATTTAGAGGTTCATAATTACATATGGATGTCGAGTGAAAGTTGTGCATTGAAGTAGGCTTCTCAGCCATCATAATTAGAACATTGATGATGGAGCGAAGTAGCTATAATTTGTTTTTACATTATGGAATCTTCCACTACTTTATACACATAAATATTAAATATGCCCAAAGAAATTGGAAAAACTAACTAAAAATCCATTTGGGATTTGAAGTACATTTTCTGGATTAAGGATTGACTTTTGGATTTATTCAAGAGAAATGTTTCTTTGTAGACTCAAATTGGGATTTAGGGAAACCGATCTAGGGATTTTGGGGATTTCCCTTTTTATTGATTATTTATTTACTATCGTTTCTTAGAAAATATGATGCACAAATGGTTTTAATTTTTCCTTCATATTTTTTGGCTCCTTTTTCATAGAACCATTACATTTTGGATAAAAAATAATTCATTATTAGTTTTATTCCTTAAATTTGTTTCATGGAAGAATCTTGTTATTATTATTACAAAAGGAGACTAATTATTTACTACCCTCATCTAATATATAGATTCTACAACTCGTGATATGTAAATTTCCATATATAGTCGACTAAAATGGTTCATCACAACATATATTACAATATTTTGAAAAACGAAAATGAACATACCATCGACACAAATGAATGCAATATGTCACTTGGGAAACCCAACATAGTAGAAAACCTAGCTAGAAGGTGAGGTCTAATCTTTGTTCTCTTTTTCTCAATCTCAAAATGGAAGTACAAAGGATGGGGCACTCAGTATGGAGTGGCCATGGAAATTTTGGCCTGAATGGAAGCTACAAAATCTTCTACATCCTCTATTATTCTTCAATATCCCATTCTTAGATTCTCTATAGAATTATGGAACAATAATAATCCAAAAATAATGGAACCCCTTCTCTTCATAGTATCCTAGTATTTGATATACCCTAATAGTTGTCTAGGGTTAGGATTAGGGTTTTTGCATGCATCAACCTGCAATTAGTGTTATGGTTTTGGACCCCTCTAAAATATTCTTGAAACTACACACGTGAATAGACCCACACATGTGCGTAATTGGGGATGATGTGGAATCCACTTAGTACCATGGTGGTCAACATGGCAGGTCAACTTGAGAGATGCATAACTACCGAATACAAACTCCAATTGAGGTATTTTCACAACATTGGAAATATTTTACTGTGTTGAATAGAGTGGAGGGGATAAGATCTATGATCAAAATATTTTGACCACAAAAAGTGTTATTTGATGCCTCAAATTGGATCTAGATTGTTCTAGACTCCAAATCATGAAATTGGGACCTACCCCTAAAATGAGCCCTACAAGACAATTCATCCAAATTTTCCACCCAAAAAGTACTAGGATAGATGAAAAATTAATGATGATCCATTATAGATCATACATCCCAATTTAGGGATAATTTTGTTCCCCAAAATATTTTTCTCAATGAGACGAGAGAATTTTTCGTCTACCTTCTCCATGGAGTAGCATTTATCCTTTCCTAGAAGTTGTCCTTTCAATTCTATTTTACAAAGTTCATGTTACCCCTATTTGGTAGTTCTAGAATTCTTCTACAAAAATATATCTTCTTCGAATTCTACCCAAGGTTCTAGTGCTAAGTCTTGTATGGTAGGTAGGACCTACTCCTCAATTTCTTGATCCAACATTGAAGGCTCATAGAGGCTCATATTTTCCACATTCACTACTGATTAAATTCAAATATATGGGGGTAAATAAATTTTACAGGAATTATCACCAACCTTCTCCAATACTTCAAAAGGACCATACCATAGAACCTTGATCTTCTTACCATGACCCTATATATTTTATCTTTTAAAATGGAACCAAAATCTATCTCACACCTTGATTTTTTTCTAAATATGGTGCTCACCATGTTAGGCTTTGTACCTTTCCCCTGACTTATACAATGTATAATATAGTTGGAAATGGGATATAGCTAATGTTATAACATGAAGTTGTAAAGGGTCACATGTAGTCATTATGGGTCATTCATCCTTATATTTTTGAAATGTCCAGGGAAATATTATATTTTCACCTACTAGAGGCATTTATAAGCTCATAGTCCATCTAAGACCTTTTGTGTTTTTTGAGGATTCATTGCATAAAAATGTAAAACACGTATATTTCTTAGCTCTTGGTGCTATAGAATCATATACATAGATTGTTATGTAGTTGTGCTACCAAAGGAGCTACAAAATAACCTAGCCAGACATAGAAAAGGCATTACGAAATTTCCTATAGCGGCTACTGTTACAAATTTGATCATAAAACCAAAATGACAAAGTGTGTTTCTCTGAATTTTTTTTTGGAGGAAGATGATATCCCTGTTGACTTGATGACCAAATTTCATCCTAACCCAGTTTGTAATTTGAGAGAAACAATTAAAACACCAGTGTGCTGCAGAATGTGTTGCACATTCTCTGTTTTGCATAGTTGATTGGATATTCACGTTGTTGGGAGGTTTCCAGTTTTCAAGGAGGGTTTGAATGAATTATCATGGATTAGTTAGATGTCAAGGGACACTTGAACCTAATTTTTAGCTCCGTTGAGAGCTCATGCAGTGATTTGGAAACAATTCATTAAAGACTTCCAACAATTTCCTGAAAATTAGCAGCTTGTTGGATTTTTGTCTCCTTGACTATTGCCACCTAGCTCCAAGGCCTAGAATTCAATGGAAGAGATGGGATTCTACCTACTAAGGATATCAGGATGATTTTTCAGTTTAGGAGAGGAGGGAGCTCTTGGAGAAGATTTATAATGATCTAGGGGGAAGGGGATTTGGACCTAGAGGAATTCAAAGTGGTTATCACTGTGTTCTTTTTCTTTCTCTGTATTTGTTCACACTTGTGATTCCTTATCAATGGTGATCAATTTTCTTTTATTTTTTTTATTTGTCCATGTATTAATATTAATGAGTGATTGATTTACTCTTGTTCTTATTCATACAATGATTGAATGAGGTTTTATTCTTTGCAATGGTGATGTAAATTTGTTAATGAGCTGATTTTCACTGTGAATTTACTATCATAAGTGTTGGAAGTATCTGGGATAGTTTCAGACCAAAGTTTTCATTTTTCTCATTATTTTATCAAGCCTATTATTTGATGTGAAGTTGCTAAGGCCACTTTAGCTAAATGATATAATTGGGAATTTGTACAGTAGATGAATTTGATTGTCCTTATGGTCAAATCCCTGTGACTTTACATCTTATCTTTCAAGATTAAATTTGAATTCATTGCATGTTACCAAGATGACCTGATTACAGACTATGGTGACTCTTGGAGTGATAACATAAATGGTACTGTTGTCGAGGAGCGAAGTGTGAATCTATCTTCCCTGTGAGAATGACATAGATTCATCTCTTGATGGTAGACAAGAGAGGGACACAAAAAATCAACTGTATTATCTACCCGGGGACTCCACAATCAGAGACTCCACTGGGGAGGATCCTATAAACAGAAAAATGAAGGGGAAGAAGTGTAAAACTAGGTATCAGTTCATTAGTTTTCTACATGAACTCATGTTCTTATTTATCAACTCATTTTTTCTTTTCCCTTCACATATAAAGAGGATCATCTTATGCTTTGTCTATTCAGATGATCATAAGCCTTCTTTTATATATCCATCCTCGCTAGAAGAAAATTTGCAGCCTCTTTGTGTTGTTGTGGTTGGTCCTGAACCTTCACTTCATCCTATTGAGAAGAATGAGGTTTATATCTCCATCCCTCCTGAACATTCTCAGCCTTGTGACCATGAGAATGATGAAATCGATTCAAAACCTTCCCAGATCTTATTGCCTTCTGCTATTACTCATGAGCCTTGTCATCAACTTGTTAAACCTTGCTTTCAACCCACATAATTCCAGTCTGGAGTCAGAAAAGGGGTGTTTAAACCTCTCAAATTTCAATCTCACCTTCATCCTTTTCCTCCCAAATTTGTTGAGTATCTTCCCCGGTTTACCAGAGAGGATCATGTTTTAGTTGAGAAACATTTGGGAGCTTTTTCAAATTTTGTTGATAATCTAGAAATTATACATAAATATTTTGTTATGAGATTATTTTCTAAATCTTTAATGTGAGAGGATCCTTTATGGTTTAGAGATCTGGAACCTGGTTCAATTGGTTCATGGAATGATTTTTATTATGTTTTTTCAAAATATTTGGATGAGAACAAGTCTCTTGATCAATACCTCGCTGATTTTTATACTTTTAGGAGAGGAGAGGGAGAAGTTTTTCCTGTCTTCAACAGGAGGTTCTACAACGTTTATCATAGAATGTCTATTAAAATCCATCCTACTGAGGTTGATTCCATGGTACAATATACAATGGCACAACATCCTAATCTATTCCTATACCTCAGAGAAAGAAAGTCACCATCCTTGCAGTAGATGTTTGTTCTGCAGAGGAAGTGGAGAGTAATCTTTGGGCATGTGCACAACTCTCTTGTTAGATCTTGGACAATGTTTTGGATGAGGAAGAAATTGAGGAAGTTTATGGAAAAAAAATACTATCCAATCTTAAAATTGTTTCAACATGCTTGCACATCATTTTCAGATATTAAATCTTTTTATGATCTTGAAATTATTAAATCATATTTTTCCATTGTTAAAGATGCAAATGTAAATGCTTATAACTCATACTAGCAAGATGAATTTACATATGAAGATCATCCTTTTCCTAATTATGAGAAAAGGGATGATTTTGTTTATGATGAATATCATTAGGAAGATGTTGTATAAGGTGGTGACATTTCTATTTTACAGAAAGTTGTTGCCCCTCATCATCTTACTGTTGACTTAGAAAACCAGTTAACATTCTTGGCTCATGACAAACTCCTTGATTATATGCTTTTAAACTTTGGTCAATAAGTTAGGAAGGAGCTATAGGAACATGTTATTTTTTTCTCTTTTTCATCAATAGATGGCCAACAGGGAGAAAGTCAACAAGCAAATAAAAAGGAACATATTTTTGTATCAACATGTACTAATTCTCCCAGTATTGACTTTGTATCTAACAATTTTAGAGCATATTTTTCAGAGGACAAGAAAGAGGAGATTGAGAAATCATATGGTCAATCTACAATGTTTTTTTCTTCTAATAAATTTGACCAACAATTTCAAGAAGACACTACAAATAAGTTTCTTTCCCAAGGAGATAATCAACAACTAGAAAAATCGTTTCTTGTCCATGATTGCTTTGAAGCATGTGATAACTATGGGATGTTTCAAGGAGGTGAAGAGAATCACAATCTTGTCAACAGACCATAGATTATGAAGGAGAATCCTAGTATTCTAATGCATCCATAATTCTATCATGTGATTCATGATCCTATAGCCATATGCATGGAGTCATATGTTTCAGATTTTCTGAAAAAATTCAAATTGCATTATTTCACCGATACTCATGGGTGAGCATGGTTTTTTGAAAGAGTTTATGTCACTGATTTTATATTTCTATTATTATGCATTGATTAGTGACATATATGAGATCATTTCATTCATCAAGTTACTTGAATGGTTACTGTGGAAATATTCTTTCACTTGACCAAGTTGCAATTTTGGTTAGGGTAGGGTAGCATAGGTAATAAGCTCGCTTCCCAGGCCTTTCTTTCCTTCAATTTGTAGTGGGTTTTTTAGTTTTCATGAATAAGAAGTGGTAATAGAAGTTGGTTCCACAGATGAATCCATAGCCCAATAGCTAAGGCACTGGAGTTGCAGTAGTTCTTAAAGCCTCACAGGGAGGACTCTATCCCCTGTGGAGCCAATGTTATCACATGAAGTTGTAAAGGGTCACATGTAGTCATTATGCATAATTCATCCTTATATTTTTGAAATTGTTAGGGAAATATTATATTTTCACCTACTGAAGGCATTTACAGGCTCATAGTCCATCTAAGACTTTTTGTGTTTTTTAACATTCATTGCATAAAAATGTAAAACATAGAAATTTTGTAGTGCCTGGCGCTACGAAATCATCTACAAAGAATATTTTGTAGTTTCTCTACAAAAGGAATTACAAAATCACCTATCCAAACAAAGAAAAGGCGTTACAGAATCACCTAGCCAGACACAAAAAAGGTGCTACAGAATCACCTATCCAAAAATAGAAAAGGTGCTATGGAATCATCTAGCTAGAAACAAAAAAGGTGCTACAGAATCACCTAGCTAGACACAGAAAAGGCGCTATGGAATCTGCAGAGCAGTTTTATAGGAGGGCGCTACGAAATTTCCTGTAGCGACTGTTGCTACAAATTTGATCATAAAACCAAAACGACAAAGTGGACTTCTCTAAAAAAAATTGTGATGGAAGATGATATCCCTATTGACTTGCTGACCAAATTGAAACCTAACCCATTTTGTAATTTGAGAGAAACAATTAAAACACCAGTGTGTTGCGGAATGTGCTGCAAATTCTCTATTTTGCATAGTTGATTGGATATTCGCCTTGTTGGGAGGTTTCTAGCTGTCAAGGAGGGTTTAAATGAATTCTCATTGATCAATTATATGTCAAGGGACATGTGCAACTAAGTTTTATCTCCATTAAGACCTCATGCAGTGAGTTGGAAACAATTCATTAAAGACTTCCAGCAATTTCCTGAAAATTATCAGCTTCTTGGATTTTTGTTAATACATAGAATCCAATGGAAGAGATGGGATTCGACCTCCTAAGGATATTATGATGATTTTTCTATTTAAGAGAGGATGGATCTATTGGAGAAGATTTAGAATGAGCTATGGGGAAGGGGGCTTTGGACCTGTAGGAATTCAGAGTGGTTATCATTGTGCTATTTTTCTTTCTCTGTATTTTTTCAGAATTGTGATTCCTTATCAATGGAGATCAATTTTCTTTTCTTTTATGTCTTTCTCTGTGTACTAATATTAATGAGTGACTGATTTACTCTTTTTCATATTCATACGATGATTGAATGAGGTTTTATTCTTTGCATTGGTGATGTAGAATTTGTTAATACATAGATTTTCGCTGTGAATTTATTGGCATAAGTGTTGGAAGTATCTAGGACAATTTTAGACCACAATTTTCCTTTTTCTCATTCTTTAATCAATCCTATTGTCTGATCTGAAGTTGCTAAGGCCACTTTTTCTTAAGGATATAATTGAGAATTTATACAGTAGATGAATTTGATTGTCCTTATGGTCAAATCCTTGTGACTTTACATCTTATCTTTCAAGATTAAATTTGAATTCATTGCATGTTACCAAGCTCACCTAATTACAGTCTAGGGTGACTCTTGGAGTGATAACACCTAATATTGTCAACATTTATTTTTTATTTTAGTGCATCTCTTATGATGTCTTCCCTTTCTCCTCCTTGTTGTCCATATACAACATCCAAGGGAGAAGGTGGGAAATACCACAAAATGGAATTATTGGTAGCAGTGTGAACTACTCTATAATAAGAGTGTTGAATATAAATAAAATTTTCAGCCTAGCTCTTTGGATTTTTTTTTATTGTAACCCCTCAAAATTCGAACCAATGTCTTATTTTACTATTGTATACTCATTTATTTATGGATGGATAGTTTTATATCTCTTTGACTTGGTGTCCATATTTTCTGAAAGTGTAGTACAAAGGGCACTGAGAAATCTAGTATGCCTATCTATGTTGATTCTCATACTTATCCCAAAGTGCACCTAGACTTGTTCAAAGAACATGTTTTCTACTTATTGTCATTTGATGGTATTTTTACAAGGCATATGAATTCACATGTTACTAAACCTATCAATTACCACAAAAAAAAATTCATGTCCCTTAATAGAAAACTACCCACAAAATCCATGGAGATGTTATCCTAGGGTCTAGTGGGTACAAGTAATGGATGGTATAAGCATTAATTTCTATTACTAGGATTTCTATTACAATATAATATGAATCTTCTAATAAAACAAAATACACGTTATTGCATTTTGGACCAACACATATACCTTTATATGTTTGTAACTATATTTCCAACACGAAAATATATTTCAACCTTGGAGGTGTGAGCCTCTTTAATAAGTTGTCATATTTTACCTTTAGAAACATAGAGTTTTTTTTATCTTGTAAAGCAACCCATTTTGAATGTTATAGTAATCCTTATAATCACCTTCTTCTACACTGATTTGGCCTTGAAGCTACTAAAACAACTATTTAAAGTCCTCTTCTTTTATGTATGCCTCTTTGTATGCATCATGGGTAAAATTCTTTGAGTGTATAAGTGTTCCAAAATATACAATATTGGATGTGAGTGGCCTTGAAATCATGTTTGAAAACTTATTATTACTTCCATTATTATATTTGATGACTATATGAAACTACAATAAAAAAACCATCCACTTGTAGTGTCTATTTTTCTAAATTTTAACCTAGGCCTACAAATACTGTAGTGGTCAGTAATAAATTTTCATAATGGTTTCCTTTACCATCATATAATCATGGGTGATTTTAGCAGCGAAATTGTGCTCATGGGCAAAATTAGGGGGTTTGGAATTTTGGTTGGGCGAATTATTTACATGGAGTGGTTTGAGGGATTTGCAAATATACATTCCCAAGTTTATTTTCAAAAACTTATATATAAAACCCTTATCCCATGGATATTTGTGAGGGAAGAACATGGAAATCCATTTTAGCCCCTTAAAATTCAAACTAGATCCTCCCATTCATTCTGATTTTCTGGTAAAGGCTATGATTTAGAGGTATTTCGCCCCCATTTTCTGGTAATGGAAATGATTAAGAGCTATTTCTCCCTAATTTTATGGTACCGATAATGATTTAGAGGTATTTCTCCATGGGCACCCTCAAATCAGGAGTGGAGAGGCCCTGCGCCTGCCTTACCTTACCTACATTGAAGGCCCACTGGAAAGAATGAACAGTGGGGACAAATGCACTAGGAGAAACAGGGTCTAAATTTGGTACCTATCCCTCATCGTGATGATTTCTTCTAGAAAGCCCTTGCCTTGCTTGTTTTATTTATTATCACTATACATTCCTATAATTTGAGATACAACTTTAACTAACCGTATTGGTTTCGATATATACTATTCACGCTCTCACCCATTTTGTTCAATGTGTCTTCCCTAATTTTCTTTCACGATTCACTTGTTTTGTTTAACGTGTCTTCTCTAATTTCTTAAATGGATGGATGGTGTGTCTACTTTAATATCAGAACAAAATATGGGTTACAATATTTTTATGCAATGGGAATGTTTTTCAATGGCTTCAGGTTGGTTCATTAATATCCTCATATTATTGATTGAAAGAAACTTCATTCTCAGGAAGAGGGTTATTTACTTCATCCATGGAATCAAAATCAGTGTGCATAAGTGTATTAGGCTTGCCTCGGTTATTCTGGCATTGAGTCTACTATTTGATCCCCATGTTGAGTGCTCCACCAAGGGCCATAAGGTGTTGGCCTATGTGACTAGGCTATTTGTCATATGATTCATTCATTACTAACATATCTCGTATATATTGTCTACATGCCTCTCTTTGTTGTGATCTTTGTTGGAAATTGATAAGTGATATTCTCGATCATATCTCTGAAATTTGGATATTTTTCTTAGATCAAGATGAGTTACAAATTTTCTTGTATTTTGTTATAACTTGTGTCATTTTCTCTCTAGTTCTTTGGTTATTTTTCTAAGTAGGTTTTTCTTCTACATTTTTGTTACAGGTTTTTTCAATATGAAAAGCATAAATAATAGCATCGAGTCGCCAGTGTCTATGGGCACTAGGAAACCTTGCAAAAAACTAGACAAAATGAACCCTCTGCAGGAGCATTCAACACTTATAAGACAAAATGTATGCAGTATTTTCTAATTCAGCATGACCCTCATTGATTTTCTCTCTATGGGGTTTAGGAATTATGGACACATATGTGTTTTAAAATCGATATGTAGGACACAATACTTTCTATTTGGGATTTATAGCTTATGGATATATTTGTGTTTTTGGATTGATATAAGACATGTTCATGTCATTCTCACTGGCAAGTTCCTTTTAATTTTCAATATGCCACATTCTCTTATGTTGACAATGTTTTTCCCATAGAATATTAAAGGTTTTATTGTAGCATTATCATGGAAATTTGAAAATTAGATTCCAAGAAACTTACGGCCCAGATATTTTTTCCTCTAGAAGACCTTTCTAGTGACTACAAGATGAGAAAATGTGGACTTCGAGGATAAAAGCTACTATACTTTTGAAGTTAGCAGTTTGTTATCTTTCAGCCAATTTTTTCCCATAGTCACACTGAACTATAAATTTATCGTCCCATCGTAGCATTCTCATATGTTCCTCCTCCCACATGCAAATAATTTTTTAACTCTTTCATATATATATTTCCCAAGAAACACTGTGAGCAAGAACCAAAGCATCCAAGCCACTTACATTAAAAATTTAGTAAGAGGACTTTGCAATTGCATTTTCTTTCCTCTAAATAAACACAACTCATTTCTTGTGTTACAACCATTTGAAGAAGTTGATCAGTTGTCCAAATTGGCCCTCTGTCATGCACATTAATCAATGCTAGCTCAAGCAAGGGTCCATAATTACTCATTGACACCATTCAATTGATACAAGCAAGGTCGGTATGAAATCAGGCTCAATGCACTCCACTTTTTGAAGAGTTCCAAGGCTTTGTTAGGATATCCATTCTAATAATGTTGTTGGTAGAATTAAGTGCTCCAAATTGTTTCTAGCCTTCTAGAACCATTTCTTAGAAAACTTCCATTCCTACCATTGTAATTACATCAGGTATGCATAATAACACATACCGTGGAAGCATCAAAGAAATACACAATGGAATTGTTACATGAGGTATATCTAAGAGTTTGTTAAACTCCAAAAGTCTCTCTAGGCTGTGAATTGAGAGAGCTCGGTAACTAACTCAAATGCTCAATAAAGGGTATAAATTGGATCGAATTGGATGACTTGATATGATTTCATTCACTCAAAACACACATGGATACACTCAAACATAAAAGGTTTTCAACTATACTTGTTCATAAAGTTTTATCAAGAAGTAAATGGATGACGAATACTCATCATACTAGCAGAAGAACACACACAATTGCATATATGGATGACTAGCTATAATAGGCAGAATAACATGTGAGTCTAGTCTGTGACTTAATCTCTTGTTGATATATAATCAAAATCGATGGCTAGACTGAAAATCTTAAAAGGGTCAGTGGATGTCCTCTGATGCTTTTACGTAGCTGAGTTATGCACCAATAGGTGCTACCTTGCACCAGCAAGCAATGGGTGCATGGAGAGGAATTTGATAGGAATAAAAGGGCAAAAAAAACTATTATATCCCAATCATTTACACTAACAATCATGCAATTCAAGAATATGGGATATTTCCATAGTCAACAATAGAAGAGTTGTAACCATTAAGTGGCCAGAGAAAAAAATGGAAACCTGTCCTTAAACTTACAAAACCTTTTATGGTTTATGTCTGATTATTTGATATGTTGATATCTACAAATTTCTTTGTTAGTTTGTTATTTTTTGCAATATATCTTTAAGTTGTTATATTTACAATGTATAGTTGAGCTATTAGTTTTTGAAGATATAAGTATCAATGTATTACACCATCAACCAAAGAGAATGAATATATGTTATAAACCATTGTAAGACCAAATAACTAATACATAGAATGAGCTCGGTTACAATTCAATCCACAGATTGAGTTGGCATCTCTGGAACCATTTAAATTGTAATAGCATTTTGAGTTGCATGTAGAATATTTTTATCTTCATTCATTCCCATAGTAAGGGTTCATCACAGCCTTTAAAGTGAGTGGCCATGTGCCACAAGAGGGAGCAACATGAGAAATCTTTAGCCATTTAAGTTCAATATTTTTTTTGTGGTACAACCACACATTTTAGGATTGGTCTATAGGAAAATTTAGTAATAGAACTAACATAGTCCAAACTAGTTGGTCAGATTATATAAGATATTTGTATTTTATTATCAATCTCTCATATAGGAATAAGAGAAAATATTGACTGAGTTTATGTTTGTGCCCTGCCTTAACCTCCCTACTTTGGGATACTTAGGAGTTAGTCAATTATTGTATGATTCCATCTTCTTTGATCAATTCCCATTGGATAGTTGATGTGTGGTTACTCAATGTAAAAGGGCCATATTTATTAAATAAGATGACCCTTCGTTGCATCTGGAAGGGGAAGCTTCAAGACTTGGTTTAAGTTAGAGTTTAGCAAGATCGACACTATCCTCTCTTAAGAGTGTGACACATCAAAGTATGAGAGAAGAAAATGTAAAAGTATCAATTGAAAATGATCTTAAGGGATAGGTAACTTAGAAAACAATTGCCCATTAAAGAGGGATTGGAACATGGAATGTGTGTGTTTCTTCAAATTAATATAACATGAGTGCCCAAGCAATGTATCATTCACCACATATCATTCATCATCATTTAGAACCATTGTGATCTCAAGATTCATATGCTAAAGTTGACCAACAAAGTTGCAACGAGAGAAGATTGTAGTGCTCTTATCAAATCGGGATTTACTTTGATCAATGAAAAGGAAGCAGCTTTGTACCAAGCATTACTATCAACATTCAAATATTTTATCCCAATGACCTTGCAATAAAAAATAATATATGTAGTGTTGTATTAAAGCCACAAGGACAACAAAGTTGCATTAATCCAATGAATATTGTCAACCAAATGAGGATGTCAGATCTATGTATATGAGACAGTAAAGAGCACTTAAACCACATATATATTCCCAACAAGTTTTGTTGTAATACAAGTTTCCAGACTATGTAATCAAAACAATAGATAGAGCATGATCAGATTGCAATGTTAAACCACTTCACAACAATGACTTTTATTATGAGTTTAATACCACATGCGATAGAAAGAGAAAATGTTGTGAAAGGACAACGGTTAAGTCAATGTACTAGTGACCAAAAGCATTATCAAGTTTAGATTAAAATCAAAGACAAGTCCTATGTGTTTGTCATTCAATTTGTGTGCTCAACACCATGAAATATCATTGGTTATTTATCCACATATAATGACAACATTTAGTGTTCTTTAACCCAGAGAATTAAGATGGTATTTAATGTGTGTTTGCACCATAACATATAGTCAAAGGAAAGTCACAACTAATTATCACAAAATGGAGGAATAAACTCTCCACAAGGTGCAAGAAGGTAGCAATATTTACCACATACTTAAACACATACCATTATCATTTAAATGAAACCAAAATTCTGTAGTGTTAGACAATGTATAACCCTCAAAACAACAATTATAAAAAAGGTGACATTTTTCTCTCTAAGTGAGGTCGTTGGACCTTTTATTGCACTGATTGTTTCTTATGGAATGTTTAGAGAAGAAACACATCAAAACGATGTAAGGACAAACATTATATCGTTACCCAAATTATGAACTTTGGTTTCTGTAGTGAACAAAACCCCTTGAACAGTGACCCAAACGAGATGATGATTTTGATGTTTGATGAGGATGTTGGGCCTCCTTTAGAATTAGTCCATTATTAGAAACAATGTAGAACAATAAAGTAGTGCAATGTTGTAAATGCTATGATGAACCAAGCTAGGAATGTATTCAGAGTTATGAACCAGAGAAGGAAATAAATAAAGACCAACTAGAGACCAAGTGTTGCACTTATTTCTTAATTGTTTCACTAGATGTGAACACATATATACCAAGATGATGCATCAACTTTGGAAGAATTAGGTGATGAATGATCTAGTCAAGAACTATATCACATGTTCAAATCATTCCATCGAGGCAAACACAACAATAATCATATTCAAAGGAAACTTAATGAGATTAGGGTTAGATCCAAAGTAATAGGCAATGAAACTAGATCTAAAACCCTTTGTAAATGCCAACAATAAAAACATTCTATGAAGAACAAGATAGCGGGTGATATCCAAGCATTTATAAAATATACCAATGAATGAGTATTTAGATCCAAGTCAATCTAGATTAAAGATAAAAATGTAGTCAAACCCTAGATTGCTAAGAAACAAAAAAAACAAAAGGGGGAAAAGACAAATTTTGTTTTTTTTGTGATTGGAGAAGAAGATAGACCAGTGCCTTAGGAAGGGATATGGGGTCACTGCAAAGATCTAAGTGAATATTAGGGTTTTAAGATAAGATGATGTTGGAGGTAACTAAAGAGTATTAACTATCAAGCGATGGAAAACATGGTTCTTTAAGTTTGGATGCAGAGATTGATTCACTAGGAAGTCTCTCCAAGTAATAGTAAGGTGATCTCAAAGCATGGCCCTTTGCAAGAAGGAAGAGCCCCTAGAGATCCTAACTCAATGTAAATTGTGTACTCATGAAACTACCTGACACCATGCATCCTGCTTTACAAGTTAGACCTATCTATTGGTATCATATGTTATGTGTCGATTTCTGCACATGTTTGATAGATCCGAGAGAGAATTGCTTGTTCTGGAACTTATATTCATCAGCTCAATGTTTTTTGTTCCTTCTTTAAGAAGATACATGTACTTATGTTTCTAAGTTAAACCTTATCTTATATATTCCTATTTTTCATTCTCTTTATTCTATGTGTTCAAAATTTCAGGTTGGATGTATACATATCCATGTAACCAGATTCCCTTTTAAAAAGAAATTTCTCTATTGTAATGTGTTGTAATGGATATTTAAATTTTATACAGGGTTTGTCACCAAGTAGTTCTTGTTTGTAATAGGAAGGTTATTAATTAACCTTCATTTATTGAGCATTGAGTCTTTAATTGTTTAATCAAACAATGAAGGTTGGTGATTTGACATTTTTCAAATAGGATTAAGTCATGGGAAACACTTGGGATTTATAAACAGTGTGCTTGTAGGTCAGTATGGCACATGACCACTAGACAATTTTAACTTTTGTCCTTATAATTCATGCATATTCATTTTGGACTATGCTTTAGGCTATTGCTCCCTCCAACAGGTTTTGAACCAAAATCCATTCTCTTTGTCTCACTATGACACACATATATAGAAACAACATTGGCAATGCTCTCTCACGCATAGATATAGCAATGGCATTGACAATGGGCTCTCTCATTCAGAGATATAGGCTATAACAATGACAATGACAAGGCACAAAAACCTATAAAAAATTATTTATTTTTAAAGGGAAGAAAGAAAGAGAAGACACATAGAGGACAATGCCATCGGCATCAAATGTCATGCCCATTATCAAAGAGTATTGGCATTGGCATTATATGTGAAACCCACCAAGGAACACAACAAATAAAATGTTTTTAAATTGAGTACAACAAATTATTAGTAAAAAATTAATCATGCTACTTTCCTGGTTTAGAACAGGTAGGAGATCCTCGTCTATGCATAAGATTTCCTTAACCTCCTCAAGTTTGCTAGTCAACTTAATGGTTAAAACTCTAAAATGGTTACAACTCTTCTATTGTTGACCATGGAAATATCCCATATGCTTGAATTGAATGATTGTTAGTGTAAAATATTGGGATCCAATATTTCCGTTTTCCCTTTTATTCCTATCAAATTCCTCTCCATGCACCCATTGCTTGTTGGTGCAAGGTAGCACCTATTGGTGCAGAACTCATCTACGTAAAAGCATCAAGGGACACCCACTGACCCTTTTAATATTTTCAGGCTAGCCATCAGTGAGGTAGAATTTCAATCTATGACTTAATCTCCCATTGATATATCATCAAAGATGATAGAGGGATATGCAAGAGTGTACAATGAGGACCTTGACAAACATAACCACTAATGCTTGCAACATCGTCTAGAGGATGGAAAAAATCATGTTTCTTTTTCCAAATATGTAAAACGAGTATATTACAGTTTAATGAATACATTTTCATATTATTATATATGGTTTTATACTTTATCAAAAAATTCACCAATACTTTATAAGGTTTTATAATTCAGTGAAAGATTTGCCAAGATTTTACAAGAGTTTATAATACAGTGAAATATTTGCCATTTTTTTACAAGATTATATAATTGACTAAAAGATTCGCCAAAAAATTATATATACATATTATATTATTTATAAAATAGCCTTCAGGTTTCCCTATGTATCATGGGTATTCACCCATTTATTATACATATAAATTTAGAGGGGGTTCTTAAAATCACCCCTGCATATAATTCTTCCACTTTTAACAGCTTGACCAAGGTGTAAAATTCCTTATCATATGCAGGGTAGTTTAGGACTTTTCCATGAAATATTTCAGAATGATATCATACTATCTTACCTCCTTGCATCAAGGTTTCTCCCATAGCATATCCCCTTGCAGTCATATCCACTTCTAGATGCTTATGTGAGTTGGTAAATGAAAGAAATGGTGATTTACTAATCTTTGATTTTGTCTCATCAAAATATTTTTACTGATTCTTAAACTCTTACCACTAGTTGTTATGGCATAAAGTGGTGCACCTACAACAAAAAGGGATTCTATAAATATCCTTAGGTACTTCAATACTCCCCAAAAAGATCTAAAATCAATGACATTAGTAGGAATTTTACAATTGATAATGGACTCCATATTTTCATGATCTATCTTGAGTTCCTCTCCACAAATAACATACCCAAAATACACTAATGAATTCTGAGAAAACTCAGTCTCACATTTATTGAAGTTAGACACCAATTGATTCCTTTTTAGAGTCTCTAAAACCTACATGAGATTTGAGATATTCTCTTTCCAGGTAGAGATATAAAACAATATATCATCTATGTAAGCTATCACAAATAAATTTAAAAAGGGATGCAATATGATATTCATAAAATACATAAATTTAGTTGGTGCATTACATAAACCAAAAGGAATTACCAACCATTCATATAGACCTTGGATTTTCTTGAAGGAGGTCTTCTAGGTGCCTTATTATATAATTCATACCTATTGGTATCTTGATTTGAGATCGAACTTGGTGGAGTACTTGACATGCTACAAATGATCTAACAATTCATTGATCTTAGGTAGAGGGCATTAATTCTTAAGGGTGATATTGTTCAAGTCGTTATATAGTCGATACACATTCACGAAATCCCATCCTCCTTTGTTACTATGATTGACAAGATGATATGGTTGGTTAAATTCCTCCCTAATCTTGAAGTTGCTATAATTGTTTCTTCACTTCATCAGTTTCTAGGATAGACTATCTATATAGCCTAATATTTGGAAATGAGGAGTTAGGAAACAATTGTATTTCTTAGACAAGGTAATACTTTTAAGGCTCATGAAACAATTTTCTTGTATTCCTACAACAATTCCTCCAAATAACAATTATTCTATTTAGTAATGTTGATGAGTGAAACTATGTGAGACATTCTCCAGGACACAAACCTGAGAGAGAGCCCCTCAGAGAGGTGTGTGGTTCCTATCTAAGATAGAGATGGAATGTAGAGATGGCCTTCTCCTTACATAGAGTTGAGAAGAACTCCAGATGATTCTCCTATGTAACGCAATGATAAAAGAGACCTACAGAGTTGGATGTGCATGTTGTTGAGCACAAGGTGAACATGTGAAATCCCAAAGTGATGGGTTCATCATCATGAGAAAAGAAATGAAGATGATGTATTAGCCTCCTCTGACCAGATAGCTGATGAGAAAATCCAAACGAATATCCTATGTAATGCATTGAGAAAGAATATTTGTTGAGTGGACGTGCCTGTGGACGAGCACAGGTGAACGTGATCCTAGTGGTTGAGAACTAGTGAAGAAGTGGTTCTTCTATGTAATGCAGTGAGCCAAAGATATGGACATCCCTATGGATGTGCCCCTAGTGGATGAGTACTAGTGGGTGTATAATATCCCTTGCTATATTGTTCAATATTCAGACTTGCCTGTAACCCTAATTGTAAATGTAAAGGGTACAAGTCGGCCCCATCTTAATGTGATTGATAAATTAATGTAAAAGATAATTAATCTGGTTAATATCAATTATATTTTGAGATAAAGAGGTCGACCCTTTTGTGCCAATAGACACTTCTATTGGCAGGTTCAGTATAGTATAAGTAAAGGTAAATTTTCCATTGAGGAATCATATCTTTTGTGTGAGTTTGGAAATTTCAGCAAGTACATCTTCTTCGGAAAAGTGCACACCTCTCTTGGGCACTAGTCTTCTAGGGTTTGTGAGCACCCTTTTGTGTGTTAGTTTTTCATGGTGGTGAAGGTATTCCTCTTGAAGAATATAGAAAAGGATTGGTTGGGTTTTCTTCCCTTATTGAGAGGGGTTTCCCATGATACTTCTTGTGTACTTGTGCATGGTGTTTCTTCTTGTGATCTTGGTTCCTACAACATTATTGGTTATGGTTAAGATAAATGATAAAAATGGAATGAAATTCATGATTAACCTTGATTATTGAAAAATCAACATGGAATCAGACCATAGGTCTTGAAGAACCCCTGCACAAGCATTAAAAAGGATAAACCTTCCTCCTTCTGCAGTTACGTATGACCTCTAGTGTTTCTGTAGAAATGCATATGACCCTCATTTGATCATCCCTTTCCCTCCTTTATAAGTATATGTTGGAGCTAAAAATTGGACCAAGATGTATGTCCCTCCTCAACGCATCTCTAGAGACCTTCAAAATAAAATTCCGAGGATTTTGAGTTTTTGGCCCTAGGGTTTCTAGGGTGCCGAG
Organism: Picea engelmannii; assembly: GCA_009831015.1. Lineage (NCBI taxonomy): Eukaryota > Viridiplantae > Streptophyta > Pinopsida > Pinales > Pinaceae > Picea > Picea engelmannii. The sequence continues at coordinate 221,670 of ML793026.1, forward strand.
ATTTTCTGCAAAATCCTGATCTTAGGATCTAGGATGATTTTAAGGATGGAAATTTGTTTTAAAATGTATAAATCTTGGCGAATCTTACTAATCCTTCATATGCCAACTATAAATGTTTGACGATAATTTTGTAAAAATATTCAAATTTCTAAGGATTTTATATAGTTTTTATAAAATTTTGGCGATTTTTAAGGTAAAATAATTTTATCCTATAGAAATTAGGTGAATCATTTTTAAAATAGTGAATCTCGTTTTTGGAAAAACCATAGAAAATTAGCCCATGAGCGAATATTAGCCCCTAAAATCATCCATGCTTAGGATCTATGCAACTTATTTAAGAAATGTTTTCAATTCAACAAGAATTCTTGTGACACTCTCAAAGTTGATTGTTGGCATTCATAAGCCCCCAAAAAATCCAGGGTTACTAATCCAACCTAATCATTAGGTTTTCCAAATCTAGTTGGTGAGAGTTTGAAGAATCCGAAAAAATGAATAACATAACCTTAGTAGAAGATAGGCTTGATGGATCAAGTAACTTCAGCTCCTAGAAATAAAGGCTTCATGTCACCCTTGAAGAAGATGACCTTTTGGATGTGGTAACTAAAACTTTACTAGCCACAACTAGTGATGAAGAGAAGAAGATAAGAAAGGAACAAGATGTCAAAGCAGGAAAATTAATCATCTACTCAGTAAGAGATCATCTCTTAGCTTGTATTTCCAACCTAAAGACAACTTATGAAATGTATGAAGAATTAAATAAAAAATTTGAAAGTGACAGCACCCTCAAAGCTATTACCTTGAAGAGCCAACTTCAAAGTACCAAGATGATGAAAGGTGACACAATTGATATCTTCTTTATGAAGCTATCAAAGATTAAATCACAACTAGAAGTCATTGGAGAAACATGTCTAATAGAGAAATTGTCTTATCCACTCTCAACAACCTTCCAAAACATTGGGATCCTTTTCTTCAAAGTATCATTGGAAGCGAAAGTCTACCAACCTTTGATCATCTAGGGATAGATTGTACTCAAGAAGAACTTAGACTTAGAAATAGAGGAGTGGAAGACTCCCTAGAAGAAAATCATGCTCTTGCACTTCATACAAAGAAAGGAGGAAGATTCAAAAGAAAATTAAGACAAACATTAAAAGATGAAAAGTCTTTATCAAACCCAATTTGTAATCAGAGAAGATATTTTTTAGAAATTCAGTGCTTCAGATGTGACAAATATGGGCACTATGCAAGAAATTGTCCAGCCAAGAAGAAGGGAAGAAAATATGCATCTACCACTAACATTGATCCAGATCCACCTCAAAAGAATGAATATAAGGGAGAGGAGAAGTACTTCCTCTAAACTAAACATGACTACAAACCCAAGTAAATCAATTGATCTCTAATTTTCTAGTTGATTGCAATCCCTAGTATGGTAGCCCTCAAAGCCTTGGACCATTGTCCTTGGTACGAGAGTCCAAATCTTATTTGATTGATTATTATACTCGAAAAAAAGACATTAAAATATATAGCAAAGCAATAAATGAAGATTTCTTTCCTTCGGACTAAGGAGAGTTGCTTGACTCGGAGGGAGTCAAAAACAAAATAAAAAGAAGAAAGAGTTAATATCCTCAACAATTTAGATGAAGAAAAACAATATTCCAGCAAATTCATCTACTCCAGTTGATATGACTAGAGATATTACAATGAGGCATAAAAGGCATGCCCAAGGTTGAAAAAACTCTTCTAGTAGACATAGAAACATACAAGTCCCTCAAGGGACACCTTGAGAAAGTAAAAGATTTTTTCAAAGCTATCATTTAGTCATGAGCCACTCCATTGAAGAAAAAACAAGAGAAACATATATGGAAATATGCCATAACAAAATAACACCATTGTGTCCTAAAGAATGATGTATAAGATATTATTAGATACAAGAAGAGAAGTCTGTGGTAACTTCCAAGTGGATCTATAAGAGAAAGCATGAAACCAATGGAAGTTTCAAGAAATACAAAGACAAAGGATTCTCACAAACAGAGGGAGTTGTCTATGATAATACACTTGATTCAGTAAGCCTGATAAAATTCCATCCATACTACCATCCATGAGTTGGAAACTATATCAGATGAATGGACTCTTGATGAATTTGGGTTTTAACAAGATTGTTGTTGATCCAAACCTATGTTATTACAAGTGTTGGTGACATGATCTGGATTTTCTGAGAAGAACAAGATGAGTATATATTATTAAAATATTTTTAACACAAAATAATAGAGATACAATAAAATTGGTTTTCTATTCAATAAGGAAATAAGCTGAAACTATAAAATGCAACAGAAAACAAGCTTGTTGGAATGGTGGTAGCTTATCTCTAAGAAGAGATGTGATGGCTACACTCATTCACAATAAGATGGTTACAATGAGGATCTGAAGTCCTTTTGCAATAAACAGAAATGTAAAAAAACCTAGACATCCAAAATCCTAACCCTAGGAGATGAAGCGCCAAAAGTCACGTGGGCCTCGTTTGGGTAGGTTAGTACATCAACATCCCAAGGTCGTAACCTTTCCATACAATCTCTATTTTAGGCACACAATAGCCCATTGGAAAGGTATAACCAAGAATAAAATTGTTTTACTGGCCCAAGTCAGTGCCTTCGACAGTCACCTTGGCCCCAAATCCCCAAAAAACGTTGTTTAGGGCCTCAAAATGGCCCCAAAATTTTGGAACCCGAAAAATGCCAAGGTGGAAAACTATTTTTCAAGCCAGTGGAATAGGTGGGTGGCCAATGATATCCACCTAGATAAATCCTCCATCCTTAGGAAGAAATGGTCTCCATTGTGTTGATTTCCCCCATCAGATGTGGAAATTTCTACTGAATTTGGCCTCGAGTGAGCCACTTTCCTTGGTGTAGTAGTTTCCCTACTTTGACGACTTGATAAAGTTGTATCCTTTGTTGTTGAGTGCCATTGAACTATGTGTCCATAATACAATCACTGGATACCTATTTCATGTAGTCAGGGTTGGGCTCTGTTGGTGTCAATTGCTATGCCATCTTTGACGTGTCTAATAATGGTGGAAAATATGGCCAAAGGAGAGCCACGTTGAAGACTGGATGCAGACCAAGGAAGGGGGGAATGTTGAGCTCAAAATCATTGTCACCCACAACCTTGGTGATTGTGTACGACCCACAACAAAGTGGGAAAATATTCCTATGGGCCCCTGTAAGGTGTTCTTTCTGCAAATGCAACCAAACTTTGTCACCCACCTGAAACTTATGTTTCACCTGATATTGATCATGGAATTATTTCTACTTGGCATTAGACTTGTGTAGAATACCCTGAACTTGTTGGTGGATGTGTTGGATCCTCTCAATCAACCAGGTGGATTTGTCAACTTCTGGTGGAGCAGGGGATGATTCGAACGAGGTGGTCACCAGGGGTAGTGCAACATCCATGGGGCCCAATGGTTGGAATCCCAACCCCACCTGGAAGGGGATGTGGCTAGTTGAGTTATGCAGGGCTTGATTGTAGCGACGCTGGACACAGGGAATAATATCATCCCATGTGAATGGGTTTTTAGAATTGTACATGCACATGATATGTACAACCATCTGATTGACAACCTTAGTTTGGCCATCTATCTGGGGGTGGAAGGTAGTGGAATTGTGAGCTTGGTAGCCAACAGTGACCAGAGGCTCGATCAGAATGAGCTGAGGAACCGACTGTCATGGTATGAGATAATGGTTTGTGGGATCCCAAAATGCACCCATACTCGTTCAAAAAAGATCTTGGCAATGGGTTCTAGTGTGATGTTCTTCTTGCAGGCGGTTAGAATCACCATCTTAGAAAAGTGATCAACGACCACAAAAACACATCCATTTCCCCTCTTGGTGGATGAGAGGCCCAACATGTAGTCCATTGAGATGGATTCACATAGCTTGTTAGGAGTAGGAAGAGGGGTGTACATGTCCTATTTCTTAGTGGTTGGTTTGGGAATATAGTAGGCAGTGCAGGACCTCATATACTTGCCGACATCCTGTCAAAGTTTCGGCTAGTAGAAATGTTTTTGCATAACTGCTACTATCATTTCAATGCTAAAGTGTCCAACCACCTGACTGTAGTGAGCTTGAAAAATCATATTTGCATGCTCGTTTGATGGAATGCAGATATGGCCCAGATGTGTAATGATCCCAAGCCATTATGCAAGGATCATCATTATTTTGGTGTCTTTTTAAAACTTTTTCTGAGTGAGGTATTTCGTCAAACACTTTGCTAGTCTACCTTTTAGATGTGTTTATATGTGTGTATGCAGCAAATAATAGAAAGAGATAGCCATGAAACATACCTCAACCATATGCAATAAGATAGACAAGCCAAAACATCTCAATTCTTCTTTATTCATAAAATAGAGAAACTTGCTACAATGAAGATGTCGATCTGGAATGCTCAACAGATGGCCAAGAAGATAGACAATAGATAAGAGCTGCTAAAAAATTCTCCCGCTAATACAAAAGATGCCTCCAAAGGCTGAATAAGAAATGGATATCAATACAAGAAGATATGAATGCCAAACTCTCCAGCTGAAGAATGCCATGCTCCAATAGAAGGCTAAAACCCTTAATAACTCGGCCCTACTGCCAAAAGTGTCCAATCACCCTAATAAATATGCCAACTGATAGATTGGGTGATGGTAAGAACAACCCAGGTGACCGAATCTCCAAGATCCCTCTCAATCTCTATAGATATGAAATCCCCCACTTAATGGTGCACCCCACTAGATGACTGAAACCCTAGATAATTCGGCCCTGCTGAAGGAGGCCTCCAAATGCTCTAAAACTCTCCAAAAATATAGATCGGGACACTGCAAGTCACTAGGTAAAGTCTCAGGGTCAGATCTGAAGTGTAACCCCTCCAAACAGACTAGATCTGGACCTCAAAAACGCCCTCCTTCTCTTCAATTTGCCCCACTGCTCAATAAATAATCTGAGACATAAAACTATCTCAGAAAGAACTAGATATGATGTCCAGGGCCTTGCAATGAAAACCCAAGTGATAGAATCCTCAACGGCCCTGCCAATCTCCTACAACGAATATCTCTCCAAAGATGGTGCACCCATCTTGCTAGAATCCCTCAACTCCTGTGCCCTCTCTCTATCTGCACATGAAACTAATGTAGAATCCTCCTACAACTGAGTAGATCTGGAACTAGAATGGTGTGGGAGAGTATTGCATCTCCAAGACCAATCTTGGGACAAGATAGGTGGAATCTTTCACCACCGAATCGTCCTCTAGGGTTTGTTATGTCAAAACCCTCAAAACCCCCAATATT
>ML793026.1:245754-275292 GCA_009831015.1 Picea engelmannii
TCTAGGGTTTGTTATGTCAAAACCCTCAAAACCCCCAATATTGGGCTCACTAGCTAGAAGCCAGAAATCAAAATAAGATCATACATGAATGAATAAGAAGAGGCCCTTGCCTTTCCTTTATACTTTTTGGCTCACCTTGTCCCCTCCAAAGTGACTTTCATTTTATTAATATTTAATTAATTAATTAAATCACTTTAATTGATTAATTAACCTTTTTACCTTTGAAAAGCTCCTTATCTCTCCTTGTGGCTTCCCTGGCCACTGAAAGTCACTTCTAGACATCCCATCCTGTAGTGTTTCTCCTCCTGATTCCAGTGAGCTATTACACTGAGAGGTTTCTCCAAGTAATGTGCCCAAAATGACCTCTTTAGTGAATTCCATTGACTTATAGCTCAAAATAGTCAAAATCATGGAAATCGTCGGAATGCAACGAAACCAAATCCAACCTATGCGGAATGGATTATAATTATGGAATATGATCATCAATGCAATATGGACCCCACAATTCCTCTCAAATACCCCTGTACTTTCTCTAGCACCCATCTGGCTACTCTGGTCATCATAAATCTCTGCCCTGTGATGGTGTCCCAAAGTGGGGACATTACAAGATGTCACAACAACCCATCCTGAAGATGGAAATTAGTGACCACTGAGTTGGCTCCCAACATTTTTTAGGTGGTGGATAAGTCAGGGTCTATCTCATAGAGGTGGGGCCATTCGAAAGTCTCATGACCACAAGAGTCTAGCACCCTAGTGAGTGTCGCGATTGGAGGTCGGCTAAGGAATTCATCAACTCACTTGGTACTTCCTATTTTATACTTGATGTTGAAGTGGAATTGTTGTAAGTATGTTGACCACTTATGATGGAGGTCATTCTGCAATTTTCTTTGGGTCTGTATGAACAATAGTGGCTTGTGATCAGTGTGGATGATTGTTTCCTTCCCAAGAATGTAATGTCTCCATTGGTGGCATGCTTTCACAATGGAGTACATTTCTTTGTCATAAGTAGGTTACTTACAAAAAACATCTGATACTTTTTCACTATGATATGCCATGGGGTGGCCATGTTGAGTGAGAAGGGAGACCACAACATAGTCTGAAGCATCTGTGTCGATCTCAAAGGGATGTTACAGGTATGATAATGAATGTACCAGGGATGAGGAAAAACACTTCTTCAATTCATCAAAGGCTTGTTATTGGGACACGCCCCACACAAATGTTTCCTTACTCCCACCCCTGGTTACTTGGCCGAGGGCCCATGCGATATGAGAGAATCCCAACACGAACCTACGATAGAAATTGGAAAGGCCCAAGAAGCTCCAAAGTTCAGTGAGTGTGGTTGGGGATGGAAAATCACAAATGACCTGGATATTGGTTGGATCCACATGCACACCATGTTTATCAATGATGTAGCCTAAGTAATGGACCCTGTCCATACCGAAGGAGAATTTTTCCAAGTTTGAATATAGTTTGTGCTACCACAGGGTGTGAAGAACCTGTTGAATACGTTGCAAGTGTTTCGCCCAAGTCTTGTTGTATATGAGGATGTAATACATATACACCACTACAAAAGTATTGGTGAAAGGTCATAGGATATCATCCATGATCTTCATAAAAGTTGTTGGAGCATTTTTCAAACCAAAGGGCATGACCAACCATTCAAAAAGACCTTCTTTTGACTTGAAGGAAGTCTTCCATACATCTGTTTGTTATATTGGGACATGGTGGTAGCCATAATTTAGATCAATCTTATTAAAGTATTTGGCCTCGGTGAGCTGATCAAGGAGGTTGTTGATTTGGGGAATCCGGTACCGGTTTCAGAATATGGTTTTATTCAGGGCCCGGTAATCAATGCAGAGTCACCAGGTCTTGTCTTTCTTCTGCACTAGCACGATTGGGCTACCACAAGGTGATGAGATGGGATGGATGTGCCCCTTATGGAGCATTTCTTCGATCTTCCACTTGATCTCCTCATTTTCTAATAGAGAGCGGTAGTAGACTGGCCCATTCAGTAGCGGTGTGCCTGGGGTCATCTCGATGGGATGATTGACTTGGAAGTGCAGAAGTGCCTCGGTAGGAAAGGAGAAGATATATGAGTATTGTTCCACGACCTTATCCACTTGATTCTATTGTGTGAAGAGATTGTTCATGAAGGCCCTGGATGTGGCTGCGATATTTTTCTCACTCTGAGATAGAATCATGAAGAAGACAGAATTCCTGGTCTGAGAGATGAACTTCCTCCATTGCTTGGAAAAGATCAGGGAAATAACACTAGGAGGGACTACCTCGGGTATCCTTTACAATTTACTGTTCAAATTAATAATATTACTAGGAGGGACTGCCTCGTGTATCCTGTATAATTTACTGTTCAAAGTAATAATAACACTATGAGGCCTAGAATCATATACAACATGACGTTTCCATAAATAAGGTTGGACCAAAATAACATTACAAACTTCGAGAGGAGAAGAATCACACAATACCTCGTCTTTGAAGGGCTTGATGTCATACGATAGTAGGCACTGTTGGTTGATGCGGAGATCGTTTCCTCCAATGGTGTAGGGTTGTGGGTGTGATGATGTCGGTAGGGTCAGTCGCTTGATGACCTCTGCTGAGATTCGATTCTTCTAGCTACCGCTATCAACGATGAAGTGCAGTGGGGTGCATTTTACCCACATTTTTGAATGGAAGAGGCACTCTTCTTCTTCTGGTTCGTCTGGTTCACCAGGCTAGAGCTTGGTGGTAGCAATGGTTGAATTGGGTTCTGCGTCAATGATCCGTGTTCCACTTTTTGGTTTTGACTCAGAGTCATAACCCGCATTTGATTGAAAGGCTTCCACTTTTCCCATGATCGAATTCTTTGAGCATAAGTCAACAGTGTTATGCCAAGGGATCTTATGGAATTCGCACCACTTCCCGATATCTTTCTTTGTCTTTCCAGTTTCCTTCTTTGCTTACGGCTTGGATTGGTTTTCCTAATATTTTCCATCTTTTCTCTATCCTTTGTTTTCTAGGTTGGGGCTTCCCTTTCCTAGATTTTGTTGTGAGGGGTCCCTAGGCCCAAATTGCCATGTCTTTTGTTTGATCTTCTGCTAGATTTTGGCAGCATATCGGTAGATCGTGCCCAAGGAAGAGATGTCTAGAAATTCCATTTTGGTTTGGATGTATCTATGCATAGCATCGCTATACTTGAGCATCAGATGTCGCTCTGAATCTTTGATACCCATCTTGGTGCGCAAGTTATGGAAGATATTTGTGAACTCTGGCACTGCTTGGTCTCTTTCTTTCCGTAGTGTGGTCCGTTTGGTATAAAAGTCTTCATAACTTCCGACAGGGTAGTATTTTTACTTAATAGTATCCTTGAAGGATTCGGATGTGGTTGTGACTATAAATAATGAGTGTTCCTCTGTTTCCTTTTGCTCATAGAAAGTTTCGACCAATATTTGACATGGGGAATGACTTTGAGGAGTGAAAAAGTAATATTTTTTCTATTTGAAAAGTTATGGACTAAAAAATACCCTTCTAGCAAATTCAACCACTTGTCTACAACATTTGTGTCTACCTGACCTTCAAATATAGGAATATCGAAGTTGATTTTTACCTTGAAGGGGGAAGTGCCTCCACTCAAGCAATATGCATTGTCTATTGGTAGCCGATGAAGTATTTGATCATGAATATGCTTATCCAATCCATGAGCCAGTCGAGACAACCTCACTAGAGAATAGTAAAGCATGTATTGAGATATACATGAGGCATATTTTGATATGGTATGAGATATGCCTCCAAGTGTGAAACTAAGTTTTCAAGGATATGCCTATAAAGATTGAGAAAAGAGCATAATGGACTGGAGGAGCACATCCAGTTGTTGTCTTACTGTGAAGTTTTCCATGGTTTCCTAATGTAGGAGGAAACAAAACTCTATGGCCTTGAGTACCACAAAATTAGAGTATATAGCATTGAGTGTGCGAAGCAATGTGGCTTCACAAGCTTCTGACAGATTTACTTGATCATGAGACAGATTCATGATCATGAGACAGATTTTATGATGATAACAAGAGTTGTGTGTAAATCTCTTTGAGAACCCAATGTTTCCTAATGGATCAAAACACATTCAGAGGAAATATCATAATATCAGAGATATGATGCAGAGGAAAATAGTACACATGCATTACCTTCCTACACATGAGCAGATTGCAGACATCTTCACCAAATTAACTTCATGAAGAATAAATCCCTAGTTGAAAGGGAGTGTTGATGACTAAATCCAAGACAAAGTTTGAAGTACATCAGTGTGAGACTTGGCATGATGAAGAATGCCTCCCTAGCTGAGAGGGAGTGTTGATTATTGTAGATATGTGAGACATTATTCAGGACACAAACCTGATAGAGAGCCCATGATAGGGGTGTGTGGTTCCTATTTGAGATAGAGATGGAACGTAGAGATGGCCTCCTCCTTATAGAGAGTTGATAAGAAATCCAGTGTAATGCAGTGAGAAAAGATATTTGCGGAGTTGGAATTTCCTGTGGCTGAGCACAAGGTGAACATGTGAAATCCCAAAGTGTTGGGTGCATCATCATGATAACATAAATGAAGATGATATATTAGCCTCCTCTGAGCAGGGAGTTGATGAGAAACTCCAGATGACTCTCCTGTGTAATTCAGTGGGAAAGAAGATCTGTTGAGTGGACATGCATGTGGATGAGCATAGGTGAACATGATCCTAGTGGTTGAGCATCAGTGAAGAAGTGGTTCTTCTGTGTAATGCACTAGGCCAGAGATATGGACATCCCTATGAATGTGCCCCTAGTGGATGAGCATTAGTGGGTGTATAATATCCCTTGCTATATTTTTCAAGAGTCGGGCCTACTTGTAACCCTAATTGTAAATGTAAAGGGTATAGGTTGGCCCCATATTAATGTGATTGATAATTAATGTCAAAGATAATTTGTTATCACATATTATGGTATGGGGTTTCTTCCCCACTAGATTTGGCCCTTGGGTGGCAAGTGCGAAGAAATGGTCTAAAAACCCACTTATCCTAAGTTTTGTGTGCGCAAGCGTGTCATGCTAAGTAGCACGTGGATATGGGAGGCCGAGATCTGCGTGCTTAGATCTATGACACAGGGCCCATATCGGACCCCCCTCGACATTCTACCTTTAACAGGGGGGGTCCGAGTTGGTGGTTTTTGAATGCAGGCCTCCAATTTTCATGGTGCCTTATCGTGAACTCGGACCCACCCCCTCCCTCGACATTTACTGCTTACCACTCTCCCCCCCTTCGAGTAGACCACTTACCACTCTTGATTACTGCTCCATCCTCCCAGTGCCATCTATCCACCACTCCATCTCTCTCCTCTGTCTATCGCATCTCCCACTCCCCCCTCCACTATTCGCTCCCTCACACTTGTCTCCACTCATTGTCCTCCCAACCTATCACCATCCCGTCTTCATCCCCCACCCTCTCACCTCCTTCCATGTGTCTCATACTCCCTGTCACCTCCACCTTAGCTGGTCATTCCCATCTCGTTCATCCGCCAGATCTCCCCTTCTGCCCCCACGTCACCTTATTGTGCCATATCTCCTCTTCGCCTTTACACCTAAGCACCCATGCATACCTAGTAGCCTTCCGATCACACCCATCACCTCAACCTCATCATCTCCATTCATGTTCGCCAGCTGGGTCCCTCTGCTGAAGTTCGACGAAGTAGAAAATGGCCAAAGAGGGCCCACCACATCTTCCAGGTGTCAAGTTTGACTTGGGTCATTCTGATCCTGATGCAGTAGTTATGAAGCGGGGGAGGTATTTGGAACGTCGTCTCCCCCCATGAATAAAGAAGTCAGAATGGTATGACCGTGAAGGTAAGCAGTCAACTTAGGCAGTTTGAGATCGCATGCGCAGAGAGACTGCTTGCCCATTCTGATAGAGAAGAGCTCACAGGGATTGGCAGAGCCTGGATTGCGTCTGATAGAGGAAGGCATGTGCAGAGAAGACTTGTAGGTGATGTCAAACCAAGAAATGTAGTTCCATGGAAGCTCGATCATGTTTTTATCGAGGATGGTGAAATAGTTCTAATTATATAGGAGTCTTTCTCATATTTTGTAAGTGTCGATGGTAGAGCAAAGCTCACGATTTGTAAAGTTTTAATGAACACTCTAGTTATCTGGTTATGCTTTGTAATATGAGATTTATTGTTTAATGAAAGTCATCTTTCTTTCTCCCTCTTGTTTCCCTTCGATACTGAAGGAGTTCATGGTTGACCGATTCACTTGAATTATTGTGACTGCATTATGATGAAAGTTTGATTATAGTGCTATTATAATTTCTTTGAGTTCCTTTTAAATTTGAATTCAAGAAGACCTTGTGTTTAAGTTTTTATTCCTTAGGTTGTTGAAAAGACTGATGTTCACAGCAGATCTCTACATATTTCTCACCAAAGTATTCCTCCTACTCACCCTTACTACAACCTACTCACTGAAGCTAAACCAAGACCTCACCTACGCATGCATATCAGTCCAGTTTTCTAAGTTAAAATGATATTTTCTTGAGATTGTGCCCATTTGACCTTTTTATAACCAACCTGTGACATAAAACTCTGTTGGGTATCGGGCTTACCTCTATCGCAATCCAAAGGTGACTTCTGGTGCTAACATTTCTGGTGCCATTGTCAGGTTTGAATTGAAGATTTTCCCTAGGTAGAACAACAAAGCTTAATAATTCTGAAGGTTCATCAGAACTCAGTACATCAAAGATTGCAGTTGTGCACCTAGCAACTCCACTGAGGTGACTCGATTGTCTCAGCTCCACCATTTGAGTGTGGTTTCTTTTGTCTACACCTTATAGCTCTTAGGAGAACACAACGATTATATATGGTCTTTGATGGTGAACAAATACAAGACACACTCATCCTGTGCATCATTCACCTGGTGACTCCATGGTTGAAGGATCGATTAGCGACTCCACTGGTTCGAAATGGACAAAATTCTGGCTCAAAGGTTTTCTCCTTTTAATTTTTCTATTGTTCCTGGTTTTCCTAACGTTGTTCCTACTGTTGATGAATTTAATGATTATTTGCCTATATTTAGAGAGCATAAGGAGGACAACCCTTCTCAGCATTTCAGGGATTTTCATGAACTCATGCACCAGTGGGAGATACATCATGAGGATTTATTATTGAATATGTTCATGTTCTCGTTAGCAGGGGATGATCATGAGTAGTATCATTCTTTACCACCTGCTAGCATTTCTTCACTGGGATATTTTCATAAAGCCTTCAACGCCCATTGCCAGAAGATTTATCCCTCTAAGTTAATTTTCCATAGCTTTTGTGAGGGATACAGTGACTGTATTCAAGATAGAGTTGCTTCTTACGTAGGCTGTGAGGAGGAGCCTGATGTCTTGGATGAGAAATCAATCATTTCTCTTCCCTGTTCATTTGCATCAGAGGAAGGCTGTGAGGATGGGGACTAGGAGGAAGAATATTCTTTGAGTGACCTGATGGAGCTAGTAAAATCTCTTTCTACCCAACTACAAAGGTTGGAATCTAGAAAAGGCGCAGAGGATTTCCCAGCCCTTGAAGAAGATGTTCTTGGCAACCCTACTAAGGATGATGATGAAGATTTCATGACAGTAGAGGCCCTGCATTCTTCTCCTGAGGTGTCTGTTGTCCCTAGCTTTGATGATTATTCAAAAGAAGAGAAGCAGATCCCTACATCACAGTTTGTTGACCAGAGGAGCAGTCAGCATGTATATGACAACTATGTATCAGATTCTGAGCTGGATATGTAGGATATCCAAGAGCACACAATAGAGCCTTATCCTCTTTTTCTTAAAGGATATTATCATGAGGAAATCACCCCTCCTAGGCCTACTGAAGACACTGAGCATCAAGATGAAGAGACGAGCTTTCCCACGTGTCCTGTTTATGACGATTATGAATCTAACCCTTGGGAGAGCCAAGAAGAAGAACCAGGGGAACGAGAGGAGAAAAAGGAGGAGCAGTTCATATCCTGTTCATAGCTTGTTAGTGAGTAACCATCATCTGAGGACAGTTAGATTGTATCAGGTTCCCATCCTCATGTGCCTACCAATTATATTCCCCACTGGATTTGGACCTTGGGTGATAAGTGTGAAGAAATGGGATAAAAACACACTTATCCTAAGTTTTGTGTGCACAGGCGCGTCATGCTAAACAACGCGTGGATCTAGGCGACCAAGATATGCATGCTCATATCTACAGCGCAGGGCCCATAACAGACCCCCATCGTCATTCTACCTTTAACAGGGGGGGTCCGAGTTGGTGGTTCTTGAATGCGGGCCCCCCACTTTCGTGGCACCTCCTCTTGAACTCGGACCCCCCCCAACCTTTACCGCTTACCACTCTCCCCCCCTCCGAGTAGACCAATTACCACTCCCACTTACCGCTCCATCCTATTGCTTCCATATATCGCCCACTCCATCTCTCTCCTCTGTCTGTCGCATCTCTAACTACCCCCTCCACCATTCATTCCCTCACACTTGTCTCCACTCATCGTCCTCCTAACCTATCACTATCCCAAATTTTTCCCCCACCCTCTAACGTCCTGCCATGTGTCTCGTACTCCTTGTTACCTCCACCTTAGTTGGTCATTCCCACCTCGTTCAACCACCATATCTCCCCTTCTTCCCCCATGTCACCTTCTTGTGCCATATCGCCTCTTCACCTTTACACCCAAGCACCCACACATACCCAGTAGCCTGTCAGTCGCTCCCATCACCTCAGCCTCATCAGCTCCATCCATGTCCGCCAGCTGGGCCCCTTTGCTGAATTCTGATGAAGCAACAAATAACCAAAGAGGAGTCTCCATGTCTTCCAGGTATCAAGTTTGACTTGTGATGCAGGAGCATCGCCAACACATCAAGTGAGCCAGCGCGGAAGCGGAGGATAGTTGGACAAGCCAGCACCAAATTTTGAAAACACTTTGGGATTGTTGCACAAATATTTAATGAAGCCATTTAAGATGAGGCACACTTGTATATTGTAAATGGACCTCGAGCGGATAGCTCTCGTCCTTTGGTAGATAGGCGACATTTAAATTAGTTAATGCAGGTAGATAGGATTTTAATTCTAGATTAGACATTTTTAGATAGGAGGAGGGAAAACGGATATAGACACCCTCATTGTACCATTGTAACATTATCAAATCCAGGAAGAGCAAGAAGAAGCAGAGAGATGTGTAAAGACACCCATGTACAGACATTTTAATTAATAGAAGAGTTCTGATTCAAATTCATGGCTTGTGTTGTTCTCTGAGTATTTGATGTTGATATGCTCATGAATGTTTTCTTCCTTTTATGAAATTTATTTTATATGTTGTGTATATGATTTCATGGTTGAATTGAAGTCTGAAAGGGAGACAGAATGAGTTTCAATTGTTTCTCTATTTGAGCTAGAGGATTCCTGCAAGGAGTGCAGTCGAATTGTCCGCAAGGAGTGCGTTGATAGAAGGGTTCAATTAGAGATAGCCTTTGTTCTCATTCATCTCAGAAGGTGCAGTTGGCACAGGGGAGCCATGCAAGGAGTGCACAGGCCAGGTGAAGTTCAGGGTTGTGAACCTAAGAGAGAGCTAAGAGACTACTGTTGCAGGTGTGCGTAGAGTCGAGGGACTTCAACACTCAGTCGAGGTTGAAGGGTTGCCGCAAGGAGTGCGTGAAAAAGGTTTCCAAAGAATTAGAGTCATAGCAAAGCTTAGGAGTGATAAGGCCTCAGAGTTGTTGAAGGACAATGGTTGAATTTGCACTTTGAAGATCAGGAAAAAGCTTCAAGTTTGAGAGTAGGTGGACGAGTTTCATGGAAATGAACGCAGTCGTTTCGCAGAATAATCAAAGGAAGAACGGATGGTCGAAATCCCCTGAGGAGATTTTTACGAAGTTCCGAAGGCCGTTGGATCTTGTGGAGGTGAAAGGAGGTTACAGCGAGAACGTCAGAAAGTTTTAAGCTCAGGAGGGAAGAGCATCGATCCGAGTCACAAGGATTGTCGGATCTACACGTGATATCGTGTATCAGGGATTCGCAAGTCAAAGATCCAAGTTGTTGCAACGAAAATTGCGATATTGCGATCCGCGATATCCTGATGGGAGAAGGTGTGTGGGGCCACAACAAGATTTAGTGGAGGATAGGTGGCGTACCATATTGGGGATCGGGGAAAGGAAAGTCCTGAATCCAGTGACATCAGGATTCGCGATACCGCGAAGTTCGAAATCCCAACAAGGCGACGGGACCGTTGAAAATTCAACCTGCGAGCGCATCGGGTTCAGAAGTCGGTAAATCGAGTGGTTTGATATCGCGAGTAGCGAAATTGTGATAAGGAAAGTACCGACAGGAGGAAGTCAGTGTTGACCAGGCATCGGGTCTCGGGGTTTCGAGAGCCCAGTGATCAACCATTAGATTCGCGAAGTCGCGAGTACCGATTTCCCGATAAGTAAAAGGAGGGAAGTAGCATGAGGAGAACTGTGGGTGTGGATTTCCCGATAGGGAAATAGAATAACCTTGGAGTTCTTTGGGCCGAGGAAAGAGAAGATCCTATGTGAGCAGGCGTGCCTGCAGATGCGGCTGCGTCAGAGTGGTATCTGAGAAACAGAAAGATTCTTTGCTTTCTGTAGCAAAGAAAGAAGGAAATTCACCATGCCACTGAGGAGAGAAAGACAATCACCCAATCCAGAGGATAGGGATGTGCGGAGAAGAGGTAGGCAGGTAAAAAATCCAGAAATGGAGAGACAAATTCATGATCTTCGAGCGAGACTCGAGGACATGGAGACAACACAAAGACGCACAGCTAGTGCAGGGGATCTCAGTGATTCTGAGAGCGAAGTAGAGGCTGAACGAGAGGAGGAAGTTGCAGCCAAAGATGCAACAAATGAGCATTTGATTAAAGCTATTGCCAGGATGGGTGTGAAGGCAAAGATGGACATTCTAGTTTACGAGGGAAACTTGGATGCAGAGGAGATTCTAGATTAGATTAGAGCTCTAGACACATACTTCGACTATGAAGATGTCAAAGAAGATAAGAAAGTCAAGCATGCCATCACATGCTTGAAGGGACATGCAACATTGTGGTGGGATGAGCTACAAGCTAATAGATGCTGCAAGGGCAAGCCAAAGATTAAAAGTTGGGATCAAATGATTGCAAAGATGAAGGCAAAGTTCATCCCTAGAGATTATCAAATTACTCTGTTCAGGAGGATGCAGAACCTGAGATAGAAGTTGATTACTGTGAAAGAATACATGGAGGAATTCTACCGATTGAATATCAGGGCAGGTCATCGGGAGAGCGATGATGAGAAGGTTGCTAGATATTTGAATGGTATGAGATATGACATTCAGGATGAATTGAGCATGGTAACCATCCAAACGGTGGAGGATGCTTATCAGATGGCTCTAAAAGTTGAAGAGAAGCTGAGCCAAAAACAGAGTTAGAGGGGTCAAGGCAGAAGCCAGCCCAGAGGCAAAGCAGTTGCCTAGGACAAATATCAGAAGCCCAAGGAGGAATGGAAGAAACCTCAGGGTAAAGTTGAGAGAGGTGGGACCTCACAGCGAGGGCCATATGTTGAGCAAAGAGGACAGCATAATGAACAGAGCGGAGGATATGCTGACAACAACACTTTTCTTCGTACTAGAGGTAGAGGAAGAGGAAGAGGTGGAGTAATCACATGCTTCACATGTGGGAAGAATGGGCACAAGTATTACGAGTGTCCAGAGAAAAAGAAGGACACTGGAGAAGCTCACATCATCGAAGCATAGAGGCGGGATGTTGAGGCCGAAGACATAGAAGGCGGAAGGTCATTGATGATGCGAAAAGTCCTTTTGACACCTGAGAAGGAGGTGGAGAGTTCAATCCAAAGGACCAGAATTTTTAGGACTGCT
The DNA here is from genome assembly GCA_009831015.1 of Picea engelmannii. Lineage (NCBI taxonomy): Eukaryota > Viridiplantae > Streptophyta > Pinopsida > Pinales > Pinaceae > Picea > Picea engelmannii. The sequence continues at coordinate 257,656 of ML793026.1, forward strand.
TGCAAGACCAAGGATAGGGTGTGCAAGGTCATCGTAGACAGTGGTAGCACGGATAATCTCATATCCACAGAGATGGTAGAGAAGCTGGAGCTGGAGACGACTGATCATCCAAGCCCATACAGAGTTTCATGGCTACAGAAGGGACACCAGGTAACTGTTACTAAACAATGCTTGGTTGAATTCAAAATAGGTGGATATAATGATAAGATCTTATGTGATGTTATTCCCATGGATTTTTGTCATCTATTGCTGGGTAGACCATGGAAATATGACAAAAATGTGATTCATGATGGGAGAATGAACACATATACCCTGGAGAAGAATGGGAGAACCCATATGTTGCTTCCGATAAAGGATAAGGAGGTGAAGCCGGAAGTAAGCAACACAATACTTCTCATGAGTGGGAAGGAACTTCTTACAGAGGTGAAGAAAAAGGAAGATCCACAATTCTTTGTGGTCAGGAAACCAAGGATTGTTCTGACTAGTACAAGAGCGGAATATTTACCAGATGAGATTCAAGAACTGCTAGAAGAGTTTGTTGACATCGTGGTAGATGAATTACCTCGTTCGTTGCCACCAATGAGGAGTGTGAGTCATCATATAGACCTCATACCAGGAGCCAGTTTACTAAATAAAGCCACGTATAGGTTGAGACTACAAGAAAATGAAAAGGTTAAGAAGCAGGTCCAAGAGTTATTGGACAAAGGATTAGTCAGAGAAAGCTTGAGTCCATGTGTTGTTCCAACAGTACTTAGTCCGAAGAAGGATGGAGGGTGGAGAATGTGTACCGACTCAAGAGCGATCAACAAGATAACCATCAGGTACAGGTTTCCATTGTCAAGGATGTATGATTTAATGGATTGCTTGAGCGGAGCAAGGTACTTTTCAAAGATTGATTTGAAAAGCGGGTATCACCAGATTCGCATGAGAGAAGGCGATGAGTGGAAAAAAACATTCAAGACAAACGAAGGTTTGTATGAATGGCTTGTCATGCCGTTTGGCTTGAAAAATGCACCGAGTACCTTTATGAGGTTAATGAATGAACTCCTAAAGGATCTCATCGGGAAGTTCATCATTTTCTATTTGGATGACATACTGATTTACAATAAATTAGCGGCAGAACACTTGAAGCATTTGGCTATAGTGATGAAGAGATTACAGCAGGAGAAGTTGTTGATTAATATGAAGAAGTCCTCATTCATGAAGACAGAGCTCATTTACTTGGTTTTTGTTATTTTGGCAAATGATTTGAGAATGGATCCAGATAAGGTAGAAGTAATCAAGAATTGGCCATCACCGAGAAATATTTTTGAGGTGAGAAGTTTTCATGGATTGGATAGTTTCTATCGGAAGTTCATCAGGAATTTTAGTGGAATTAGCACAGTGATGATGGATACAGTGAAGAAGCAGCATAATATTTTCACTGGACAACTGAGGCTGAGAAGAGCTTCAATCTGTTGAAGCGGAAGATCACGAAACAACCAGTGTTGGTGTTGCCGGATTTCTAGAAAACATTTCAAGTGAAATGTGATGCAAGTAGATTTTCCATAGGAGCGGTCTTGAGTCAGGAGGACAGACCAATTGCATATTTCAGCGAGAAGCTGAATGAGGCAAAGTTGAAGTACTCCACGTATGATAAGGAATTTTATGCTATCATACAGGCATTGAAGAAGTGGAGGTATTACTTGATCCCAAAATAATTTGTTTTTTATAGTGATAACCACGCATTACAAGTTGTGACTCAATAAGAGAAGTTGAATCAGAAACATGCAAAATGGGTAGAGCATATGCAGAATTTCACATTTGTGATTAAGCACATTTCGGGTATTGCTAACAAAGTGGTTGATTCTTTGAGCAGGAAGTGTTTGTTGTTGCAGGAGTTTTGAGTCAAAACATTAGGTTTTGCAAATCTTAGGGACATGTACATAGGGTATGCAGATTTTGCAGAAGCATATGAAGCAGCTGAGAATCCAGTTCTCAGAGACAGAAGCCCTTGGATAGACTATATGATCTAGGAAGGATTGTTGTTCAGAGGAAATCAACTGTGTATTCTGAATTGCTCCATGAGGGAGAACTTGTTAAAGGAGAAGCACAGTGGTGGATCAGCAGGGCATTTTGGCCATGACAAGACATTCGCGAAGCTGAATGAGTCATATTTTTGGATGGGAATGCGAGCAGAGGTCAAGAGTTTTGTAGACAAATGTCGAATTTTCCAGCATTCGAAGGGGAGGAAGCAAAATGTAGGTTTTTATCAGCCATTGCCCATACCAGAGAGGCCGTGGGAGGCGATAAGCATGGATTTTTTATTGGGGTTGCCAAGGACACAAAGAGGTGTTGATTCAATATTTGTGGTAGTGGATAGGTTTTCTAAAATGGCACATTCCATTCCATGCTAGAAGACCAGTGATGCGACTCACATCGCAAATCTGTTCTTCAAGGAGGTCATTTGACTTCATGGGTTGCCGAAAAGCAAAGTTTTGGACAGAGACACTAAATTCATAGGACATTTTTGGAGGACCTTATGGAAGAAGCTGGGAACTAATTTGGCATTTAGTTTAGCTTATCATCCTCAGACAGATGGATAGACGGAATTGGTCAACCGAAGTCTGGGAGACTTCCTGAGAAGCTTGGTGACAGAGCATCACAGCAGTTGGGATAGTATATTGCCACAGGTAGAGTTCGCGTATAACGACTCAGTGAATCAGAGTACAGGAAGAAGTCCATTTCAGATTGTATATGGGATGTAGCCGAGAGGAGTTTCTAAGTTAAGGGATTCAGAACATACTGCTACTAGCAGCGCTAGTGCAGAAGAATTTGCTGAAGCGATGAAAGAACTTCACAGCAGGGTGAAGGAGCGGTTGCTGAAATCAAGCCAGGAGTATAAACGCAGAGCCAATCAGCATAGAAGACAACTTCAGTTTGAAGTTGGTGATCTAGTTCTAGCACATTTTTGGAAAGAAAGGTTCCCGAGAGGAACATACAATAAATTGAAAATAAAGAAAATCGGGCCATGCAAAGTCTTGAAGAAATTCAGAGAAAATGCTTATGAGATTGAGTTACCGGATGGGATCGGAATATCTCCAATATTCAATATCGCAGATTTATACCCATACAGGGTTGGAGAGACAGAGACTGGAACTGAACAACCAGTGATCCAATGGATGAAACAGATGCCAGTTCTAGAAAATCTGCAGATGGAATGCATACTGGACAAGAGAGTGGGTAAGAAGACCAGGAGGAAACAATACTATGAGTATCTGGTCAAATGGAAGGGCCACCTAGTGGAAGATGCCTGCTGGGAAAATGAAGCAGTAATGTAGAAGCATGGAAAGACCGTGCAGGAACTCATGGACAGGAGCCCATGAAATTTTTCAAGCAAGGGAGTATGATGCAAGAGCATCGCCAACACATCAAGCGATCCAACGCAGAAGCAGAGGACAGCTGGACAAGCCAGCACCAAATTTTGAAAACACTTTGGGATTGTTGCGCAAATATTTAATGAAGCCATTTAAGACGAGGCACACTTGTATATTGTAAATGGACCTTGAGTGGATAGCTCTCGTCCTTTGGTAGATAGACGACATTTAAATTAGTTAATGCAAGTAGATAGGATTTTAATTCTAGATTAGACATTTTTAGATAGGAGGAGGGAAAATGGATATAGACACCCTCATTGTACCATTGTAACATTATCAAATCCAAGAAGAGCAAGAAGAAGTAGAGAGCTGTGTAAAGACACCCATGTACAGACATTTGAATTAATAGAAGAGTTCTGATTCAAATCCATGGCTTGTGTTGTTCTCTGAGTATTTGATGTTGATATGCTCATGAATGTTTGCTTCCTGTTATGCAATTGCTTTTATATGCTATGTATATGATTTCATGGTTGAATTGAAGTCTGAAAGGGAGATAGAATGAGTTTCAATTGTTTCTCTATTTGAGCCAGAGGATTCCTGCAAGGAGTGCAGTCGAATTTTCCGCAAGGAGTGCGCTAACAGAAGGGTTCAATTAGAGATAACCTTTGTTCTCATTCATCTCAGAAGGTGTAGTTGGCACAGGGGATCCGTGCAAGGAGTGCGCAGGCTAAGTGAAGTTCAGGGTTGTGAACCTGAGCGAGATCTAAGAGACTCCTGCTGTAGGTGTGCGCAGAGTCGAGGGACTTCAACACTCAGTCGAGGTTGAAGGGTTGCTGCAAGGAGTGCGTGCAAAAGGTTTCCAAAGACTTAGAGTCATAGCAAAGCTCAGGAGTGATAAGGCCTCAGAGTTGTTGAAGGACAGTGGTTGAAGTTGCACTTTGAAGATTAGGAAGAAGCTTCAAGTTTGCGAGCAGGTGGACGCGTTTCGTGGAAAGGAATGCAGGCGTTTCACAGAATCATCAAAGGAAGAACAGACAGTCAAAATCCCCTGAGGAGATTTTCGCGAAGTTTCGAAGGCCGTTGGATCTTGCAGAGGTGCAAGGAGGTTACGGTGAGAACGTTAGAAGGTTTTAATATCAAGAGGGAAGAGCGTCAATCCGAGTCACAAGGACTGTCGAATCTACATGTGATATCGTGTATCGGGGATTCGCAAGTCAAAGCTCCAAGTTGTTGCAACGAAAATTGTGATATCGCAATCCACGATATCCCGACAGGAGAAGGTGTGTGGGGCCACAATAGGAGTTAGTGGAGGATAGGTGGCGTACCATATCGAGGATCAGGGAAAGGAAAGTCCTGAATCCAGTGACATCAGGATTCGCGATCCCGCGAAGTCTAAAATCCTGACGAGGCAACGAGACCGTTGAAAAGTCAACCCGCGAGCACATCAGATTTTCGACGCATTGGGTTCGGAAGTCGATAAATCCAGTGGTTCGATATCACGAGTAGCAAAATCGCGATAAGGAAAGTATCGATAGGAGGAAGTCATCATTGACCAGGCATCGGGTCTCAGGGTTTCGAGAGCCTAGTGATCAACCATTAGATTTGCGAAGTCGCGAGTACCGATTTCCCGATAAGTAAAAGGAGGGAAGTCGCACGAGGAGAACTGTGGGTGCGGATTTCCCGATAGGGAAATAGAAGAACCTTGGAGTTCTTCAGGTCAAGGAAAGAGAAGATCCTATGTGAGAGGGCGTGCCTACGGGTGCGGCTGCATCAACTTGGGTCGTTCTGATCCCGATGCAGCAATTATGAAGCGGGGGAGGTGGTTGGAATGTCGTCTCCCCCCATGAATAAATAAGTCAGAATGGTTTGACCATGAAGTCAAGTAGTCAACTTAGCCAGTCTGAGATCGGGTGCACAAAGAGACTGCTTGCCCAGTCTGATAGAGCAGAGCTCAGAGGGACTGGCAGAGCCTGGATCACATCTGATAGAGGAAGGCATGTGCAGAGGAGACCTGTAGGTGCATTCAGACCGAGAAATGCAACACCATGGAAGCTCGAGCATGCCTCTGTTGAGGATGGCGAAATAGTTGTGAGTATATAGGAGTCTTTCTCAAATTTTGTAAGTGTCGATGGTAGAGAAAATCTCCCGATTTATGAAGTTTTAATGAACACTCTAGTTCTCTGGTTATGCTTTGTAATATGAGATTTCTTGTTTAATGAAAGTCAGCTTTCTTGTTCCCTCTTATTTCCCTACGATACTGAAAGAGTTCATGGTTGACTGATTCACTTGAATTATTGTGACTGCATTATGATGAAAGTTTGATTATATTGTTGTTATAATTTCTTTCAATTCCTTTGAAATTTGAATTCAAGAAGACCTTGTGTTTAAGTTTTTCTTCCTTAGGCTGCTGAAAATCCTGATGTTCACAACAAACCTCTACATTTTTCTCGCCAAATTATTCCTCCTAGTCACCCTTACTACAACCTACTAACTGAAGCTAAACCAAGACCTCACCTGCTCGTTCATATCAGTCCATTTTTCTGAGTTAAAACGATGCTTTCTTGAGATTGCGCTCATTTGACCTTCTTATAATCAACCTTTGACATAAAACTTTGATGGGTATCAGGCTTACCTTTGTTGCAATTCAAAGGTGACTTCTGTTGCTAACATAATTAATCTAGTTAATATTAATTATATTATGAGATAGAGAGGTCGGCCATGTTGTGCCAATAGACACTTTTGTTGACAAGTTGAGTCTAGTATAAGTAAAGGTAAATTAACCATTGAGGAATCATATCTTTTGTGTGAGTTTGGAAATTACATCAAGTACATATACCTGGGAAAAGTGCACATGTCTCTTGGGTGCTAGTCTTCTAGGGTTTGTGAGCACCCTTTTGTGTGCTAGGTTTTCTTGGCGGTGAAGGTCTTTCTCTTGAAGAATATAGCAAAGGATTGGTTGGGTTTTCTTCCCTTGTTGAGAAGGGTTTTTTAGGCTACTTCTTGTGTACTTGTGCATGGTGTTTCTTCTTATGATCTTGGTTGTTGCAACATAATTGGTTATGGCTAAGATAAATTCTAAAAATGGAACGATCTTCATGCTTAACCTTTCTTATTGAAAAATCAACAAGTAAATCCATCTAAACATGCCTTTATTTTACTTATTCATCACTTAGTTGATTCTCTTTTATGAAAAGTAGTATGAAATTCCTACTAGAACTAATCAATTTATTGTCTTGTTTATCACTTGTAACATACCCAACCATGCCTATACACTATTGGTATAGTTAGGCACTTCAAAATTTCCTTCCATCAACCTTACATTTTTCTTTGATACCTTTTTATCTCATGCCTATATTTCTAGCTAGGCTAAGATGCACATTACATAACTTTGATACCACAACATTCATTATTGTTATGTAATGAACTTATTAATGAATGAAAAAATACAATGTAGGCTCACACATATTAAAAAAATAACATTCCAATCATAATTGTCAACCTAGGAGTGGGCATGAATCATAACTCCAAAGGATGATTATTCCATTAGTATGAAGCTCAATAAATACACAAATATGCAACCATTGGTATTATCCAATGTATGACTCTTTCTATCACTTATGATGCTTGATATGTACAATACTATTACAAGTAATGCAACCTCAAAGGATTATGTGTGACTTCAAGCATCATTATGAACTTCTCAAACTTTTCTCTTCCAATCGCTTTGGTGAAGATGTCAGCAATTTGCTCATTTTTGGAACAATGTCTTAAATGAATAGTCTTGGCCTCTACATGATATTGAATCATGTGACACTTTGTGTTGATGTGCCTAGTTCAAGCATGGACTCATGCATTCTTGTCCAACTTGATTGAAAAAGTATTTTCAACTAGAAGAGGGGTAGAATTCACTTGTTTCTCCTACAAATATTCAAGTATTTTCCTATGACACACAATCTCCTTTGTCACTTATGTAGCTGCCACATATTCTGCCTCTATTGTGGAATCTACTGGAACTGATTGTTTGCATGATCTTGAGGAGATAGTTGTTGATTCAAAACTGATGAGATAATCTGATGTTGATACTAAATTTTACCTATCCCCATCAGATCTTGAATCGGAATATCTGATCAGGTTGAAGTCATCCACCTTAGAGTGCCTTAGTCTAAAATCTTGAGTTCCTTTCAAGTATTTCAAAACTGTTTTTGTAACAAACCAATTTCCTTTGCAAGGGTTTTACATGGACCTATAAATAATCCCAAAACAAATGAAATGTATGGTCTGGTGGTATTAAGATAGATAAGTCTTCCCACAAGTTCTCTATACTTGGTTACATCCTCAAATTCATTCCCTTGTTTTGATATGAGTTTCAAATTATTTTCTGTTGGAGTATAAACATGATTGCACTCCTTCATGCCAAACATGTTCAATAGTTCTCCAATGTACTTATTTTTGGAGATGAACATGTAATTTGGATTTTGCATCACTTCAATTCCCAAATAGTAGTGGAGATGTCCCAAATTTGTCATCTTGAATCCTTTCTTCATCTCTTTCTTTATGGATGCAATGTATTTCTCATTGTTCCTTGTTATGAATAGATCATCTACATATACTAAGAGATACAACAGTTTTTCCAAATTTCTTGACAAACAAATTTTCATCAGCAAGATTGAAATGCTTGAAATTTAGTTTCAAAAAATGCTTGGTTAACTTTTCATACCATGCTCGTGGTTATTTTAACAAGACATATAAGGATTTTATGATCTTGCATAACTTATGTTCTTGTCCCCTAACAACAAATCCTTCTAGTTCAGACATGAACACATTCTCTTTCAAGTATCCATTCAAGAAGGAAGTCTTCACATCCATTTGATGAATTTTCCATTAATTTTGTCCTGCCATGGAAAATAGAGTGCAGATGGTATCCCATTTTGTTGTGGGGGGGGATTCTTCTCATAATAAATACCTTCTTTCTGTGCAAATCCTTTTTCCATGAGCCCTGATTTTTGCTTGTCAAGTAAGCCATATGATCTATACTTGTTCTTGAATACCCACTTGCAACCAATCCGTTTGGTTCCATATGGAGGATGCACGAATTTTTATGTCCCATTCTTGATGAGAGAATCAAATTTATTCTTCATGGATTCTTTCCATTCATCATGAGCAACATCTTCTTTAAAGGAAGTTGGTTCAAGGTTAGTAGATAAATTCAACTCACAATCATATGAAACATCCATATCATCTACATCACCTAATTTTGAATTATCTACATTATCTCCATATTGTTTTGAGGACAATCTAGTTCCTTTCTTCTTGACCTCATCAGGATGAACACTTTCAAGTGTTTTTTTGATCCATTTTGGTGGACCTTTCTAAGATGGTCAAGCTTGCTTATCTGATTGAGATGGTGTTGAATTCTCATCAAGCCTCAACTTTTTAATCCTCTCGATCACATCATGCAACTGAAGTTCAGGCTCTAATGAAGTGACATAAAGTTCTTCATGTGGGGGATATGGTGCTACAAAAGTTGATTCTATAGATTGACTAAAGATAGGGAACCCCCCTTAAAGATGTGTAATCTCATTATCCAATTCATGATATTTCTTTACACAAGTGAATCTTTCTATATGATCAAGTTGCCTCTCAACAGTTTCGTCTATCTTGGAGGATTCCAGAAAGATCACATCTTTGGAAAGGATGAAATTCTTATTTTTCTCATCGTAAAGAGGATACCCCTTGGTGGTATTTGATTACCCCAAGAAGATGCACTTTCGACTCCTTACATCAATAATGTTTCTTTTCTCCTTAGGAATCAATGCATAATAGGTGAACCAAAAACCTGAGATGCCTCGCGGAAGGAATGTGGCCATACCACATTTCATAAGGAATATTGTTTTTAAAATCATGAGATGGACACTTATTTTTGACATGAACTTCACATAGAACAACATCATCCCAAAACATTAACTTAGCATTCTTGAAACAAATCATGGAATGAACCATATTTAGGAGTGTCATGTTCATTCGTCAACCACACTGTTATGTTGGGGATTGTGTGGAAATGTGGTTTGATGTTTGATCCAATGTTGGATAAGGTAGCTTTCAAATTCATTATATGTATATTCTCTTCTATTTTCAATGTGAAGAGAGACAATACGAGACTGAGCTTCATTTTCAATCCATACATAAAAAAAATATTAAAGTTTAAAAATCTTGTGAATTTGTCTTTCAACAAATACACCCAATGCATTATGGTGTAATCATAAATAAAAGTCGTGATATATTTGTTTCCATTTGTAGAAGGAACAAGCATAGGGACTCATAAATCAAAATTAATCAATTCAATTTTTTATACTTGCTCTTGAAGTTGAATCATGAAAGGGTTGTTTGTTATGTTTACCAAGGATGCAAGAATCACATTGCTTCACTTTCCTAGGAATACTAAGCAAACCATAAACACCATTCTTTCTCAAAAAATAAAGACTGTCGTAATTAATATGGCCAAATATAGCATGCCACAAAAGACTAGATGGAATTATACCTAAGTCATGATGAGAGAGGTATGAAACATTTTGTGTATGAGCATATGGTCCATTCAACTTCAACAATATTTAGTCTTCCGATCATGGAAACCATGTTGTCAGAATTCTTCCTTATCTCAACTTTTTCTACAAATCATATAAACATAGTGGCCTTGATTTCTGATGTGCACAAGGGACAATAAGTTTATTTGTAGTTATGAGAGAAATAAAATATGGGAGTCTAGGAAACTTAAACCTAATGGTGCCCATTCCGGAAGGTTTGAGACACTGTGCCATCTACATTTCCATCAAATTATTCAAAGAAATCTCTTCAAAATGTCACTTGAGAGGTTGCACCTGTGTCAAGAAGCCATGCATCTCCCCAAGAAGAAAATGGGGTATTAAATATACCTTCAATTATTCATATATTGTGATAGACAACAATATAATAAATAGATGCTTTACCTTCCACTTATCTTGAAGTTCTATGTGTCTTCTTTCTGACTCTCGTTCTTCTTTGATATTATGTCATGGAACTTTGAAGTTGATGACTTCATGTGACCTATTTATTTCTCAATGGGTACCATGAAGATTGTATTTTTCACAAGGATTATTCCAACCCCTTTCCTCTTAGCTTCTTCTTTATGTGTGTTCTCTTATTGCCTCTATGTTATCAAGATCCACTTGTTGATACAAGTGAATGCATTTTCTTTTTCTTTAAATGCAAGTTGTGAGTGATAAGATGATGCACTAAAGTAAGAGTGGAAGATTTTGTGAAGTATAAGGATATGAACAAAATATAATCTATTACACCCAAAGCAACATCCTATTCTCGGTGCGAGGTAATAGTAAAGAGTGTAAAGGATTAACTTTAAAGAATCATAATTATATTTCTTTGAAGAGTATTTACGAGACATCTGGAAACAATGATACCCAAGAGTCAAATGGAAAAGAGATGGTTTACGAATGGCAAAGAGATGGTCGACGATGGTCGTTGAAGCAGGGTTGAATGACACAAACCCTAAGAATGGCACAAACCCTAGGATAAATATGGCATTGTCTTAAGTGAATACAGATGTCAACAACAATATCTATCGAGTGCTTCGAAGTAAGCCCGGACATAGAAGCTGTACGAGCATACGTGCCTTCGAGTATGGAACCACATATGAAACACACTAGAGATCATATCAGACTACCAAAACCGAGCTAAGACGAGATTATAATTATGGATACATAGGTGATAGATTTCAAAAGGCTTGTGCGTCATTGAGATACCAGCCCGCCCAAGCAGCAAGGTTCATGGTTGAACACCTCTCTCCAGCTACCATTCGAGATGCTCCACAAGGAGGTGATGATAAAATTGCACTTGAAGCTATTGAAATCTCGGGCATCATTCAAGAAAGATACAAACATGGATGGCTTCTTGGCGATCTATTGATGTTGTCTCCTTGCAATATGATGGGTAGAGTCTGCAAAGACAGAGATGGCTTCTTGGCGATGTCCTAATGTTCTAGCCTTGCAATATGACGGGCGAATTGTATCCAACAGACTGCAATTCAAATTGCAATAAGCCAATAACCTATCACGTGAGGAATGGCTCGAGAAATGATACCATACTAGTCATGTCAATCCGAGCGATCAAGCCAAGCACTGTGGCATCCACAGTGAGTATTCGTGCGAGTATCACTTTATTTTGGAATTTTTGGTTTACCAAACAATAACCAGTATCTTTGTAGCTCGCGAACTGGTGTGAGAATGGTTGGACAGGAAAGAAAGGTCGACAGTGAGGGTATTGGCAATATGAAAATATGGTGTGAGAATGGTTGGACAGGAAATAAAGGTCGACAGTGAGGGTATTGGCAATATGAGAATAAGCCAAAACCGGACAGCGAGAGGTGAGGCATGTTACCATTCAAACCTTAGTTGCCTTGAAACCCTATAATTTGGTTTAAGTCATACTTTAGAATGGAGCAATACTAATCAATGGAATGATACAAAACTATTGCAGTCCGTGCGAACCTATATCCGACAGTAAAAGAAATAGAGCGAATGAATTTGTAGCAATATCTGACAAAAAAATAAATCAAACAGAGAATAAATTAGAGAACATAGAATAGAGAGACAGGCAGTCCAACAAACAGAGAATACATTAGAGAATATAGAATAGAGAGACAGGCAGTCCAACGAAGGCGTTTTGGAAGGAAGAGAAAATGCTAGGGAATCTATTCATGGAGTTAGGCCATGATCTAATATCATTGTCACTTCCTGAGTGGGAAGGAATCATAACTCTATGGGATGATTATTTCAATAGTATGAAGTTCAATAAATACACAAAGATGGAAATGTTGGTCTTCTTCAAAGATGATTACTTACTGAGTGGGAAGGAATCATAACTTTATGGGATGATTATTTCATTAGTATGAAGTTCAATAAATACATAAAGATAAAAATGTTGGTCTTCTCCAAAGATGATTATTTCTTTTGGACTAAATCAACTCTTCTATAATTTTTTTTTTTTTACTAAATCAAATATAATAAATATTTCTTCTTCAATTATTAATTAAACATTAAAAATACATTGGTTAATTATTTAATGTCACTTCAAATACATAAATCAAATATAATATGTATTTCTCCAATTATTAATTAAACATTAAAAATACATTTTTAATGCTTAAGTGGTTAATTATTTAATGTCACTTCAAATACATAACCTCTCATAACTAGATGACATTAAATGACCCTCTTTGAGTGCCTTTTTATTCATTAACAAGGTGAAAAAGTCCTTTCTACTACAAAACTTGGAAACCCAAAAATGGGGAAGTGACAAATCCTCCCTTCCCACAGATTTCTTGTCCTCAAGGAATACCATCATGACTTGACGCTCCATTGAATGATCCAGACTGACACTCAAGATGATACCACGATCCCAAACTACCCTGTAAGATGTGAAACATGCTCCACTCAAAGCGTGGTATGGAAATGTACAGACATAAGAGGCCTCTTGAAAACCTCTAGCAAGCAAGGCTACTCGCTGCTGAAACAACTTGATCAACTCATCTATGTACTGCTAGGGAATAAACTTCATGAGAGAAAAAATTGGCTCTAGCCTCTATGTCAACTACTGCATTGTCTCATGTCCTAGGGTCCCAAGATATCCTCATAAAGGAACCACCACGCGAACGCTGCACTACTCTCATCATAGTCATTCGACCATTGTGCTCACTCTGTGTCCACAAGTTGTAATGCCTCAAAGTACCACATCCACTATGGAGGATCATGCCCATCCAATATATCACCGTTCTAATATCATATATCATAGAGATTTCTATGTGGTCACCAAGTCTCCAAGTATCAAAGGGAAAGACCTTAATACTCCAGTACCTCATATCCATTGCAATCATCCAAGTATCATCCAGACAATATACAACTTTGTAAGACATGAAACACACTCTACTCATAACATTGGTTTGTAAGGATGCAATACACGAATCCACCTGACTAATTTGTGTAAACGTGGTCAACTCCATAGAAGACCACTGCTCCAAGCAACCACTCCTAAGCCTCGCAAAAGTAAACTCTGGAAAGTCAAAGTCAGTGCCCTCCTCAATAATAATAGTTGAATTGTGACGCACTGTAATCCCAGGGTCCCAAACTAATCCTGGAAAGGTACTACCATGTTGACATTGCACCATTTTGATCATCATCATCATCGGACCAATGCGCCTAGTATGCATCCTCCCCTCTTGGAACCCTAAGTTGATCTCCTTGAAGCCACCATCCCAAATCCTCTCATGTGAAAGTCTCTTACTGAAGTCTAATCTTGCAAGTCCATGGATATCCTCAAGTATTGCCTGCCCTATAGAGTAAGTCTCGACCTCCCCTCTCTTGACATCCCAAAACTCAAGCAGACCAATCATTGTCATGATTTTGTGGACCATCATCTGAATCAATTCATCACTCAAATGAATTCTTGGATCTAACCACAAAATATGAATTCCACCACTCCTAATACCTACTAATTGTTGTTGCACCATACCGATGACCATTAGAGTCAAAATGAGCTAAGTCCCTGGTATTCCCTCATCTCGTGGAATCCTAGCAATAGGAATCAACTCTGTGTCTATTCATTTGTTTTGCTCTTACCGAACTGCACCGAGAAATATACTATCTCGATTAGCATACATGTACTTGAGTAATCCATGGAGTATAAACACCTCCCTAGAAAGTATCCATGTCACCTATAGTGCGTCATACTCATGCGAGTACCCATAATTCCCTACTAAAGATGAATCATACATAGCCCTCATAATCTCCTCTCTAAGTGTAGACTGAGGGACTATATGTGTGTGACCTCCATATCCATCCACCTTTCTATCGGATGACATCTTTGAAAATCGATCCAATACAATATGGATATCCTCATGTGCTATAATCACATAGCCCAAAGGAAAGAAATATGATATATATATAATTTTGTTTTCCACCTCTGACTAACTCAGATGAACTCTCCATGTCATGTTGAATATACTGTTGGCCTTAGAAGATGGCACTAGATGCCACTGCCACTGACTGCAAAAATGGAAAGTGTCAAGTGCGTTGGTCAACCCCAATGGTATGACCAAGGACTCAAGGTAATGTATAAGAGAAAATCTGTATGTATCCTCCTCCCTATCCCTGCTCTCGTGATTCCCCACTTGAGGATAGATCTCTAAGGGATGTACCTCTCCATGAGGCTTCCCATTCACTCATCGATCCTAAGTGAACTAAACTCAATGATATGTCTGAAGTCTCTGTTTGGAGGTCTCCCTAGGGGAAATGTCCCAAAATTCCACTGCATAACGTCATACAAAACTATATACTATTGTATACCAATGCACCCCTGTAACATCGTGTTCCACTGTATCAATCCATCCCCTAATATTAACAGAATCGAGAACCTAGAGTGATGTATCCCTGCCACTATCCCCTCATCCCTAAAGCATGGGCCCACTCACTACTTCCACAACTACAAATGGATCCTTTAATGGACCCTCCATAAGAGGTAACTCATAACCTCCATACTCCACAGCATGTATAGAGTCAACCATCTCCGAGTCATGCCTCCCCTCCTGTACCCATAAATTAAAATGAGGTTCCTCCTTTGCATGCTCTTCCACTTTGTCCTCAATCTAAAATCTCATAGGTGCCATATGCGCTTATTTTTTATCCAAATCGTCATATGGTGGAAGAGAGCTTGTGAACATGGTCTCATTTTCTTTAGGACTTTCACCTAGTAATTGATTTGTGCTTTCCTCGTTCTCTTTTGTATGCTAATCTGAGGTTGTTGATTTACCACCCTATAGACCAAACTCCTCATAAAGTCTCTTGGATACTTCCTTTGTAGATATACCCAATATTTCCTTGTTTCATGGCTTAGATTGTATTGCAGATTTAAATTGCTGCAAGATATGCTATATTCTTTATTCTGTCTAGAGAAGGTTCACCATTAACTCCTCCCTTGTAGGCTTCACCTCCTCTATTGGTGAGGCATGAAGGAAAGTAGGTAACATTATGCCATTTATGTAACCCTTTAAACCTAATGTATGTACCTATTATGTGGAGTCATTTGATTTCTTATGGTTCCATGTTCCTCTAGTTCTTCTGTAATAAATCGTACGGTTTTTTTTCGGAAAAACAGTGAAAAACTATCAAAATTAAAATGATGAAAATGTTAGTTCTGGGACTCGATTTTGGCTTTTTTTTTTTTGGAATTGGGTATTTTTCCGAGAAAAATTCAAATACCCAATGAACCTGAAGTGCATGGTCCCCTTTGTTTTTCAAAAAAAAAATCTGCAAAAAAGCCTCAATTTTTTTTCCTTCTCTAACAAAAAAAAGTGCTCTAATGCAATCACAGGGTGGAAAGATCACCATCTCTAATACCACTGTAATATCTCCAATATATCCAAACATATATTTCATGAAATATGTTATTTTTCCACATATATTTACATTCATTCTACTGAAGAAACATCCTCTTCTAAAGAAACATCCTCTTCTAAAGAAACCTTAATCTCTTCTCCACATCACAATACGTTTGTTCGCCGCTAATTTATTTTCCACAGCTGTCACAGCCTTTCTCATACTCTCACAATATCAGGTGATAACAACCGTGCTCCTTCAGCTCACTATTATTGATACCTTTCAGAAGATGCTTAATTGTATGTAAAGCTATGCACTTTCGCCACCTACTGTTAAAACGATTTGAAAGTTAGAATCATTAATTAATTATTTTTAATAAAATATTCATATTATAAATTAAGTTAAAGCTTTTCAAACTACTAGGTGTTTCTAAAATTCTAGGTTAAGCAATTCGGAATTGAATCTTGAAAAAAAATTTCATACATGGTGATAAATTCTTCACTTTTAATTATTAAATTATTATTTTTTTTGAAAGAAATGATTTTTAATAATTTAATACTTTATAAAATTGAAATAAATAAAAATTTAAAAGAAAATATTGACATAGAAAAATGAAGTATTATTATGAAATTCTTGTAAAAATTCCTCACTTTTTATTATTAAATTAAATTTAAAAAAAAATGATTTTTAATAATTTAATACTTAAAAAAATCCAAATAAATAAAAATTTAAAAGAAAATATTAACCTAAAAAAGGTGAAAGAAATAACAATTCCAATCTACTAATATGTAGTTAAATACTTTTTAAAAAAATCCAAAAAATAAATATAAAATAATTTGTAGTTAAATACTTTTAAAAAAATCCAAAAAATGAATATAAAATAATTTTTTGAACTTTTTCCAAATATACATGTTGAAATAATGTTTATTTAGAAGTGAAGACAAAATATATTAATAAATCATTATTTCTTTTATAAGGAAAATTCTATTTTATATTTATTTATATATTTATTATTGATAAAATATAAAAATTAGTTTTTAAAAGGGTTTTGCATATATTTATATTAAATTTTAATTTCAAATATTATCATATTATATTTATTTAATTCTAAATCTATCAAGTTTAGAAAGAAATGGAATTTTTAAAGGTGTAAACCTTTAATCTTTCTTCAAGTTTTGCACTCTAATGAAGGAGACGAAATAGAAGAAATGAAATTTAGCCTTTAGAAATGAATCAAAGAAATAAGTTTTTGTTTCTGGTGTAGTTAAAGAAGAAAAAGTTGTATTTTTGTAATGATGAATAGAAGGTGGAATGATCAAACACAAGGATGTCTGAAATTTTTGGAGAGAAACAAGTGACTGTCATTATAATGGACCCTAACATTTCACTTTTTGTGCTAAAATAATAATTTTTTTCCCTTGAAAAATATATATATGATGATGATGATTAAGTTCATTGAGACCCAATTGATCTATGGAACCTTAGGTTAAGGAACTACTTGCAATTCTTTATAATTTTGTTTTTGTGCTAGAAAAGCATTAAGTGAAGCTTATATATATATATATATATATATATATATATATATATATAATTTTATTTTATTATTATTTTAGTGAAATAGGCTCTATATATATAATTTTATTTTATTATTATTTTAGTGAAGTGGGCTCTATTAACTTTCCTTGCATATGTTAACTTATCAAACTTATAAAGCTTTGCAAAACAAGACATTTTCCATTTTTTAACAATAAAATTTTTTAATATCAAAATTTATTTCATTTAAATAAAAAATCATCTAATATGAAAAATATAATAGAATTTTTACTCCATTAAGAAAAAAGAATATATATATATATATATAT
>ML793027.1:23457-37527 GCA_009831015.1 Picea engelmannii
CTAAAAGTAAAAAAGGATGACCACAATAACAAGAGAGAATATGAAAAATGTATTAAAATATAATAATATAATAAATCAATATAGATTCATCTTAATCTAATATATATTAATGGTTGAGAAATTTGAGTTTAATTTTTTAATCTATTTCAATACTTAATCAATCCAAAATTGAAATCACCTAGATGGGGTGTTAACAAGTGGGGAAACAACTGCACATGTGTATGGCCAAGCCACCACTCTGCCATGCAATGAAATCTATGCACATCTTAAAGAAGAGAATGCATATGAGGTTACCAACAAGGAGGTGAGGGATATCAGGGAGGAGTACAAACTCATCCCCAGCAACTATTGATATGATGCGCTTGGGTGAAAATTTATTGTAATGGTACAGTGAGAATACCACCCTATACTGGTTCGAGAGAGGTGTCGTAAGGTGGTGGACTACATGCGATAGAAGCGATGATGATAATGTGGAGAGGAGGAGAAGGGAGGATTGTAACATGATGGTTTTATTTGTGGGAATGAGACTTATTTTATTGTATGACCTACTCACAACTCTAGTCTACCTGAGTTTACAAGAGGAAAATGGGAGGATCAGTGGATGTGACAGGATAGTGATAGCTCCAGGGAGCATCACTTTTCTAACCCCAAGAAACCTTGTCTTTTATTCCTGGTGTTTATGTTNGGGGGGGGGGCGATACCTACTATTTTTTCTGAGTAATCTAGTCAAAATATCAGTTTTCTATGAGGGGAGGATAAGTTGCTTCTTTGTTATTTCTATTTGGCCCCCTGTCATTTGTTTTATCCCAATTATGGTAGCAATGTCTTTACAGGGGGTCTCTAGTCCCTACCTATGGTTTTTTTCCTCTGCTAAGATGACTCGCAGTGAAAGCAAGGTTGGGAGCGGTCGAAAAAGAAAAATCAGGTTCAGTTCTTGTTGAGCCTTGACCTCAAGGAACTCAATTCATTCCTCTGAGTCATAAAGAGAAGGTTGGGAGGTAGAGAGATGCTAAAACAAGAAATTATGCTTAGAAACAACCAAACAAGAAATTGAGGAGATGGAGAATGTTTTCTGGGGAAAAAGACTAAACCTCAAATATACTTAGGTTCTGGAGGTGTAATACCCCTAGGTCAAATCCCAAGATGTAATTGGAGACGTAGGCTGGTGAGCTAGGATATTTTGGGCCTAAGTGGAATGGTGTCATATGTTTTGTGGCTAGAGTGCCTATATGATTACAATATATTTGTAATTTGTATCATTCATATTAATAATAAAAATACCGTTGTTTTAGACCAATTAGACGAAAGAGTATGGGGCACTAAGAACTCCACTAGAGGAAAGTGGGATATGGGTCTAAGACTAAGAACCAAGCCTTGGGGGATTAAGTCAAGGAAATATTATTTTAATATATAATCTAAGTTCCAAGAGTGAGGGAACATATACAAGTCGAACTCATGAAGCTTCATGAAGACAAGTGTCCAATAGGGGACATGCAGATATATTGGGACACTCAGTGTATTTCTTGGGGGGAATTTTATCATTCTATTCTCATGTATGGTATGAGGAAATCTCTGGGGAGCGATGGGGTAGCAAGAGTATTAATATTTTTGGAACTAAAGAGGGGGTTGGCAGGCCCATGTACATTGAAGAAGTAGGTTATTAGGCTTGTGGGTGGTCTCTCTCTCTCTTGCGAGAGAATTTTCGAAGACTGTTTACTGGTGCGTTGGGAAATAGTTGCAGGGCTCTAAGACTTATGTTCTTCCTATTGTTGAAGCCCCATAAGGGATGTGGGGTAGTCAAAGGACTATTGGGCAGAGAAGGGGCACACTTTTTGGGGTGGGACAAACATGTGGGAAATGAGAGTCTATAGGCTAGTTGTAGTAGTTGGCACCTTGAAATGAGATTAATTGATGAGTATAGACCTTAGTTTAGCTTAGGAATCCTTCCCTTGTGGAGTTCTAGTCTTAGCTCGAGGGTGACCTGCTGCTGAAAGTTTATGAGAAGTAGATTCTATGGCTGGGAGGAACATTTGAGGTCTGCACGAAGTTGGTTATTTACATAAAAGATAAGTGTTCTTATGCAAAATTACATGTTGTTTACTATGTATAATATATATAATTTTTTTTTTGTAACTATTTATATAATTATGCACGGTCTATATATGTTGTAGAACTGCATGTGTGTTCATATGCATGGCATTTAAGTTAATGAGATGATACTCAAGATGTTTCAGACTTGTTGATGGTAGGAATTATCATCTTAAGATATCAAATCCATAAAAGTAGTAATTTTAAGAAAATATGTAAGTCTAATGTGACTGAAAATAAAAGAATCGGTGTCATGTGGCCAACCTGCATGGCTAGGAACATGACATTGTGGTATTAGTAATGGGGATCATTCCATTCTAGTATTAGATCCCTAGGTTCAAACACTGGACTTACATTGGCCAAACACAGAGCCACAAGTTCGATATCGAGCATGTATGTGCTAGCCGACAAAACGTTGGTGAGATGAGTCGCAGAAAATTGAATTTCAAAGAATGTCTCTGAAATGTTTGACAAATAAATTTCATGAAATGGAAAAGAAAATTTGTGGGAATTTGAGGAATTCACTCCTGAAATTAAAAAAAAATGTTTTAAATTTGTAATCGAGCCTACAATTGGTTGAATTTCAAAAATTGCAGAATGCTCATGATAACAATTGGGAAAAAGTCCCCAATTATGCAATGGAAATTCTTGGAAAATTCATGAGTAGTGCGGGGAAGAAAACCAAGAATTAAAATCTCCAATTTTTAATGGCAATCCGAGAAAGAAATTTCGGATTTGGGTAATTTTTTAAGTTGGAAAAATCGAAAAATTTGGGTATTTTTCCATATGATGACATCAACATGATGTTTGGCCTACACATCAGCTGGCGTGGAAAAATAATGACATGTACTACCATGATGGAAGATACACGATGGTTGGAATGACAGTTGGCAGATGATGTGGAGCCATGCGGCGGACCAACTGCCAGTTCCATGAATCTGTAGTAAGATCTTGGAATATGTCTAAGTGTTAAGCTACCATGGAGTGCAGAGAGAATTAGGGGGTATGCACCTTTAAGAATTGGTTAAGTCCCAAGATACTGCGGAGTGCAGAGAGGATCAGGTGTGTGATTAAGGCATCACACAAACCCACGAACACACAGTGAAGTTCAAAAACTTTTCTAAGTGTCAATACTCTGTGGGTGTGAAGGGTATCATGGAGGTGGTGAAGCATAAGGAAATGTCCAAAGACCCATGGTAAGGAAGAAAATTTTCTAAGTATGGAAACATAAAAGAAGAGTGGTGAAAGACTTAATAAATTTGTGGATCCACTTGGGTGTGAAATAAAGGTGGAAAAATGTGAGGGTGCATTATGTAGGCCGTAGAAGAAGTAACAAGAATAGAGAATGGGTAGTGAACCCAAGAAAAACTTTTGAAAAGTTTCTAAGTAAGGATGAATTGT
The DNA here is from genome assembly GCA_009831015.1 of Picea engelmannii. Classification (NCBI taxonomy): domain Eukaryota; kingdom Viridiplantae; phylum Streptophyta; class Pinopsida; order Pinales; family Pinaceae; genus Picea; species Picea engelmannii. Next base: position 26,947 of record ML793027.1, read on the forward strand.
TTTAATAGTTGAGATTCAATCTATAGGGATAATCGAATGGTAGTTGAGCATCGAAGCTATGTTGTTTGAAGCTAATGGATACTTATTTCATTATCATTCCATCAACAAATTTTTGCTCAAGATTCAGAATTGAGCATGAGAACATTCGTGGGAAGGGTTGTGGACAAAGGAGTCTATCTATTCACTCAGAAATGTAAAAATGTAATATTAAGAATCCATAAGAAATCATAAATAAATTATTTCTGGTGAAATTCTAAAGAACAGAATGTTGCATAAAATGATGTATTTTTTAAATTCTTGTAGTCTTACAAATCTCGTTGCATGCACATTTTGCATAATGAAGAGCAAAAATAGAACCAAGTAGAATTCAACAGAAATATCAGAGATTAGAGACATGAATGATGCCCAAGGAACTTACAATTATGAAGATGAAGGAAAAATATTTGGTATGGGTGTGGCTATTGCAGTAACAGAATCCAATGGGCATGGAGAAGGAAAATAGAAGAGCATGAATTTGATAGAAACTATAAAGATCCTACAAAGAGATGTGCAAATTTATAACACTAATACTGAGAGAATGATGAAGGCTAAAGAACAACAAGATGGCTTCAACACCAAGATGTTGCAGAGCTTAGATAAAATAGAGAAGAAAATGGATAGGGAGATAGAGGCAAGCAAGTCTGAGAGTCATAGATCTCATGCTAGAAGGAAAGAATCTATAAGTGTGAGTAGACATCATCATCACTCAATAAGGCACTCAACTAGAAGGTCATACAACAGTCTGAGTATATCACATTTCAGGAAGCATAAGAGGAGTTCCGGGGTGGATGAACTACAAGGAGAAATGAATAATATTAAACCTCCTATCTTTAATGGTGAGCACAAGAAATATGAGAATACAGAGACTTGGTTGTTGGGAATGAGGAAATACTTTCAGTTGCACAATTATTCCTTACAAGAAGAAGGAATAATTTCCATCTACTAGCTTAAGGGAAAATCATCAATGTGGTCGGACCAAATTGTGCAGGAACAACACTTTGATGAGAGGAAGAGCACTTGGAAGCAGTTCAATAAGTAATTTCAGAAGAAATACTTGACCAGGCATTATTCTGATAGGAATATGAAGGAGTTCTTTGAACTCAATCTTAGGAGTATGACTATGGATTAATATGAAAGAAGATTCTTGGAACTGTTGAAGTATGTTGAATTCATCAAAGATGAACAAGTCAAGATTCAAAGGTTTTTGAGTGGGGTGTCATCAATGTTCAATGATAAGATATAATATGATGATCCCAAAACATTGGATGGAGCAATAAGGAGAGTCAAGTTCCTTTATGATCAACATAGAGGAATACCAAAATTTCACAAGGATTGGGAAGATAAGAAGAGGGGCAAGATGGAGCAGAGGAAGAAAGGAAACAATCCACTGTTCTTTAGAAATAATTCCTAAGGGAAGCCAACTCATAATGAGTTTTGAATGTTAGAAACATTGGGAAAAATACCAATGAAACAACCCATGAAATGTTGGGGTTGTGAAGGAGATCATATGTACATATATTTCCCTCATAGAGGTGAGAAAGTGAGTATTTTTCACAATAGTGTACAACATGTTGAAACAATTGAGGACATGGGAAGAATTATGCCAAGGATCTATGCATCTCTGGACAACAAGCACGATGAATTTCAATCTCATGTGATTGAACTAGAAGGTAAGATAAACGATCAATCTACTACTATTTTGATTGATTCATGATCTAGTCATAGTTATATAGATCCTAAGATGGTGGAAAGACTCCATTTGATAAGAAACATGCTTGGAAAACCTTGGTTGATTCAATTAGCTACAAGAGATAAAACAAGAATTAATGAGATAGTCAAGGATTGTCTAATGGACAGGAATGGACTGTGTACAAATTATGATTTGAACATCATACCTTTGGGATCATATGACTTCCTAATTGGTATGGATTGGTTGGAAAACCATCATGATGTCCTAGATTGATATAACGAAGCATTTACTTGCTTGGATACTGAATGAAACTTAAGGATAGTTCAAGGCATTCCAGGAGTAGTAACCCTTAGAGAAGTTCGGCCTTGCAGCTGAAGACAAGCTTCAGGAAAGGATGCCAAATATTTTTAGTGCATATGGAGGAGGAACCTAAGGATAAAGTGTCAAACATTGAAGACTATGCAGTCTTGAAAAGAGTTTGAAGATGTATTGAGAGAGATACCAGGGTTGCCACCGAAAAGAGATATTGATTTCTTTATTAATCTAATGCCTGGAACTGCACTAGTGTCCAAGAATTCTTTAGGATGAGTACACCAGAATTGAAGGAATTACAAACGCAACTCGAAGAACTCTTGAAGAAGGGGTATATATTACTAAGTTTGTCTCCTTAGGGTGCCCTTGTATTATTTTCCAAAAATAAAGATGATACCTTAAGATTATGTATTGACTTTAGGTAGTTGAACATGGTGACTGCAGAGAACAAGTATCATTTTCCAAGGATAGATGGTCTATTTGATCAACTACGAGATGAAAATATATTCTCCAAGATTGACCTCAAATCAGGCTATCATCAAGTGAGAATCAAAGAATAAGATATTAGCAAGACTTCTTTTAGGATGAGATATGGCCATTATGAGTTTACAGTGGTGTCTTTTGGGTTGTCAAATGCACCAGGTATATTTATGTGTTTGATGAATGAGGTTTTTATAAATTAATTCGATAAGTTTGTCATTGTCTTTCTAGATGAAATTATTATCTACTCAAAATCTGAAGAAGAGCATGAACAACACTTAAGGATGGTGCCGCAAGTGTTGAGGAAACATCAACTGTATGAAAAATTGAGCAAGTGCGCATTCTATCAAAGATAGATACATTATTTGGGCCATATCATTTTAGAGGAAGGGATAGTTGTAGATCCCAAAAAGATAAGAGCCATCGAGGGGTGGTCAATACCAAAGAATGTCTCAAAGGTGAGATCTTTCATGGGACTTGTTGGATACTATAGAAGATTCATTGAAGGTTTTTCAAAGATTTCTTATCCAATCACTTCCTTGAAAAAGAAGGGTGTAAGATTTGAATGGAATACTAAATGTGAAAGAAGTTTTCATCACTTAAAATACTTATTGACAAGTGAACCTATCTTAAAGATTGTTGATCTTGCTAAATAATTCGTTGTGTGCACTAATGCATGCAAAGAAGGACTTGGTGGAGTCCTTAATCAAAATGGGCATATGATATGCTAAAAATCAAGAAAATTGGTGGAGCATGAAAGACATTACACTACTCATGATTTAGAATTGGAAGCTATAGTGCATGCCTTGAATATGTGGAGGCACTAACTTATGCAAAGAAGATTTGAATTGAGGACAAACCATAGTGGTATGAAGTATTTGTTTAGACAACCAACTATGAATGCTAGGAAAATTAGATGACTGGAATTTATTAGTGAATATGACTTTGATATAAAGCATATCAAAGGCAAAGAGAACAAGGTGGTTGTGGTTGATGCACTCAGCGGAAGGGTGCATGAGATGCATGCTACAACCATTAGCATGTACAAATCAGATTTGAAAGATAGAATTTTAGAGGCTACAAAATAAAATCAGTGGTACATGGAAATAAAGGAAAACTTAAAGCAAGGTATTTTGCTGTAGAAAACTAAAGACTATGAGATGAGAGAATATGGAACCCTCTTGCATAAAGGAAGAACTTACGTACCTACTTCTCAAGAGAGGAGGAATATGATATTAAGAGAGATGCATGATGTGCCTTATGCTGGGAACCCGGGATTGTAGTAAACAATTGTAGTTGGCCAAATCCAGTATTATTGGCCAAGTATGAAGAAAGAAGTCGTTGATTATATAGCCAAATTTCTTGAATGTCATAAGGTCAAGGCTAAGCATAGAAACAATCGTTTCCTATTCCTGAGTGGAAATGGGAAGTGGTGAAAATTGACTTCATCACCAAGATGCACAGAACAATGAAGCAATAGGACTCCATAATGGTGGTGGTGGATAAGCTCACCAGAGCTTCTTATTTTATTCTAGTAAATATGACTCATAAGGAAGACAATATTGCAAATATCTATATGAGAGAAATTGCCAGGATTCAAGGTGTACCTAAGGAAACAATTTAAGACATAGATACGAAATTTACATCAAAATTTTGGAAGGGATTATTTAAAGGATTTGGACCCATCTGAACTTTAGCACAACATATCACCCATAATATGATGGAAAAACAGAGAGAATCTATCAAGTGATTGAAGATATGCTAAGAATGTATGTGATGGATAAACCATCGAACTGGGAAGACTATTTACACTCAGTCGAGTTTTCCTATAATAATGGGTATCAAGTATCTTTGAAGATGACCCCATTTGAGGCATTATGTGGAAGAAAGTGCAATACCCCAGTAAGTTGGGACAACCCAGTAGATAGAGCAGTAGTTGGTCCATAAATGCTCAGTGAAATGGAAAATCATATGGAAAAGATTAAACAAAATTAAAAGTTTTTAAAGATAGGCAGAAAAGTTATGCATATAAGAACATAACTCACCGAGAGTTCAAAGTGAGTGACCATGTATTTTTAAAAGTGAAGGCCAAGAGAAGCTCTTTGAAATTGGGGATATGTTCAAAGCTTGCAACAAGATACTATGGACCCTTTGAAATCCTGAAGAGGATTGGTCCTATATCCATGTCCATTCATTACTTGCATCCATGTGCATTCATAATGTATTCCATGTGTCTGTTCTTAAAAGATATGTGCTTGATGTTAATCATATAATTGATTGGAATCTGATTCAGGTGGGACAAGAGTGAGACTTCCTAGTACAACCTATGTGCATATTGGATCAAAAGGTCAAGAAAATTTGGAATTGAGCCACCATCGAGCTAGTAAAGGACCAATGGATCTATTACAATCCTAAATATGCAACATGAGAATATGAAGATTCCATGCGGGAAGAATACCCACATATTTTTGGAGTTTTTTGAATAATTTTACGTGTACATGTGTACATAATTCATTGAGGACAATGCATAAATAAGGGGGAGGGGAATGTAATACCCCTAGGACGAACCCTAAGATGTAATTGGATGCGTAGGCTAGTGAGCCAGAATATTTTGGGCCTAAGTACCATGGTGTCATATGTTTTGTGGCCATAGTGCCTATTTGATTACAAGATTTTTGTAATTTGTAACATTCATGTTAATAATAAAATCATCATTGTTGCAGACCAATCATACGAAAGAGTATGGGGGACTAAGAACTCCACTAGAGGAAAGGGGGATATGGATATGAGACTATGAGCTAATCCAAGGGGGATTAAGTCAAGGAAATACTATTTTAATATATAATCTAAGTTCCAAGAGTGGGGAAATGTATACAAGTGGAGCTCATGAAGATTCATTAAGATAAGTGTCTAGTATGGGGACATGTAGACATATTGGGAAAGTCAGTGTATTTCCTGGGGGGGATTTCTTCATTATATTCTCATGTATGGTATAGGGAAAGCTCTAGGTGCGATGAGGTAACAAGAGTACTAGTATTTTTGGAACTAAAGAGGGGGTTGACAGGATCGTGTACGTTGAAGAAGCGAGTTGTTAGGACCATGGTGGTCTCTCTCTCTTGCGACAGAATTGTTGAAGATTGTTTGTTGGGGCGTTGGGAAATAGTTGCAAGGCTCTGAGACTTTTTTTCTGGCTTGTTGTTGAAGTCCTTAAAGGGAAGTGGGGCGGTCGAAGGACTGTTGAGCAAAGAAGGGGCACACCTCCTAGGGTGGGACAGGTATGTGGGAAATGAGAATCTGTAGGCTAGTTGCAGCAGTTGGCACCTTGACCTGAGATTAATTATTGAGTATAGACCTTAGTCTGGCTTAGGAATCTTTCCCTGGAGGAGTTCTAGTCTCAACTCGAGGGTGACCTGCTACTGAAGGTTTATGAGCAACAAAGTCTATGGCTGGGAGGAACGTCTGAGTTGTTCTCCACACAATTGGTGATTTACATAAAAGATAAGTGTTCTTCAGCGAAATTACATGTTGTTTATTGTGTATACTATATTTAATTTGTTGTTGTAATTGTTTATATAATTATGCATGGTCTATATATGATGTACAATAGCATGTGTGTTCATATGTAGGGCATTTAAGTTAATGAGATTATATTTGAGATGTTTCATACTTGTTGATGGTAGGAATTATATCTTAAGATATCACGTGGCCAACTTGTGTGGCTAGGGACGTGACACTATGGTATTGGTAACTAGGATTATTACAGGAGGAAATTAAAGGAGGGTGGGTTAAATACCTTGTCTTTTTTTGGGCCTAGGAAACTAAATTCTTTAGAATGGTTGAAATATACTAGGTTGTCAAAACCTTATTTACCCAAACTCTGGAAAATAAAAAGGATGAAAAGTAAGACATCCTTCGTACCATGAGGATTTTCAAGGGAAAGTTTGAGGTTGTGTGCAAAGCTATATTTGGGATTGGGATAGCAGTCTCATAGGCCACAAAAAAATGTTAAGAACTTGAAGCAGGAGGAGGGTTCTTTGGGATCAAAGGGAACTCAAGATAATCCTATAGTTCTACCAATGTGTTTGTGGATATGCCTATGAAGGATAATGCTCAACATCCCACTTATTGATGTTTGGTTTGTTTTGTTTTCTCTAGTAGCATGAAAAGTTATAGGCAAGTAGCTTTGTTACTGATCTCTTTTCGTAAATTAATATATGGAACATATGCTATAAATAGTATGAACAAGCCCGATGAAAGTTTGGTTTCCCTCAAGTGATGAAAGTTATGGTTTCCTTTGAAGAAGGCCCCACTACAAACAGATGGAAGTTATGGTTTCCTTTGAAGAAGGCCCCACTAGAAACTGTTGTAACTCTTTTTTTTAACATAATGTGAAAATATGAATATGTTTTTAAATTTATTTTTAAAAATAAAAAATCAAAATTAATCTACATTTATTACTATTTTATTTTAATTTTTTTATTCCCAAATTGAAAAAAAAATAACGATTCCATACCTGATTTAAATGCAACAAATTAAAATTAATTTATCATGCATGCACTTGCATGCACTGGTCTCACCCTTTCGGTCCAGAGTTGTAAATCTATTCAAACCAAAATTAATGTTTATTCAAATGTTGGTATCTTTTCAAAAACATAGATAAAAGCTTCTCCTCCCATTAGTCAGTATTTCACTATCGAAAATATAAATATTGTAACTTGTATGTATGAGATAGAATCTCATAATGTCATGTCATGTTATATTATAAAATTAAAAGGGGACAACTACAAGATAAATTTTAATAAAGGAAGTCTTTTCATATATTTTAATCCTTTTTTTATTAATTAAAAACACGAATTAGGTTATTGGGCTAATTTCACACCTCTTCAAAGGACAAGGTATATAATCAAAATATCGAATCAGGTTTATATACCATATCTTAGAGTCAAAGGGAATATTTTGCTGAATTAAATTAAACTGGAGATTAGTTATATAATATATGCCTTGCGTACATAGGAAAGTCATTAGGCAAGTAGATGCCTCTTGCGTGTTGTAGGTATACATATAAGCGAATTATATTTAAAAAATAAAAGTATTTGATAGTGAGATAAAGAAAGTGGTAACAATGGCGGTTAAAAGTACGAGGTAAAAAGCATCCACGTAAGAATAAAACAAAAAGCTGTCATGTACAAAATTATGAACATTGGATATGTCATTGACTAACAAGACTCAGTCATAATTATATGGATAATCACGACACGGTTAAAATTGGCCCACAAAATATGCTCATATTATTCTGTCTCATTTATCAGATGATTGGATGATTGGCGTGTAGCGTGGTTTTTTTTTAAAGAATAAAAGTAACAATATTTTATAAAATATTTATAAAGTGAAAATACAATAGTGGGCGTTTTCTTTATAGAGTGGGGAGAGACTTATAATAAGTAAGTTGTAAATAATAGTAGGGATAGTTATACTTTGTTGTTATAAGCTAATGCAAGTTGACTAACTGGTTGGTAGTTTATAGGGGTAGATCCTGGGTTGTTAACTTTTTTTTTTAATATTTCAGAAGGACAAGCTCTTAGCTAAGCAGAAGCGGTTTTAGGTTTTAAGTCATACTCAAAGATCATTAATTGGTGATCTTTATAGTTTATGACATTTTGTAATTCATATTAAATATATTTGTATTTAAATGATTAAACGTTAATTTACATATCATATATCATAATTTTTATAGACTTATAAAACTGGTAGAAATGTTTTAAGTTGTAAAATGTTGTTAATCAAAAATAGTATTTATTGCTTTCTTTTGAATATGGTTTAATCAATGGAGTTTATATTATCAATAAATTGTCCAATTTAATGAAGTAAAAAAAAATGGTTTCTTTTTTAAATTTGAACAATGGAAGGGGATTTACGTTCTAAAATCATGATGTATTAGTGTCTTTGTCATACTTTTAGGAAATGGAAAGATAACGTTTGTTGTTAATGTTGCAAGTGTAGGTTTTTATGAAGTATTGCTTGGTTTTGTTTAATGGTAATTCATTTTTGAATCATTCTATTATGAAGCTTTCTATTTTTCTTTTTGATAAATTGTGAAGACTTTGCTTTATAACATGAGATTGTAAATATTTTATGTACATGATCAAATGTTTATTTAAAAAAGCCAAAAAAGCTGACTCATTTTTATCTTAATCCAAAAACTTGGAATAGTGGAAGGGGATTTACCTCCTAAATCTTGATAGTATTAGTGTTGTTGTCATATTCTTAGAAAATGGAACAATAACGTTTGTTAATATTGCAAATGCAAGATTTTATAAAGTATTGCTTGCCTTTGTTTAATGGTAATTCATTTCTAATCATTCTATTACAAAGTTTCCTATTTTTATCTTTGGTAAATTGTGAAGACTTTGCTTTTCAACATGAGATTATGAAGACTTTTTTCCAACATGAGATCCTTACATTTACATGATCAAAATGAGATTATGAAAACTTTTTTCCAACATGAGATAGCTACATGTACATGATCAAAAGAATAATGCATTGCTCATATAATTAAAAGTTGTCTCTTTCAATCTCTACTCTTAAATACAATTTGGACAAAAAACTTTCAATCTCTACTCTTAAATAGGACAAAAAGTGTTTTACTTTTTTTTTGGATGGAATATCTAGAGGGAAATTTTTGAATACTTCTCTACTTAGTGAAAAGTAAACAGGCCTAACCCCAAGGAAGAACAAGAGATTCTACAAAAAGTGTTTTAGTTATATCAGCAATGAACATAAATATAAATTTCTCTTAACACAATTTCAATAAATTGTATTGAACAATTAACAATGAAAGTAAATATAAATTTCTCTCCAATACAATTTACAATTTGAATAAAAAAAACTTTGCTTTGTTTAATTAATATTGACAATTAAATTATAAATTTTTAAATAGAATAACAAACTTACCATATCTTAATAATAATAATAATAATAATAATAATAATAATAATAATAATAATCTATTGGTGTATGAGACCCTCTCCGTCCACATGGAGATGGGAGAGACAATCATAGAAGAGAAAATTGTGGACCCAACGGCCTTCTCCATCTCCCAACTCGGGTGACCTTGCTAGCACAGGTGTTTTTATGTTAGCTTAGCCAAGTGTCTGATTTTCTTTGGCCTCATGAAGCCCATAACCATATTTGATATGTTGTTTTATGGAGACTACTAGGTGAACTCATTTCCCTTAGAAGCAGTCAGTCCTAAACTCTTGATGATATTGTAACAACTCTAAAGAAAAAAAAGAATTTGACAATTAAATTATTAATTTTTAAATAAAATAATAAACTTACCATAGATTAAGTTGAATGAGTTTAAATATAAATGAAACACTAAATTTTTTAATCCATATCCAAATTTATCAAAAAAAAAAAAAATAAGANATCCTATGACAATTATTAAAACATAAAACTATCTTACTTTACATTAAATGTCTTAATTAAAAAACTGATCGATTAAAGAAAAACATAAAGTTATCTTGCTTAACACTTTTTTCATCCATAGATAACTTTGAGGAAAAAGAAAACAAACTGAAACATCACAGAGACGAGAAAAACTGAAACGTCCCACAGATACCCACCAGATTACTTAACATATTATCCACTTACTTTTCCAACTTTGATCCTAAAATTGTTACTTACAAAATTTGTATGCTTTGCCATCAAATAGAATCTACTTAAAAAAATAAAAAAAATCTTTAGACACAAATTCTCCCCTATAAAGGAGACTAAATTTAGGTCTAGATTAAGAGCAAAGTAGGTTTCAGTCGTCAGCAGAACCTTGTTATCTTTGGATACAGTGCCCATACTTTTCACCTCGAAGATTGTTCTTCGATATCACTCTCTACAAAAAAATATTCATGGCCCAGCCAGATACTTTCTACCTCGAAGATGAATGCTCAATAATGGTTTGTTCAACCATTGGTATCACGGCTTTTAGGTCGTTCTGGCCATGCCCTGCTTTCCATTTGTCGGTTGGAATATACCTGTACACCCACCACTATTTTTCCAGGGAA
>ML793027.1:75086-123639 GCA_009831015.1 Picea engelmannii
AATAGACCTGGTGTATATGATCACATTCCTGCAAACCTTCCTTAACTTTAACAAAAAGAGACTAGCATTTTCATCAAACTTTTCTTTAGTCTCACATGCCTAGTTTTGGATTAGTCAACAACCCTAACTTGAAGTAATCATAAATTTGAACCTGTAATGTATAAATATATGAAACTGATACACAATGTTCTTAAGTATTTTTTATGCAATTCCTCTAGGTGTCACTACTTGGAACCTCTCAGAAAAGGAGTTATAGAAAAAATGGCATACCTTGGTGAATTATGGCTTATTCTAGAGAGAGACCTTATAGAGTGTGCCCTGCATGAAATATTTGTTGAATTGATATGAAATTGTTACACATAATAATAAATAATGTACCCTAACCAACACATTTGTTCTCACTAAATTTGGATTTGTTATGAATAAGTTATGATGTTTTTACCCGAAACACCTATTTTTGACTAGTTTTAGGACTAGCCACAAACCCTATTTTCCACTGAGTGTAACTCCCAAAATAAAATGACCCACAAGCTGAATTTGTTACCACATATACTTGGGTATGTTTTCTCAATGTAATAGAAATTTCAAGGTCTAAATCATTATAGAAATTTTTTTATAGAGAAAATTGTGAGATGACCTGTAAATAACATACCTTAGAAACCACCACCAAAAGAATTTATTCTTCCTTGCATTTCGGCCTTCTTTTCTTCACCTTCCCTCAAAAATTTGGCTTAGATATCCTTGGTTACCTCATACACCTATAGATATTCAATATGCTCAAGTGTGATTAAAATGAGAGAGTCTTCTCTCTTATTTATACTCTCCAAGTAGCTTCCTTAAAAACATCTTCTAGGTCACTTGGCCCACTTTCCTTATTTTAGGGTTAACCCACTTCTAATTTCTCCATTAAATTTATTATTGAAATAATTTATTTTGTATTCACTTTGAATTATAATACACACTTCACTTCACTTTATTATTTACCTTTTAAAATATCTTAAACCACTTTGATTACTTTGACCTTTTGGGGCTTCTAGATGACATATGAGGGTCCGCCAACTTCGTAAGGCCATAACTCTCAAACCGTGAGGAGTTATGTGACATTCCACATACCACCAGAAATGGAATGACATGTAATATCCATCTAGAATAGTATTACCTTCAAATATAGCAAAAATCACACCGCTATCCATCAAACAAACTTGGGTCCATTACCCAAACCTGGGTTCTCCAACTTCACATGGTCAGAACTCTCCAACCATGAGGAGTTATGTGACGTTATACATAACACCGGAAATGGTATGACAATAACTATCCATATAGGATAGTTTCCCTAACAAATTCATTGTCCTTCATTTCATTATTCCACAATTAAGCATGGGTTCTCTTATTTTGCAAAGCGTCTTCCCATGAGGGCTTTCACCATAAGGGGGCCACTTTGGAGTTCATCCATATTTAATTCTTATCAACCATGAAAAAACAATAATGATTCATATTTACATCAAACAATCTTGGGTCCATTACCCAAACCTTTGTGCTACGGGGATTTCTTCAAGGGTTGACATCAATGACAACCAGTCTTAATCAACAATCTCCCCCTTTGGCATTGATGGAAACACTCTGATGAAATACTGAAATCATATCACTCATGCTCCCCATGGAACCATGCCTCTGTCCTCTGCATCTAATAAATATGCCTTTGTCCTCTGCATCTGATAAATCTCTCCCCTTTTGTCATCAATGACAAAGGTATATTTCCATCCAGGGCTGCTCCCCCTGACTGAACTGTCCTCTTATGGTGCTTCCACGTATACATCTAAGACATATAAGATAAGCATTCAAAAATCATTCATTTTGGAGTAGAAATAACTCCAATTCTTTGGCAAAGATATTCAAAGGCTTCCCATGGAAGTGGTTTTGTAAATATGTTTGCCACTTGTTCTTTTGTGCCCACATACTCAACTCAGATGTTCTTTTCTGCAACCTGTTCTTGTAGAAAGCGATACTTGATTGGAATTTTCTTCGTCTTGGAGTGCATCACTGGGTTTTTTGAGATACTGATGGCACTTTTATTATCACAATATATTGGAATGGGCTCATCATACTCAACCTGTATATCTTTCAAATTTTGTTTCATCTAAAGAACCTGTGTACAACATGCTGCTGCTGCAATATACTCTGCCTTGGTTGTAGATAGAGATACTGATGATTGTTTCTTGCTTAGCCATGATACTAAACACTCAGCCAAGTGGAATGTTGCTCCACTGGTGCTTCGTCAGCCATCACTACAACCTGCCCAATCTACATCTGTGTAGGCAATAAGTGATAGATCCTTTCCTTTTGGATACCATAATCCAAACTCTTATGTTCCTTTGAGATATTTGAAAATCCTCTTCATTGCTAATACACGTGACTCCTTTGCTGCTTCTTGAAATCGTGCCACCTGTCCAACTGCCTGCATTACATCTAGTCTAGATGTTGTCACATATATTAAGATACCAATCATTGACCTGTATTGCCTTTGGTCTGTAGACTTTGAATCATTATCTTTGTTCAACTTGCAACTGGTTTGCATAAGAGTGGTAACTGGTTTGCAATCTTCCATTTCGAACCTCTTTAACATTTCTCTGATATAATTAGTTTGAGAAATAAAAATTTCTTGGTTTCTTTGACATATATAAAGAAACAAAAAGAAGGATAGTCCTCCAAGTAATGACATTTCAAATTTATTCTGCAAATCCTTTTCAAATTTCTATCTTAACCTGTCATTAGTACTTCCAAAACAATATCATCAACATAAATTTCAATTAATAAAATATTACCTTGAGTTACCTTGATGTAGAGGTTGTTGTCTGCGCTTTCTTTCCATAGTTCATAGGGAGTTTTGTCATTGTTGTTTTTTAGCATTACTCTGTTTTGAATGTGAACTGATGTATGCACTACATGTATCCAAAAAATATCTGTCAATTTGGAATCCATTAGCATTGTTCGATCCATTTCCTATGTAATTATCATCCATTATGCTAATGTTCATTTTTCTTTGAATCATTCTCCGAACCAATCTATGAATCCATTATGTCGTCCACTATCATATATGTATCCAAACCTGCTAATTTTTCTTACGAATCCATCTCTATCCATATTGTCCAAGACTCTACTTGTGCAATTGTCCATAATGTTGACCCATTTATCACTATACTATCATGAAGTCTTGATTAATCTATCAAACTGTACTTCTGCTAACTAATTGCTTTAAATCTGTCTTCTCAAAATCTGCAAGTTGCTTGAAGGATGGTTCTTTGGTCTGTCACAGCTATCGCATAGACTCCCCCTATCTAATATTCATATTACTTGGGAGTCTCTAAGTCGGATGGCTCAGAACAATTCCTTCTCCGATGTGTATTCATCATCATCTTCATTGGTAGATTCATTATCTCTTTGATCTCTAACTTCTTTCTTTCTATTTGTGGATTCATATTTCACTACAATGCCTGAAAGTACAATCTCTTGAACCTGTTCTTTATTTACGTGTCCTTCCTTTCTTTCAGTTATTTTACAAACCTTTCTGTATCTGACATCTTTCCTTTTCTCTGTATAATTTTCTTCATCTCGTTTTATTTCCAATCTTCTGATCTCTAGTACCTGGTCTTTGTTCACATGTACTTCTTGTTTTCTTATCCATACTTTCTTATATATGATATTGGTATTCTCTTTCATGGAAGTATCGATCATGCTTCTACAATCACTGGCTATGTGTCCATAGTTATGACATTTGTAACACTCAATGTTATGTGCGACCACATAGGCATGGTCTTCTTGAACATTTATTTTATAATCCCTGTAATCTGCAACCTTATGTCCAAAGTTAGTACAATAAAAACAATGAACATAAAATAAATTTTCATACCTGGGAGTGAATGATCTTCTTTATGGCGTAGTCCTTTTGAATTTTTTCCTTGACTGATCATGATCATGATTGAAGCTTCTTTGTGGCTTGAACATGGATGGTATTCTTAAAGATGTATCTTTAATAGTTTTCTTATATTTTGGTTGACCATGATTCCTTCCCTTGAGTACTTCTGCATAACTCTTTCTATTTTTCTTCATTCTTCTTTTCTAGCAACGTAGAGTGCTTCTCTTCTTTCTCTAAAACTGATGTGGATGTTTCTGTCTCTTCAATGTTCTTGTTGAGCTTGATGATTTTGACTCTTAGTGTGACAACTTCTTCTTCAAGATTCTCAACCTTTTCTTCTTTCTTCATTATTTGAGACTTCATGACCTCTTATGTTCTCTTTGCTTCTTCAAGTTGGATTTTCAATGTAATTATTTCTTCTTCCAGTCTTTTCTCTTCTTGACCAAACTCTTCCTCAAGTTGGTTTAAGTCATTGGTTCTTTTCTTGAGATGATCCATTAGTATCTTTTCTCTCTTTTCTGTTTCTTCCTTTTGTGTTGTTATGTTGGCTTCTAAACATTTCTTTTGATATTCTAGAGTTTCTTTAATTCTTCTGGCCTCTTCTAGTTGAGCTCTTAAATTCTTGATGACCTATTGATCCTTTTCGGAACCTTGAACACTTCTCTTTTGCTTCATCAATTCTTTCTTGGATGACTTGTTTTCTTCTCTTTCTTTCCTTAGATATTTAATTGCACTGATCAATTTTTCATTGTAATCAACTTCTACTTCAACATACTCTTCCTCTTTTGAATCTGTCTGACATCATGAGCATATTTCTTCTTGTTCTGTATCTTCATATTCTTTGGCATTTTCTGAATCTGTGATGGGTGAAGAATATATGTCTTGTAACTTATTCCAGAGTTCTTTGTCTGATGAAAATTTACCAACCTTTTCTCTTACTGGTGTAGGTAATCCTTCCTAGATGAAATCCATTTATATTTTGTTATTATTCTTCAATTCCTTCTTAGCTACAGTCTTTTCCGTTTTTGAACTATCATATCTTGTAACAATTGATAGCCAAATATAATGTCCATGTGCCTATAAAAATACTTTCGTCCTTCTTCTCCACATCTCATACTTAAAACCATTCTGACCATTAAACATTGGTACTCCATTCTCAGAATAATCCATGATCTCATTCCAGTGGTTAAACTGTTTCCTGAAGGAGCCTTGCTATAATACCAATTGTTGGATTATTGAGAGGGGGGGTGAATCAATAATAGATAATTTAATTCTTTTTAACCATATAATCCAAGTGTTATATCAATGTAGCATTATCATCCAATAACTTCAGATTAAATAAACAATGAACAAATGAACAGTCATACACATACATAGTACACCAGTGTTTTACGTGGAAACCCAAAGAGGGAGAAAACCACGGAATGCTTTTTCTTATATGTCTTGAAGAATTACATTCATTGGAAGCACCAAGTTCATTTGTTTTCTAGCTGCAGCTGGAAGGAGGCTCCAACCCCCTAGTTTTTCAGGCTACAACCTGATGGAAGCTCCAACTCCCCAATTCTATGGCTACAACTAGAAGGAGGCTACAACCCCCTATGTTCTCCGGCTACAACTGGAAGGTGGCTACAACCACCTGTCCTTGCCCCATCCAACCACCCTAAAGTAGAAGTAGCATGATGGAACCACTGTCACACTATCACTGTGAGATATACCGTTGTAAATGTGTACCAATCAACCTGTACCAAACAAACTGTACCATGCATCAACCATGCATCAACCTGTACCTCAACCTGTAATCAACCTATACCATAAACAAGTGCATCAACCATGCACCAACCTGTACCAACTGACCTGTAATCAACCTGTACCATAAAAAAGTGCATCAACCATGCACCAACCTGTACCTCAACCTGTAATCAACCTGTACCATAAACAAGTGCATCAACCATGCACCAACCTATACCTCAACCTATACCATGAACAAGTGCATCAACCATGCACCAAACCTATACAAATAACCTGTCACAACAACCTGTCACAACAAATTTTCCAAAAAACCTATCACAACAACCTATCTCATCAATTTTATCAACCGAATCAGATCTACTCACCAATATCATTCACCAAGACAACTCTCAAAGATGTGCATCAACCAAGTATAACACAACAACTCATAATCATCACCAAGATCAATATGTGCTTCTAATAATACAAGTATGCTACATCATCCATAAACCATGTGTCAACAATACTACTAACAAGTGCCTCCAACCATGTACCAAGTATGTAACAATCATGTATCAACTACTCATCAACTATGAATCATCAATATGTACCAACATCATCAACTATACACCTCATGTATGTGCCAACTCATCAACTACATGTCTCAACCATGTACTCAACATGTACCTCAACCAAAAGCCCTCATCAATTTCATCATCCAAATATGATTTGTAGCTCTGTAATATACTTGGTGTATATGATCACATTCCTGCAAACCTTCCTTAACTTTAACAACAAGAGACTAGCATTTTCATCAAACTTTTCTTTAGTCTCACATGCCTAGTTTTGGATTAGTCAACAACCCTAACTTGAAGTTATCATAACTTTGAACCTGTAATGTACAAAGATATGAAACTGATTTACAATGTTCTTAAGTTTGTTTTATGCAATTCCTCCAGGTGTCACTACTTGGAACTTCTCATAAAAGGAGTTATAGCAAAAATGGCTTACCTTGCTGAATTATGTATTTTTCTAGAGAGCGACCTTGCAAAGTGTGCCCCACACGAAATATTTGTTGAATTGATCTAAAAATGTTACAAAGAATACTAAAGACTGTACCCTAACCAACACATTTGGTCTCACTAAATTTGGATCTTTTATGAAGAATTTATGACGTTTTTACCCGAAACACCTGTTTTTGACTAGTTTCAGGACTAGCCACAAACCCTATTTTCCACGGAGTGTAACTACCAAAATACAACGACCCACAAGCTTAATTTGTTACCACAGATACTTGGGTATGTTTTCTCAATGTTATAGCAATTTCACGGTCTGAATCATTATAAAAAACAAGTTATAGTGAAAATGGTGAGATGACCTGTAAATAACATACCTTAGAAACCACCATCAAAAGAATTTATCATTCCTTGCATTTCAGCCTTCTTTTCTTCACCTTCCCTCAAAAATTCATCTTAGATATCCTTAGTTATCTCAGACACCTATATATATTCAATATTCTCAAGTGTGATTAAAATGAGAGAGCCTATCCATAAACTTACACTTTTCCAAAAATATTATAAAATATTCCCTAAGACTTAAGTCTCACCCGCCTTTTCCTTTCTTCGGTGGAGTTATCCCCCCATCTCTTTTTGTCTGATTCTGTGCATGCAACGATGTAACTGTGATTATATTTACATTGATAGGTGCATTGGCCTATCTGCATCTTGGCTCACCAACCTCATAATCACACAGGCTCTTTGGCCTCAACACACACACACACACACACACACACACACAGATATATATATAAATCAGCTCTGCGTGCACTCCCAAGTCATTCTCACACACTTACCCAAGTGCGTGCAACACTGTAAAATGTGTGCACCCTGTCTTTGATAGCAATTCTGCGCACACTACTCAGCTGCACACAACACCAAAACTTAGTGCCAATGGCTCACCATCCTATATGTACATTTACACTTACAATGGGTACCAACGAATTACCAGCCTATATGTTCAATTACAAATGATCTGGACTAGGGACATTACAATAGTTGACCAAAATTACTTCTCCTCCAACAAATCATATTCCTTGGTGCATGCAACCTTTCTATGTAATCCAATGTTAGGTAATTCTTTGATCACCCTCAATGAGCCTATTTAACAAGTAGCCAACATCATGTAAGAAATAATCTAATTGCATTATCCTCTCTTACATTATTGGTTCCTACACATCTCCATGACCTATGCAAGATACATGTGATGTTCTTACAAAGGTCCTTGATTTTTTCAAATCTAACAATCTCATTATTCATGGTTCCAACATCAATTCTTTTGTTCATATGACCCACGAACTTATTCTCCTTTCATGCCTTGTGCTTCACCACAAACATGTACCTCTATAAGAACTCCACCCATCTCACATGTCATTGATTCAATGTCACTCATGTACTGATAAACTCGATTTCCTTGTGGTATGTGTATAAAAGAAACTTCATTAGAAATAAGCAACGGCTTCAATGCTTGCACAATAGCATATATATATTCTTGCACAATAGCATATATATATTGATCATATGTTGAGTATTTTTTATGTGCCCCATTTTGTTTCTCATTAAAGTATCTTATCACCCTTCCTTTTGAACTCAATATTGCTCTAGTAGCTATAATAATTGTATCACAATCATCTAGGAAAATTGTACCAAAATATGGCAATGCATCCACTAGTGCTTCGACAATCTTCCTCTTAAGTGGATCATAATTGTGCTTTTCTACTCTCCATTAGAATCTTTGTGTTTCCATACACTTTATGATAAATGTATATTATGTTGAATCTTCTGATGGGCTTCCTATATAAATTAACAATGCCATGATTCATTTTTATCTTTATGACATTACACAACATGGCTCAATCCAAAACCACCTTCTAAACACTACAAAACAAAGTTACATTAATTCCTCCTTGAAGAACTTGCATTTATTCAATTTAGTGTGTAATTCATCCTTCCTTAAAGATTTAAACACGAACTTCAATGTTGCAAATGCTCATGATGACTTTTACTAAAAATTAGAATGCCATCTAAGTGAAAGACTACAAAGTTACCAACATATGACCTCAGAACTTTGATCATCAACCTCATGAAGGTATTGTGTACATTAGTCAATTCAATGTGAGTAAAATTCCATGGCCAACAACTTGTATACTTTGATCATCAACCTCATGAAGGTATTGTGTACATTAGTTAGTTCAATGTGAGTAAAATTCCATGGCCAACAACTTGTATAGTCCGTTGAACTTGCTCTTGAATGCATTCTTCAACTCACTGCCTTCTCTTACAAGAATATGGTAATATCCAATCTTCCTGACTATCTTGGGAAATATCTAATGTTGATCAAATTATTCATGAGATCATACATCCTTGCAAATGGGAACTTTTTCAACATTTGTATAAGACAATTAATAGATTTCCAATTTTGTTCAAAATTTTAACATCCTTTCGACCATTTGTTTGTATTACATAATTTCGACCTAAACTTCATCGACAAGTATATCAAAGTATGGTTAAGATATTGGATAATATATTGGTCAAAAATAAAATCTAAAATATGGTTGATGGTTAGGTCATTTATAATTGTCTAAACAGGGGTCAAAAGAGTGGTCATTACGAAATTAAAAAACAATGCAATTTACGTCAATATTTTGATTTTCATGTGAGATAATTGATGATATATCATTGAGTTAAATATTTTTTTTTCTGAAATTTATATTAGTAATTGAAAGATATTATAAGTTGTAATGTACCTAGGGAGGATAATATGGGGTACCACATGAGAAAGTATAAATACACATATCCAATACACATGAGAAATTATAAATACACATAAGAAATTATAAATACACATATCCAATACAATGATACTCATGTGTATTTATACTTTTTATGAATATTCCTAGGGGTCCATGCCAACTACCCCTTATTATTATATTATTTACTTTTAATTACATAATGGGCATATTCCATTATTATGGCCAAATTATATTCATTATCCTCTTGGGTACCTCCCTAGGTACCCCATATTGTCCTCCCTACGTACATTACATAAATTGTTGTTGTAATTATTTGATTACTATAAAATTTGTCATAATTTATTGTAATATTATGTTTATCTAATAATAATTTGATGTCTTTGGTCATAGTATTATGCACATATAATATGTGATTAAATTATAATTTTTCATAGCTTTTATAATAGTGTAGCATAGTCAAATCTCGATAGAGAGATCAATTTCAATGGGACACGTTTTAGATGGCGACCCAGGTTCAAAACCCATCGCTATCGGGAGGAGACACCAAAAAATACAGCCATGAATAAGGGTTGGTGTGGCTCGTGCCAGGTGCGATCCCCAAGTGATTTCGATGGCTTAAATGCCCCTAGGTCATAGTTTCTCAACCACAGGCTAATCCGACAAGTCTAAAACACACTAGCAAAATAATAATAATAATATTGTAACATAATTTGTCCTAATATTAAGTGTCTCTCATATTAAATTAGTTTTTTTTTAATAATCTGTTGTAATATTATGTTTATCTAATTTATCTAATTTATAAGGATTTATAATTTGCTAACTTTGTGATCACAATATAATTTGTTATAATATTATGGTTATCTAATAATATAATTTTACCATAACTTTAAATCATAACTTTAAATTGAACATCGTGAAACAATAAATAATAATTTCAATAAGAAAATTAGGTCCTTATCATATAACACTAAATTAACCATAATCATCAATTCATAAACACAATATAGATCAAACATATTATAAGTGTAACCAAACATCATTCAAAGAATCACAACAAAAACACAATCACTCTTATAAGTTATCATATATAACATATGAGAAAACATAAGTGTAATTAACATGCAATATTACTCTAATATATAAATCTAAACATTGTTCTATCATGTTAACATATGAGTCAACGTTATTAGTCCCTGCCTCCGACTCAGGGACTAAGTGAAATTGCCTTCTTAATTATTTTAATCCGCCATTGGAAACATGGGCAACATTAATTACCAGTGTTACTACAAGGATTGGTATCCAATCGATATATGATGTAATTATGGCAGCTTTCCTTAACAGAGAAAGGATGCGGTTTTAATTGCAGAAATTTTGGCACTGGTACCCTTACTTGTCCACCTGCAAATCTCACAATTTGGATATCTTAGGTTAGAAACAAAAAAAAATAAAGTGAAAAGAGAAAACCCTCTCAAGTAATTGTACATTTATTCTTAATAATTTAAGGAAAAGAGAAAACCCTCTCAAGTAATTGTACATTTATTCTTAATAATTTTATTTCTTTTAAATATCAATGATTATTAAGTCTCGTAACGAACAACGGTCTCTTCGTTTTATCTGATGATATTTTTTTTCTTAATTGGTTGGCGAACAGTAAACTAATGAAAAGACAAGATAATTGTACTTATTAAAAAAACCAACCAGAGTTTATGTTAATTATTGTAGATTGGGCTATATCAACTATTATTGGTGGACGCCTTCCGATTATAGAGGGAAATAATAAAATGAATACTTAATTCAAAGAACACATTTGTTGCTCAATTAAAAATCCAAAGGTTACATCCTCAAATCATATTATTAATATTTATGATCTTTTTCATCTAATATGACATTAATGCCTAAAGTTGTGGAAATATTAATGTTCATGAATATTAGCTTGCCTCTAGGTATGTGTATAAATAACAAACCATGTTTTCTTCCATACAAAATTTATGTCAAAGAACAATTAACTATAATGACTTGGCCATACATGTGGTTTTATTTTACTTGCTAAAAATCTAGTTGAGTCAGATGTATTTTAGGAAATTTGTATCTCAATTTATCTTTGAATAGTGTTTATTAACAATTTCAATAGGAAATTTGTATCTTAATATATCTTTGAATGAGATCTATAATTTGTTTTATAATTCCCACATATTCCAATTCATTATAAAAACATTCTTATCTTAACATTCTTATCTTAAGCATGTACATTAATTATCTTAAGCATGTACATTATCTTAACTCTTCAATCTTCGGTATTTATCTTCTCATCCATATTCTCCACCCGAAAATGATATGATGGCCATCTCAATAAGCTAATATGTTATACATTTTAAAAGAAATTCAAATTCATACAAAATGTAAGTGATCACGTGATTATGATTGAAAAATAATATATTTATAATATTCAAGTTGTAGGTATCATAACAAGATAATTGTTTTAATAATTAGAGTATGATTATGATATTTTTTTTTGTAAGTAAGAAGTTTTATATATAAAGGTCTTCAAAAACCAAGTTAGAGGTACAAAATACAGAAATTAGTCGTACTGTAGTTACTGGACTGCCCCAATAGAGGGGAAACCAGTCTAGCCAGTCGGGCGAGTCAAACATAGGTAGTTTAACTGTCTAATGTATCAACCTCAAACTAACTGAACAACAGCTAAACAAAGAAAAACTAGTGGAACTTGAAGGACCCCTAGAGACTTAAACATTTGGCAAATAAATTGGCCAGGTGGCTTGAACGACCTCAGACCAAGGTTCCTCTTCGACGAGTGTCACTGGGCCTGCCCACTGCATTCCAGCGTCCACGTTGCTCTCATCTCTGTCGGCAATTGGCGAGGTGTCCTGCAGTGCTTGTTGTCCTGTGGCCTCCTCCACACTCACGTCCTCATGCTTGGCTTGCTCCATCGCATTCCCTACGGAGCTCCGCGTCTGGGCATTTCCCTCGCTGGTCTCTGCATGGGGTTCCGCCACTGAATCCACACCTACCGGTTCCAAGGGAAAAGCCTCTTGGAGGTAGGAAAGGATTTGAAGGAGGGCCGCAACTTTGCCATCCGTGGTCTGCAGACGAAATTGGAGGTCCTCCACTCCCTGATGGAGTTCGAAGACCAGACCAAAGATAATGGTGAGACTTTCTATTAACTGTGTATCAAGGAACGAGTCCGAAGACTGGTTCTCGTTGTTTCTAGGCTAGCAAAAAGGAGGTGGCGCCCCCATGGGCTTCCTTGAGGAGCCAACTGTTGGTGCATGAGAAGACTCGACGGTTTTGAGGATTGGGGGGACCAGAAGGTGTCGCGAGGAGGAACACGACGGTCTGGAAGTGATGGTTAAGCCATCAAACTGGGAAACAGACACTGTGGAGGAGGCAGGAAGAGCTGGCTCGGGCTGGAGGGGCTGAGAGGAGCAAGTGGGGGGCGACTCAGGGGGCGAGACAGAAGGCCGATGAGGTTTCCATGGAGAGCCTCTGCGCAGCCGCCCCCTTTGATGCGGCATCAGATTCGTCGAGTGAATGCAGAGGTAGAGTGCCTGGAGATATGCCGGAGCCACAATCAACATGAAGGTCCAGTTTGAATCAGCCCAGGGCAGCAGAGGGGAGAGCGAGTCGAGTCGCAAGTGGAGGCGAGAGGCGAACAGAAACAACCAAGCCATGGAGTAGTTCATAACAAAGATGTATACAACAGAGTTAAAGCCTCTGCAACGTCATAATGGCATATTAATGCAGGATCGGGGTGGTGGGCGAAGGCACGAGCTCATCACATGGCTCCTCGCCTCGTTGGCCAGTCCGTTCCTCCTCCTCACGCCAGGTAGTCCGCACTAGCACCCCATCCAGGGGCGTGTCCACTGCTTCAGCTTTGCGAACACATTGCTGGAGAATAGGGTGATTAGGTTCCAGGGCCACTTTGCAAAGGAGTTCTGATCCATTATAGTTGGCCCCCATATTAGCCAATTCATCCGCAACTTGATTTGCCTTCCTCCTGATATGAGCAGGTATAACAGCCTGATTTGGTTGCAGCAAATCTGTGATGATTTGTAGCCCGTGTGAGAGTCTCCAACTAGGCGAAATTATGTCTGGGTTCGCACCATTTAAAATTCTGCGGAGCAGATTGATGATGATTTGAGAATCTCCCTCGATAATTAGCTTGGTGAAATTGTTTTCAATGGCTAATTGCAGTCCTCTAATGAGCCCCCAAAGTTCCACTGCATTGTTCATAGAATGACCAAGGGAGCCTGCGCTTATGAGAATGATGTGCCCATGATGTTTATGGAAGACTACTCCATAGCCTGTTGTGCCTGGATTTCCTTTAGAGGCTCCATCAAAATTGAGCTTGATAAAATCGACTGGGGGAGGGGACCAAGAGGAGGGGCTGCTGATAAGGGGGGGAGGAGAAGAGGGGGAAAGTGAGTGAAGAGAAGGAAGAGGAATCTAGTACTAAAGGATTAGGAGTTCTGAGGGATTGCTAATCAAGTCTTTGTCAGTACGCAACTGAAGGTTGAGAGTTTCCAGAATATTGCGGCGACATTGATTCCAACAATGTTTCCACGGGAGGGAGACATTTCTGAAGATCCTCCTGTTCCTATCTTTCCAAGTTTGCCAAAGGATGAAGCCTAGAAGTAATTGCCAAATACGATTTAGGAGGGGAGAATGGAAAGCCTGGTCCCTCCAATCTGTAATGGTGTCAATGATACTATCTCTATTGCGATCCGAAGTGCGCATGATAAGTGCCACTTGATCCCAAATTTGAGCAGTGTAAAGGCAAGAATTGAGGAGATGATTCATGGTTTCGTCTGCTTCTCCACAAAGCATGCAAATAGAAGGCCCAACAAAACCCCTTTTTGAGAGGTTATCCCAGGTTATAATGCTCGGACAAGCTAGAGAAAGAGGGTGATTTTGGGCCAGTGTTTAAGATTCCAGATTTTCTGCCAAACTTTCCTTGTAGGAGGGGGGTCTGCTTGAGTTTTGAGTTGATAGGCCTCCTGCGTGCTAAAGGTGCTCCGTGACCAGTACCCCCAGCAGAGGATATCCTCTCCTATGAGTTTGGGGATTTTTCATTTGGCCAGTTCCTCCTGCTAGGGTCCCAAATCCACATGCGCTTCCAGATTTATGTGTTCCCTGTTAAGGTGCCAGCATCGCCAGGTGTCTTCTAGGGGATTGTCCTGCCAGTAGTCAACTACTCTTGTCAAGCCCGCAAGTGTAGCTTGTGTGCTAATGTCCCTAGCCCAGTCCTCATTGTCCAAAATTGGCCACTGCTGCCAAGAATCTTTCCAGAACAGAGTTGTTTCCTCATTTCTAATTTCTCAGAAAGCATACTGAGTCACAAGCTATCTGCTCTGCTTAGCCATTGTTCAGATTAAGGAGCCTGGGTTGTCCCCATTCCATCGAATTAGGTTCTTTTTTGTCACATTTGATGCATATTTCTTTCGCTAGAGTCTTTCCCAGAGATCCTTGGGGTTTTTTATCCACCACCACCATATTTTGGCGCTTAGAACTTTGTTCATAATAAAGGGATCTCGTAATCCCAGGCCACCTCGTTCCTTGGGTTGACAGAGTTTGTCCCAGCTGATCAGCGCTATTTTCTTTCCTGATTTGAGGCATTTCCAGATGAAGTTTCTTTGTAAGATTTTAATGATTGTTAGGATGAACTTTGGGGCAGCCATTGCCGAGAAGGTGTAGACAGGAAGGGCCTAAAGAACAGCTCGGAGAAGAATAAGATGACTGGGAAGGTTTAAAACTCTGAAGATCCAGGAAGAAAGCTTCTTGGTAAAGGAGGAAAGTAGATGTTCCCAAGAGGAGTTCCTGAGGACATTGTCAATCAAGGGAATGCCAAGGTATTTGGATGGAAGGGAGCTTCTATTGAATCTTAGGATATCAGAGACATGATGTTGAATTGGAGGGGGTGTATTGAAGAAAAATATTTGGGATTTATCTGTGTTGCAGTCCAGACCCGAGGCATCAGAGAAGGTTTGGAGGGTCGCGAGGAGAGAGTTGGCCTCACGGACAGTTGGGGTGCCCATCAAAAGCGTGCCGTCCACAAATTGACTATGCGAGATAGGAGGGGAGATGCCATGCAAAGGGAGGCATGTCAGTGAGTTGTTTGCAATAGCTGCATGGATGGATCGACTAAGACCTTCAGCCATAATGATGAAGAGGAAAGGGGAGAGAGGATCTCCCTATATAATTCCTCTTGAGGGGGAGAAGGGACGGGAAGGAACACCATTGATGAGGATGGAAAAAAAAGCCGTGGAGGTTAGATTCAGAATCCAAGTCACCCAAGGTTGATCAAAGCCAAAAGCTAGGAGCATTGCCCGCATGTATTCCCAGCTTATCTTATCAAAGGCTTTAGAGAGGTCTAGTTTGAGGAGCATACCTAGTGTTTTGGTCTTCTGCAAAGAGTGGATTACTTCATGGTCCAGGATGACGTTGTCCAGGATTTGTCTGCCTTCAACATAGCCTGATTGATCAAGGGAAATGATTGTCGGTAAGATGGGCTTGAGTCTTCGGGCAATCACTTTTGTTAGGAGTTTGTAGATGACTTTGCAAAGATCTATGGGCCTGAATTGCTTAGGATGGTGAGCCTACCCTTCTTTGGGGACAAGGGTGAGGAAATTCGCATTGAGAGCCTGAAGGACTTGTCCTGTAGCCCTAGAATCTTCAAGAAGTTCCCAACTTCTACCCTGATCATTGGCCAGCAATGGTGGAAAAAATCATTGGTGAAGCCATCGGGTCCATGAGCCTTGCATTTGGGGGTGTCCCGAAGTTCTTGATCCACTTCCTCGATTGTAATGGTCTGGAGCAGGGCTAAGTTTTGCTCCGAGGTGACGAGGGAGGGCACATGCTGCGTAACCTTAGTGATGACCTCAAGCCTATCCGGGAGTGGTTCTGTGAGGAGATCTTTGTAATACTCGATCAAAGTCGTCTCCATGTCTTCATGGGAATGAATGGGCTCCCCGTTTGTGGAGGTAAGGTGCGCGATTCTATTAGCATGCCGCATGTGGATGACAGTTCTGTGAAAGAATTTGGTGTTGCGTTCCCCCTCCTTGAGCCATTGGATGCGCGATTTCTGTTTCCATAAAATCTCTTCTTGTCTTTTCCTGGCCTCTAGTTGCTGATTTACTTTTGCTTCCTGAGCTTTTAGCTCATATGTTAGCCGCTATATCCTTATCTGGTTTTGAATCTCGCTCATTTGTTTTGAAAGCTGATTTTGGGAGTCAAAGATATTGCCAAAGGTTTGCTTATTACATATTTTGAGGATTTGTTTGAGGTTCTTTAACTTTTGTTGAAATATGTACATTTTGGAGTCGTGGGAGACTTCTGCCTCCCTCCACCAGTCTTGGATTTTTTCTTGGAAATCGAGGTGGTCGAGCCAGAACGGTTCAAACCTAAAGGGTTTCTTTCCAGGTGTGGCTAGCACATCCAGCCATAGCTGTATAGGCCAGTGATCTGAGCCAGGGAAATCTAGGATAGTAGCTTCCAGGGTCGTTCCTTCCATCATGAGGGAATCAGAGATGAGGAATCGATCCAGTTTGCAAGCGATTTGATGTGCTCCAGTTCTTTTATTTGTCCAAGTGTGAATGCCATTGATGGCTTCCAGGTCGATAAGGTGGAGGTTGTCTATGAAGCTGTTGAATTCATCAGAGTCCCGATCCAGGTGTCTTGATCCCCCTCTTTTTTCCTCCAGGATGCGGATGATATTGAAATCTCCGCCAACAATCCATCTGTTATGCTGAGTTAGATTGGCTAGGTAATTCAGGTTCCTAAGAAAGTCCTGCTTATCCCTGGGGTTGGCTGGGCTGTAGACATTGGTTAGGTGTCCCGGCTTATTAGAGCCAATAAGCCTATAATCTGCAGTAATGGACCACTTGGTGGTGAGAAAATTTTCCAACAGCACTGAGTTGGTGTTCCAGAGGATAGCCAATCCTCTAGCTGTGCCTGTGGCTGTGGTTGAAGCCACTTCCCCTTGCTTCCAATAGTAGGTAAGTAGCCTGTCAATGTCTTCAAAAGTGCATTTTGTTTCCTACAATAGAACTATGTCAGGTTTTTCCGCAAAGATCAGATCTCATAGCATTTTTTGCTTGCTACGTCCATTGAGGCCTCTGATATTCCATGAGATAATCTTCATGAGGATAGGGGGGTGGGGAGAGGAGGGAAGCTATCTGAGATCAGGTTGATTTGACCTGAGTTTACCATGAAGTGGCCTATTTCTTGTATAATCTTATTGGTAGATTTCCTTCCTCTTTTTTTTTATCCTTCTGAACTTTGCTTGGATTTTTTGACTGATTTCCCTGTATTCACAGACCTTTACTGGATCGAGATGAGGATCCAGCTGAGGAGTTGAGAAAGACCTTGTGCACCTTCCGTAATTTATCCCTAGGTATGGTGTAAAGTTTCTGATGCCTATAGGCGCGCTCAAGGTGCTCCAGATCCACCCCGGCTAGTTCTTGCTCTTCCAGCTCCATTTCTGCATCGTCGTCCTCTGTCTCCAGAAAATCTTGCGGGTCCTGGGCCGTGTCTAGGGGGGGGAGATCTGACTCCTTACCCTGTGGGGGCCATTCATCCCCTTGGCTTATAGATTGAGGGTGGTTATCCAAATGTGGTTCATTGGGGTTTATTAGGGTTGTGGGGTTCTCTGGTTGATCTTGTAGAATTGCAAAATTATTACTAGTGGAGGGATCCTTACTTACTTGGGTTGGTTGCTTTCATCCTCCTTGTCTTCTTTTCCCTTCTGGTTGAGCAAAGCCATCCTTATCTTTTCCGCTTTCTGGGTTCCCTTCTTTGTGAGAAGTATTGAGAGGGCACTCTCTGAAAAGATGGTCGTGTTCGTGGCAGTTCCTACATCGGAACAGAATGTGTTCGTAGTCGATGGTTTGGGTCCAGTCCTCATCATGATATTCTAGTATGATGGATCCAGGGAGTGGCTTGGCTATGTTCAGGTACACACAGATTCGTGCATAAGAGGTATAACGCCTCTGCTTGGTGGCTTCAGAAGACATAACATATATGCCTATGGTATTACCTATGTCAGCCAAGACCTCCTCCATCCAGAATTCCTGGGGGAGAGAGTACAGTCTGATCCATACAGGTTCATGGGCAAAGTCCTCCTTTTTAGGGCTGAACTTCTCCGTCCAGAATCTTAAGAAGAGTCCTGCAGAGTTGTAGAAGTACGCCCCCCCATCAAAGATGCAATTGCGATCCTCAAGGTTGTGGAATATGATTGTGAAGAACCCCTTGGAACCCAGTTGCAGCTCATAGTGTCCTTTTGGCTTCCACCAGTATTGTATCCATTTGATCAGATCGCGCTCAGAAGACTAGAGCCCTAGGAATTTTCCTACCAAGGCATAGTCTCTCATATATTTCTTTTGCTCTTCTATCCGTGGTGAGCTGAGAATGTATTTTGGGGCCTGTGGCACTTGTGGGATATATTTGCCTGGCACCCATGGAGTTGACGCGGTGGTCAGGATAGTTGCATGCTCTGCATCAATGTCCATCTCCCGATCCTTGAAGGTTCCTTCCACCAGAAGTTTCGAGCGCAACTCTGGTGGGGGCTCAAAGGTCGATCATTTTGTTCCTTCTGCAGAGTTTCCATTCGTCGTTGCTTGGTTGTAGGAGGCGCCAATCGGGCCCCCTTCCCTGTGAGACATGAGCCCCAGTGGGGCAGGCGTTGTGGCAGTGCGCCTCAGTGCGGCTGAAGAACACTAAACCCTCGTCTCAGAGAAACCCTTCACCGGCTAGGTCCCATTGAGCATGATTATGATATTTAGTCAACATTGTACTTGCATTAATTATATGTAACTATTATTTATGTACTAGAAATAGAAATAGCATAACTTCCTATAGACACTTCTTATAGCGATGCTTAATGCATATGCATAGATTTTAATCTCAGAGATGCATGCAATATTGCATTTCTCTATGCATTATTGTACCCATATATTAGTGCAATGATTTGGCCAATGTTCTCACAATTAAATGGTAATTTTGTCCTTTATTATGTTTTTAGTTTTTTAATTTTTTTCTCACATTACTTCATTCAATTTCTTATTCCATGTGATTATATAACATGAATTTATTTATTGCTATTATTTCATTGACTTTTTTAAATGAGAAAAATAATTATAATTAGATGATATCATGTTGTATATCAAGTGTAGTCCATTGATAAAATACTATGATAATGATTAATTATATAAATTTGTATATGAGACTTAGAAAATTTATACAACCATTTATTATATATTACCGGTTAAGGTATGGCACTCTCCATTTGTCTCTAAAACTTCTCCTTCTATTTTTCTTTCTTCTCTATCTTCGACCTTCCATACAAGTGATGCATTAATATGAAGTGAGTTGATGTATTTATTTGCAAAGTAAAAAGGCCTTAAAACAACATATCACTCTACCATGAAACCTTTTGGTCATGCTCGTTGCCTTACAAATACCTTTAGGTTTTCATGTACCTTTCCAAAAAAAAAATCCATTAAGTACTCAAAACACCAACTAATTTAATATCATCCATTAAATGTAGTATAAGATGCACTTGAATATCCATGAATATTGTTGAGAGTTCTCTTTCCAAGGTACAAATAATTTTTGCAATCTCTTCTTGTCATCAAGGAATATAATCAACAACAATCTTCCTTGAAGTAATCCACCTAGATATATTAAAGTTAACATGAAACACAACATAACAATATCATATTGAATATTGCTTATTATTTAAATTTATATAACATTGAATAAATATTTTAGAATCAATTCATGATTAATATTGGAAAATATTGTCATCAATGTTGATAGTTTTTAATGCAATGATATATATTAACTAATAATAATAGCGTTGATGATATTAACTTCAAAAAATGGACAACCTTGCCATGGCCACTCATAGGTATTTATGGAAATTTCCATTGCAAAAAGTTCATAAAGCTAGAGGATAAACATGTTGCAAAAATAAATAAACATCAATTAAAAATTTGGAATTTGTAGCAATAATGTAATGATACATATAACATTTGTGTGTATGTGCCTATAAAGATGATTCTTTTTAATAATCACAAGTTAAAGTATACAACCTACCTTCAATAAGTTATGATGGTCATGTGAGTGACATGCCCATCGACCGTAAAGGTTTTATTTAATGAAGAAACATAACTTATTGGAGTCCAATGTCTAGCAATTTTTACAATTTGTATGATTCTCCTTCCTTTAACATACTTTTAGCATGTGTACTCACTTATATTTGATACTTTCACTTCATTCTTGGCCGATATATTGTTATCCATTTCATTATAGGAAACATATCTCAAAAAAGAGCCGAATATTTTTTTTAAATGTGCATTGGGTCTAACAAATTTGTCTTCAACTCCTTCCAATAGGGTAGGTCATAGAATTGAGATATTCCTTCCAATAGGGTAGGTTATAGAATTGAGATAATCTATTCTTTCTTTAGGACTTTATTCTTACCCTAAACATCCATTATATAGATGAACTAATCTATAGGTGTCTCACTCATTGGAGATGGTCAAAGATCCTCTAGGATTGTGTCGATTGATGAACGTGGTGATTGAAAGGATGAAACTCCCTATGTCCTTTATAGATTATTTTTTTCAAATCCTTTGAGTGCCTCACCTTTAATTAGTCACCACAATGTGGGAATGCATGATAACGCTTTTTCCTTAGCCTTACACATAAAATTATGTAAAACTATTCCTATTATGGTAAATAGATGATAATGTAAAGAATAATATTATCCATTTAGAAATTAATTTTAGTTTTTCTATACTTAAAAATTTAGCAATTTTATTTATATATCTTTTCTAGTATCATTCTTTTTATCAAATCACATTGTAAATAGTGAAAAATAATGAGTGCACCCACATAATATCTCATAAAATGGGAATGCATGATCATGTGAATTATGTTGGAATGTTGTTCAATACTAAGAGGGGGTGGGGTGAATCAGTACTGCTTCTTTTTCTCAATTTAAATTAATTCCTTATTAATTTATAACAATTTATCAATGAGAATGTAGAGATCTCTAAATTTTAAATGTAAGAACCATAAAAATGATATTTCATTTACAAGTTATAGTTTGTAAAAGACACCATTCTCTTTTATTTTGAGCACCAACTCAAGGAGACACCAATCCCCTGTTTTCCAAGCACCAACTTGAGATAGCACCAAATCCCTGTAGATCAAGATCCAACTTGTAGAGGACTCCAATCCTCTTTTTTTTCAAGCACCAACTCCCTATTTCAGGCTCCAACCTATAGAGGACTTCAATTATTCCTTGCTCCTCCCTTCCACCCTTACTTCATAAATTTCTTCATGATTATTCTTTGGACTCTACTTTTGTTTTGATCATCTGAATTGGACCATAGAGACATCTTCCTTCCACCATATTTTATGGATTATATAATATTCCGCGAGTATAAAATTTGAACTAGTGTGTCTCTTTGAAAAGAGCATTGTTTCAATGTGCCTTTTCATAAATTTAATATTGTTTAAAGAACAAATTACTTTTATTATTTTACAAAAAACTATTCAATTACAGTTTTGAACCCTTCTTTTCCTTTTCTTATTAGGTATCTTAGTATTAGATAGATCAACCCCTTTTATTTCAATCTCACACTTCTTCGTTGTACTCTCACTTCTTTAATAAACAAATTTCAATTTTTTTAATGCTCTCTGGTACATTTCTTGTGTTGTTCAGATGGATGGGTCCTAATCTCGTGGCCCATTTTTCATAGAACCAAACATTGTGACCAACATCTAAACAAAGAAGGTGCAATGCTTGTTTTATGTTTTTAGCCCGTAGGCACTTTTTCTATTTACCAAGTGACCTTACCTTATAACCAGGTGCTATCCAACATTTTAACCCTTCGACGCCTAATTTTTTCACATAACCATGGTGTGTGATCAAAAGAAACCACGCATAGGGATTATCTTTGTGTTACTTATGTTATCACTGAAATTTAGTCCATGAATGGTTACAGAAATCCAACATCTCCAAACACCTATTAGTTCATCCATGGTCCAAAAACTGCATTTCCATAGGGCACAAACTATACAATTGGTTATAAAATCAGCATGCACTTAGAATACAAAGGAAGCATGTGCACGTGCGCCAGTCGAAAATGTCGAAAAAGCGCACATGTGCCCAATGCACGACTGTGGATGCAAAAAGCCACACACACTTCAAAATAGTGCATTAATGATTATGGTTGGACTCCCACCCACTTCTAGTTCATCTCCCAAGTCGATTTGACCCCCAAATCTGAGCTGAATCCAAGTGGGGGGCTAGTCAAAGACCTAAAGGGCCCCTTGTTCACACTAAAGACCGGTTGGATATTGCCTCTAAGCTTTGCTATAAAAATAGGTCGTGGGTGCACTATATTTCTAAGAATCTATTTATATTGTTATGCTGCCTCTATTCTCCTGCAAGGAACCTCTTTCCTCATTGGAGCATATAAGCACCATTTCATTGGGCTATTCACATCACCTCTTGAGTGAATGAGCTTTGGATTTCTTCACCATTTCCTTTTAGTTTTCTATTTGTAAGAAGAGCTCTCTCATTGGGGGTTCAAGAGCCCTCCCTTGGAGGAAGAGGGGACCCATAACTCCCCCTTTCTCTTTCGTTTTTTCCCACTAATACAGTCTATCCATTGGTGGCATGAATATCAATCTTTCTTTTGTTCTATTTCTCTTATGCACTTTAGTTTAGTTTCTTTAATTGTTGTTAGCTTAGTTGTTTCTTTGTTTCTTGTGCTTGATGTTTCTAACTCTTGCACTCATTTATGTCCTGTCTAGCTAACCCAACTAGATTTGTAAGTGTCCTTCTTTTGCTCATTTAGGTGATGAAAAAGATACAACAACTTATATCAACGGTTCATATTTAATCAATTGTCGAGTGGATGGTTCACGGATTCACATGTATTCCTTTTCATTTCTTATCTTTGTGTTTAATTAGATCTATGGTTCGGATATGATCAACCGCTGAGTGGACGGCTCATGGACTCTCATGTCTTCCTTTTCATTGCTTATCTTGGCGTTTAATTAGATCGATGGTTTCGATATCATCAAGTGTTGAGTGGACGACCCTGGCTTATCTATGCGCTTTCGACATATCTATGGTTTGGATTTAATCAACCGTTAACTGTATGGTCATCAAACATGGACTTTACTTAGAATTTTTTTATGTGGCAGTTTCACAGACTCGTGGACTCATAGATCTTCTCGGGTGTCATCAAAATGCATGCCTAACTTCTGCTACCTACATAATGAACCTATACTTAGAAAAAGATTTAAGCAATTCTTCTCGGATTTGTCGTCTCGCGGACTTGCGGACTCACATATATTCTCAGGTGTCATCAAAATGCATGCCTAACTTCCGCTACCTCCATAATGAACCATACTTAGAAATTTTAAGTGATTCTTTATATGAGTCCAACCGATAGAATATGATACTTATCCTTTTTTTTTGGGTACGCAATGGACTCGCGAAAAAATATCCAAGTCGTTGGATCGTGGTTTCATTTTGATCCAACGATGAACATTGTTCTTCATTATTTACCTTCTGATTGTGCTCTTATTTTGATCCAATGATCAACATTGTTCTTCGTTCTTTATTATCGATTCCTACAACTTTCACACTTATAATGATCAGAGCATTGAGCATTATAATAAATGCAGAATAGAGTCTCGGATATGTTCCTTTTGATCTTTGTTCATATATAATTATTGTATTTTATTTGAGTACCATATTTTGATCTTCTTTTTTTCTATGGGACAACTTCAGCCTTGTATTTCTCAAAATCAAAACCCATCTTCTCAGTCTTCTCATTTATCCATCTACTTCATCAGATTTAATGTTATTGCAAATCTCTATTGAAACTGGTATATAAGAGTACTCATATTAACCTATGTTGACATCAATGACAACATAACATCGTGTCCAACATTCTCCCCCTTTGGCATTGATGGCAATAGAGTAAAAACTCTTTATTTTAACTAATTTTTACTATTTATCCTCCCCCTTTGGCAACAATGATAGAAGGGACATTTCTCTACTCCCCCTGAGGTTATACTCCCCCTATCCATGTAATCATTTTTCTCATCAGGCTTGTGCAATTTTAATTAGATGTGGAGATTACCCCCAATTTATGTCTAAGGTATTCAAAAGTACTCATGGGTTAAGGTTTTGTGAATATATCTAAAATATGTTCTTTAGTATCCACATA
Organism: Picea engelmannii; assembly: GCA_009831015.1. Taxonomy (NCBI): domain Eukaryota; kingdom Viridiplantae; phylum Streptophyta; class Pinopsida; order Pinales; family Pinaceae; genus Picea; species Picea engelmannii. The sequence goes on from ML793027.1 coordinate 99,811, forward strand.
TTCCACTTTAACAACTTTTTGAGAAACATGTTCCCTTAAAAAATGAAATTCGATTGGTATATGCTTGGTTTTTTAATGCATGACAAGATTTTTAGAAAGGTGTATGGTGTTTTTTTTTTTTTCTTTTTAACAAGAACGAGTAGGTTTTTTATATTATAAAAAACAGTGGCTGAGCCACAAAAAGTTTACATCTTAAAAGCATGAAACTTAACCTGATCTTTCCAAAACTCAAAAAACTAAGCACCTGTAGAGACAAAATCAGTCTTATACATTCTTGAGCTAAAATGACACCTAACATAAACTTAGCGCCAGAAACCATAACCCGATTAACTGTAATTTGCAGCAGCAGTCCCTTCTTTCTTCTTGGATGTCGTCAGCTGATCTCCCCGGTGCCTATGCTACCCCTCAAAAATCTTACACGCCTCAGTCTCCACCTTGTGAGTCTTGGCTTGCAGAGTGTCTATTTTCTCAGACAGCCTAGTCTCAATCTCATCCATACGAATGCCCTCAAGCTCATCTAGCTGCTGGAGAAATTGGCCAGGGCGGCGAACCCTTCTACGATTAGTGATAATCTCAGCTTCCCTTCCTGCCCATGGGTCCGAGGAGGAGGTACCTGAGCCTTCGGTGGGTGCCATATACCCCGAATAGAGGAACAAAGGACGTCGGGAAAGACCCAAATCACAGCTTCCAATTCCAAAAGATCCGCTCAATCCCATGCATAGATTCCTGTGCAAATGAATTAATAGAGTCCGCCTGAGAAGTCTCCAATCCATATTCAGATCTCCCCCAAGATAGCTCAGAACGCGCCTGAGACCATTTTATGTAATGTGCCTAGGGTAAAAGACAGACTAAGAGAATTATTGAGTTTAAGAGATCCCTTGCTTAGGGAGACAACTTCATTAGTTGCTTGATCCGCTATTCCATTATGAGTACGAAGAACATGATAAAACCCAATGTCACAAAACTTTGGCAGCAGGGCTAGAATGTGTTTCATCATTTGCTTCAGATGACAGGAGGACGGAAGATTACGAGTGATGACCACTTGAATGATCATTCTAGAATCCCCCACAACCGTTAGATCAATGATTCCCATTTGCGAGGCTTGGTTCAATCCTTACCATAACACAAGAGCCTCCGCCACGTTATTGGTTTCCGTTCCTAAGCCCCAGGAAAACTTCAGAATCAAATTTCCTCCGGGATCAAAAATCCCCCCTCCCCCTCCAGCCTTCCCTGGATTTCCTTTTGATGCCCCATCAAAAAACAACAAGTGTCTTCCTACTTTTTTTTTCCAGATCAGGAAATCAGTGTCATTCTTCCTAATTTCCCAAGCCTGCAACTTGGGGGTCTGACCTGTAGCGGAGAGTTTACCTGGGTTCAAGGGAAGGAACCAAGATTCTTCCAAGGAGTTGAGAGGGGAACAAAGGAATTTAGTAGGATGAGATCGAAGAAAGTCACCCATCAAAGCTTTAATTTTGACCTCTAGCTGAGGTGGGCTAGAGCAGACACCACGAAAGATCCTATTATTTCGCTCAAGCCAAAGTTTCCAGCAGATAAATTTTGGAAGAATCAGCCATGAGAATCCTAAAAAATCCTTCGTATGTGAAGAAATAGGGGAGGTAAGGGACCAATTACTAAAAAGAGAGGAGACATATTCACACTGCAAAGAAGTTGGCCAAGGGGAGGTCATAAGGGCCCAGACTTCTTGGGCGAAGGGGCAGGAGATAAAGAGATGGAAGGTCGTCTCTTCATCAACCAAACAGAGAGGACAACGGGAGGGGCCTTCCCAGCCTTTCCGGCAAAGAACTTCGGCTGTAAGAGCACTATTGTGAGCCAATAACCAAGCAAAATGATCAACTTTGGGAAGGGATTTAAAAGACCAGACATACTTCCAAACCACAGGAGAAGAGGGCACATGGGGAATAGCCTTGATGCGTTTGTACCCTTCGGCTACTGAATAAAGCCCTGATTTGGATCCCCATCCCCTTTCATCCTTCAAATGAATATCTATAGGAGATTTCCCTTGCAGACAAAGGAAAAGCAATGACTATTCATTTAATAAATGAGACGGACAGTACGGAATTTCCCATCCTGCCCATAGCTGATTGTCATCTAGAGTCCAAATGGAAATGTCTGATAATGTAGTTTTCCTGATACTTGAAAGGTATCTCCTTATCTCATCCAGTCCTTCCATAGACCCAAGAGGGGGATGTCCGAGGATGGAGTCTTCCCAAATCCTGATTTTATTACCATTTCTCGGGGTCCAAGTAAGAGCTTGAGAGAAGAAGGTCAAAGGTTTAGAACAGAGGGAAAACAAGGGAGATCCCTTAACAACTTTCGGACCCTTATCCAAACATCGAAGTCTTGATCCATAAAAATATTTCTTCCAGAGCACCTGCTTACACTAGGTAGAATTCCCGGTGACCATATTCCATAGAAACTTTGCTCCCAGGGATAAATTTTGAGCATGAAGGTCTCGAAGCTGCAGACCTCCTTCCAACAAGGGAGTTGTGACCTTTGTCCAGTTAACCAAAGGGAGTCGATTTTCATTATTCTTCCCCCCTTTCCATAGGAATCTCCACAGGAGCACTTCAATTTTGCCAAGAACTATACTTGGGGCTAGAAGAAGAGAGCCTTGATAGACTCGCATACTAGCAAGACCTGATTTAAGGAGCACAGTTTTCCCTGCTAAGTTCAGCCATGATGCCCCCCATGCTTTGATTTTTGCTTGCAGCTTTTCAATCAGCGGGCCCCAACTGAAGACTTTTGGCTTTGCTTTGAAGATTGGGATTCCCAAATAATTGAAATCTGTCCATAGGTAATTACCTTCAATATGCAGAATTCGAGCCAGATTTTGCAATTCAATCAGGGAGCAATTCCAGCTATATATTTGACTCTTGGAGTAATTAATTAGGCTTCCCGAAGCATCTTGATAATCATCTAGAACCAATTTGAATTTTTTTTCCACATTTGTACTCGCTCCTCCTAGGAGAAGAGTGTCATCAACAAACTAAGTATGATTAACCTCTTTGACCCCCCTGATGATCCTTAGTCCTAGCAGACCTTGATGGGTTCTACTGTGTTCCAATTGAAAGCTAAGAGTGGCGGCTTGAATGGCATACAACAAGGGAGAAAGGGGGCACCCTTGGCGCAGACCCCGAGAGGCCTGGAAAAATTTAGCTGCTCTTCCATTTACCAGGGGGGCTATCCAGGGCGTGCTTATACAGGATTTAACCCAAGAGAGAACTCCAGGTTCAAAACCAAACCTTCTCATTACCTAAAACAAAAAGGCATGACGAACCCTGTCAAAGGCGTTAGTCAAATCCAATTTAATTACCATACCTTTCTCCTTCCTGTTGATACTGGAGTGAATAGCTTCCTGAACAAGGACAATATTGTCAGAGATATGCCTTCCTTGGATAAATCCTCCTTGGTTCTCAGGAATAATACTCGGCAAAACAGCTTTCAGCCTGTTGGCGAGAACCTTCATGATAACTTTATATCCAATGTTGCAAAGGGAAATCAGACAAAATCTTGCAAAGGAAGAGGCTCCTTTTTCTTTAGGAATGAGAGCAAGAAAGGAGGAATTGGTTCTTCCACCGATTTTATTGCATAATTGAGACTTCTTGACCATTTTCAGAAGATCCTGTGGATGATGGGCCAACAAGAGATGAGAAACTGGGCAGTGAACCCATCTGGCCCATGGGCTTTATCAGGGCTCATACATTCAACAACAGATTTGACTTCATCCAGAGAGACAGGACGCATAAGAAGACAATTGGAATGGGCTGAAACCAAAGAAGGGATAAGATCTAATATTTCCATATTGCTGAGATCTAAGTCACGAGATGACTCAGAGTATATCTCCTTAAAGTGGTTATGATCTGCTTTTTTAATTTCATCAAAGGCAGTGAGCTGATTTCCCAAATGTTCAATCTTAGGAACATAATTGAAATGCTTTCTTATCTCAGCTTGTTTGTGAAAAAACTTAGTATTTTTATCCCCTTCCTGCAGCCAATGGCTTCTTGATTTGATTTTCCAATAACTTTATTCAAGTCTGCAGGCATCATGCAACTTATTGTGAAGAAGTAATTCTTTATCCTTCGTTGGTTGGTAAAGATTTTTTCAAGATTCGTAGCTTTTCTTCCCAAACATGGAAAGCTGACCCTCTAACATTAGTGCTCCAGGATAGAGCTACAATGTCATAGAAACCGTCCATGGAGATCCAAGAGGGATTGAATCTAAAAGGGATAGGTCCCATATTTTTATCTTTGACAAAAGAGAGCGCTATAGGCTTATGATCAGAAGCACTGAAAGCTATAATAGAAGAAACAGGATCCATTCCTTGGAGATGAAGGGACTGTTGGACCAAAAACTGATCTAGACGGGCAGCTATATGTCCTGGGCCTAGCCTTCTATTTGTCCAAGTGTAAATCCCTTTAATAGGCTTAATATCCTCCAGATCCCAATTAGCTATAAGGTCTTCCACCCACTCCCTAGCCGAATCTCTAATCACATTTCCTCCTCTTTTTTCAAGGGCGGAAAGGGTTAAGTTAAGATCACCTGCTACTATATAATTATCAAGATGAGAGTCTACCATATGAGCATTTAGAGAGTTCCAACAGTATTGCTTCTCAGAGAGAGCAATAGGTGCATACACATTAAAGATGCTTAACCGGAGATTAGTGTCTTTAAATAGAATTTCAGTGAAAATCTAATGAATATTGGTTACCGAGCTTACTAATTCAACCTTAGAAGGATCCCAGAGCGTTTCCAATCCTCCAGACGCTCCTCGAGAACTGACAGCTATACATTGTGCATTAAACCAAAATGAATGAGCAACCTGGAGGAAAGATTGCTCTTCCATTTTTGTCTCCTGGATAAGGAGGATATGAGGCATCGATATTCTGATAAGATCTTTCATAGATAACATTTTTGATTTTCTTCCTAGCCCCCTACAGTTCCAGGAGACAATCTGCATTATTTACCTTTTGGATTGGACGTTGCCCCTCTCGCAGCATTTCCCTGATGTCTGGTATTTCTGGGATTCAGGTGTTTTTCAATAGTAGACTGTACTCCTGCTAGCTTATCTTGGTAAGCAGCTGCTTCCCTTCTTTATTTATCTATTTTCCTTCCTCTCTTATCTTTCTTAATCGACTTCATTTGATCTATGTCGTCTTCCTCCATATCATCCTCCTCTGATCCTTCTTCAGATGCCATTTCCACATGAGGGTCCTCCTTGTCTTGCTGATCTGAGGATTCCACATTCATGGTTTCGTTAACTTGAGATCCTTCACCCAGAGGGTTAGCAACTGGAGGGGGTATTTCTCCTTCTTCATTCGCCTTGTCTGGTGGTTCTTTTTCTTCAAGGGCTGCAAAACTATTCCCAGAGTCTGAAATCTGGATTTCCTTCTGACCTTTAGAGGATTTAGGGTCCTTCGTAGGAGGAGCTTTCGTCGGGGGTTTAGAAACCTTAGAGCCCTTTCTTATTGGGTTTGCCTTCTATTTCTTCATTTGTTGCCATCCTTCCTCTGTCCCTTCCCCTGTCTCTGGCTCCTGTAATTTGGGGCAGTGCCTTTGAAAATGCCCATATTCATGGCAATGCCTACACTTAAAAGGTAGCTGTTCGTAGTCCAGTTGCTGGAAATGCTGCCAGCCTTTAACCGTAAGCTTGATGGCCTCCGGTAAACCCGCCTCCAAATCAACTTCAACATAGATTCAGGCAAAAGAGTACTGTCCTTTAAGGTCAGCTTGATCAATATATTTACCTAGCCCATTTCCTATGGTTCTGAGAGATTCCTGTCCCCAACAATGCATGGGGAGGTTTGGTAAACGGACCCAAACTGGTACCGCTTTGGCGATATCCATAGTCGGGTCAAAATCAGGGGTCCATCTGTTCAGATAGAGCCCCTGTGGGCCCATAAAGTAAGGTCCACTTCGGAAAATCAGATCCCTATCGAATTTCGAGACAAAATCAAACAGAAAATACCCTCATCCGATCGCATAGTAGGAGACTCCTTGGGATATCAGAGGTCTCCAGTTTTTCTGGACCCAAGCGTCAGTGGTACGGGGAGTCGGCCAGAGACCAGTGAACTGTCCTATTAGGGCACGATCCACCAAAGAGACTGCCATATGGATAGGATTCTCCGATGGAAAAGCGATCTCTGGAATGGCATCTAACTTTTTAACAAACTTCGGCAGAGGGACAGAATCTTTCTTCTTTCCTTGGACATTCACCAGGCGGGCGAAAGTAGCTTCTTCAACAGACGGAGGGGGAGGAGCCATCGCTCCTCCTCCAGCGGAGCTCATCACTGCATACCCTTGCAAAGCAAACCCTAGCAGAGCTGATGGTATATTCCCATCAAAAACTTAAGCTTCAGAGATATAATAAAGGTGTATGGTGTTGTTATTGTCACAATTAAGAATAATTGGATGACCATATTTTACTTGTAAATATTATAGAGTTTGTTTCATCCAAATTACTTGAGTGTAGTAAGAGGTAACAACAACATATTCAGCTTATGTTGTAGATAGTGATATGAAGGGTTTCTTTTTACTTAGCCATGACACAAGACATTTTCCTAGGAAAAATGCACCTCCATTAGTGCTCTCTCTATCATCAATACTTCATGCTCAATATGCATCAATGTATGAAATTAATGTGAAGTATTTTGTTTTTGGATACCATAATCCAAAATCCAAAATCCAATGTGTCTTTGAGATATCTAAAAATCCTTTTAATTGCCTTCATGTGAGTCTCTTTAGGTGCAGATTGAAATTTGGACACTAATCCTACAGCTAGCATGATATCTAGTCTTGGTGTTGTTGCATATAATAGGCTACCAATCATTTATCTATACATGGAATGGTCTACATTTAGTGATTCATCATCTTTGCTTAGTTTTCTTCCTGTAATCATAGGAATGCTCATAGGTTTGCAATCTTCCATTTGAAACTTATTCAAATTTTCTTTTATATATTTGGTTTAAGATATGAATATGCCTTTGTCTAATTGTGAAACTTGTAACCCTAGGAAAAATGTCATTTCACCAAGCATTGAAATCTCAAATTATTTTTGCATTTCTATAGAAAAGTGTTTACTTAGAGGATTTAGATTACTTCCAAATATGATATCATCCACATATACTACAACAATAATCATATTATGATTTTCAATTTTAATGTAAAGATTGTTGTTAGTAGCTCCTCTTTTGTCTCCTTGTTGTTGTAGATGATTATCAAGTCTTGAAAACCATTCCCTAGGGGCTTGTTTGAGACCATATAATGCTTTCTTTAATTTGTAGAAATAGCCTTTATTTTTTGATAATATAAATCCTTCGGGTTGTTCTATATAAACTTCTTCCTCTAGATTTCCATTTAAGAATGTTGATTTGACATCCATTTGATATATTTTGAAATTTTAAAGCATGTGAATGCCAAGAACATTTTGATAGCTTCTAATCTGACTACTGGGAAAAATGTTTCCTCAAAGTCAATCCCTTCTACTTGTGCATATCCTTTGCACACTAATATTTCTTTATTCCTTATAATTTTACCATATTCATTAACTTTATTTTTTTAAATCCACTAGGTCTCTACCACTTTTTTGTCTTTTGGTCTCGGGACAAGTTCCTAGGTTTGATTCTCTATTTGATCAATCTCTTTCATTCGTGGCTTTATTCCAATCTTCATCTTTGTTGGCTTCTACAAATGTTTTGGGTTCTATTGGGGAGAGCATTGCTTGTTTTGATTCATATTTTAGCCTTCTTCTTGTTTCAACTCCAACACTTTTGTTGCCAATGATTTGACTTTCAGGATGATCTCTTTGTACTCTTCTTAATGGTGCTCTTGATTCTTGTCTTGGTAATGATTCCTCTTTGTTTTTTTTCTCTCAGCAACTCCATTTTGTTGAGGAGTTCTTGGAGCTGAAAAGTGTTTTTTAATTCCATGAGTTTCACAAAACTCATTGAACTCATCTGAGGTAAATTCCCCTCCATTTTCAGATCTTAGGCACTTGATTTTGAGATCAGTCTCATTTTAAACATGTGCTTTGAAGGCTTTGAATTTTTGAAAGGTTATGATTTCTCTTTAAGAAAAGATACCCATGTCATCCTTGTATAGTCATCAATGAATAAAATGAAGTAATGTTCATCTTCCATGCTTTTATCTCTTGTTGGTCCACAAAGGTCAGTGTGAACAAGTTCCAATGGTTTTGATGTAGAGTATTCTTTTCTATTGAATCTTACTCTTGTCTACTTTACATCTTGGTAGTGCCTATAAACAAATTTTGAAGGTTTAATAATCTTTGGCATATATCTCACGACTTCCTTTTTATTAAATTTTATCAATTTTTTGAAACCTATATGTCTCATTCTTTTGTGCCATAGCCAAATTTCATCTATTTGACTTATGCAACATTCTTCATCTTCTTCTATGTTTAAGATATAAAAAATGTCTGGTGTCCTCGGTGCAACAACAACTAGTTTTCCTGAATTTTCTTTTCTATTTTCACATTTTTTAGAGTCAAATATGAGTATGTATCATTGATCACATGTTTGGCTCACACTAAGGAGATTAGGCTTCAAATTTTCATCTAATAACACATTTTATGCTTTGGCTTTATTATTTCCTAGACTGATTGTGCTTGTTACGAGGAAAATCACTCTATGGCATGGGGTAAACCACAACAGAAAGAATGACTGCAAAAATCAACTCTAATATCAAGTATGCTATATAAACAAAGATGCTAAAAACACAAGATAAAGTTCCTACCTCGTTCGGATACTCAAATATGACCATTGTTGAGCACTTGAATCAAATCTATGCACCTGCAACTTGTCCACAACAACCAAGATACACAAGCATATGGTGACAATATATAAATTTAGCACATATAATAGCATAATCCACCAATATTCATAACAAATATGCCCATGAAATAACAATTCAAATATTTTCAAGACACTAATTGGACGAGAAAAGAGTATTTCTATTAAAATATGATCAACAAAAGTGTATGAATGACAAACTTTTGTGTCGGCACATCTCAAAACCGAGAAACTATGTCCCTTCCAACTGGGCCTCCACCACTTCAATCCTCCACTAAAGGCAAGCTCATATAAGAGAGACAATAAGGTTCTCCATCAAAGAGGGAAGAGATTGGGGGCTGAACAATATGTTCATACTTAAAAGGACAAAGGGATGTAGACTCAATATGAAGTGAATAATTTCTCCAGAGTAACTTTGATCTCAAAGTTGAATTACTCTCCTATTTTCCATAGCTTGGATATGGCCCATTTATAGCCTTCAAATTGAATTGAAGGGCCGAGTCGGAATGTTTCTAGTATATGGAAGGCCAAGGATCATGGGTCGCATGACTTGACATGGAAACCCTACACCATTTTTTAATTTTGGGCAAAAAACCTGACATACACAGGTTGTAATGGTGCAACCTGCGTATATGCATGATGTATAGTTGTTAGGGGGCGTTTATGTGGAAAAATATGATTTTTAGCTCTGTGAATTGCAAAAAGGGACTCCAAATCTGCATAGGGAAATGGAAAAGGCCTTTTGAGCAAGTTGCATGGGGTGAGGCAAATCTTGATATAACAGTGTTATTTCCAAGTATCTTGGTAGAGACATTATCTCTAAATGTAACATTTCCTTTTTCTTTCCTTCTTAGAATGAGGAATTTGTCTTGATCTCTTGTCATATGTTTTGAACATCCACTGTCAATATACCATTGACTCCTTTTTATCTTTAGCATATAAGGATACCTTACACTGTTTCTTTTTATTCCATTTGTTTTTATTTTCATGCCTTCTTATGATTTTATTCTTGTATTTTGTAAGTCTTTATGGGATGCTTTGGTAGTCTACAATCACTAGCTTGGTGACCGTAATTTTTGCATTTGTAGCATTCAACATTGTAATTTTGTAATGGAGAGAATGAATTATAGTTTCTATTCTCTTGATTATTATTATTATTATTATAACCATACTTTTGAACATTCTTATGATTGTTCTTTCCATAAGCTCTACAATGTAATGCTTTGTGCCCAAAATTATTGCAAGAGTAACAATAGCCAAGAAAGAGTTGTCGATACCTTTTTGGGGGAGTTCTTCTTGTAGTTGTCTTCCTTCTATATTCATTTTATTTTGAAGGGAGAGTAGATTTATATTGATTAGAATCGGCCTTTATTTTTCTTCCATTTTGAAAGCGCTCTTAAGGGAAACTGCATAACTTTTTGGTTTTTTGTTAGTTCCCTGAGATGTAAAGTTAGATCCTTTCTTAGAATTCTTTTGATCATAACCCATTCCTGACTTATTGCTTGATGATATTTGACTATTAAGAATATCATCCAAGATTCTTGAACTATTTTCAAATATTGTTTGGTTGTTTCCCTTTTCAAGTTCTCTTTTTAGAAAAACAATTTCAACCTCTAGATTTTCACTGTCTAATTGTTTTTTATTGTGTTGTTTACTTATGAACTCTTCAATTATTTTGGATTCTTAGAGTTGAGTATTCAAGTGAATAGTGATTTATTCTGATTCCTTGATGGTTATAAAAACTCCAATTTCTCTTGATTTTTTTCTTCTTCATGTTCTGATAGTTGTTCTTTTAATGATTTTCTTCTTTTTATATTTTCTCAGTTCTTCAAGAGCACTAATAAGTTCTCCTTCAAGGTCTACTTCTCCTTCAACTTTAGAGTTCTCTTCATTATCATCAACATCTTTATTTTGAGATTATATGCCCATAAATAAAAGTTATCATCAACCTCTTTATTTTGAGATTCTATTCCCATAAATAAAAGTTTTGTCTCGTCATCTTCACTCATGTCAAATGAACTATTGTCTTCTTTAGAGTAGAAGTTTTTCTTTTTCTTGTAGAATTTCTTCTTGTTTCTAGTTTTTATCTTCTTAAGTTCTTTATGGTTATAAGTATCTTCATTATCACTATCCACATGCTTTGAATAGGGACATTTGGAGGAAAAATGACCAACTTTGCCACAATTGAAGCACTTGAAGGGTAACTTCCCTTTATATTTACTAGACCCTTTCTGAAGTTTCCTTATAAAATTGTCCTCTTCTTCATATGATATGTCTAAGTGATTTTCATTTGGCACATGCTCATGGTTCTTAGTTGTTTTTTATGTTTTGAAGGTTGTTTCCCTTTTGATGAATTTTCTTGCCCGATTCTCATTTCATAGGCTATAAGAATCCCATGAAGTTCATCCATTGTAAGTTTTTCAATGTCTTCTTTATCTTCCAAGATCGATACCTTGGCATCATATTTCATTGGCAATGATCTCAACACCTTTTGGACAATAATTTTGTCTTCTAATTCTTCTCCCATTTCTATGATTGAATTGACTATTTCATCCACTCTTTGAAAATATTCGACAATTTTTTCTTCCTCTTTCATCTTCATATTTTCAAAATTCCCTCTATATTTTTGAAGTTTGGATTGATTGACTTTGCCATCTTCTTCATAGATGACTTTAAGTTTGTCCCATATTTCTTTTGTTGATTTCAAGTGCATCACTTTTACAAATAAAGGATTTTCTAATCCACCCAGAATTGCATTAACACTCCTTGAATTATCATTGTAGAGTTTTCTTGCACCAGCATCTGAAGGTACAGTAGTTGGTGCAGTGTAATCATTTACCAAATATATCCAAACATCACATCCAAGAGCCATAAAATAAATTTCCATCCTTATACTCCAAAATACATAATCATTTCCTTTGAACAGTGGGGCTCTATTGGAGGACATTTCTTCTTGTTGATCCATTGGATTTATCAAAATTTGCCTTCAAGTGGTTAGATCGTGGTGAAGGAAGCTGCTCTGATACCAATTGTTGGAATTTTGTTCAATACTGAGAGGGGGTCGTGAATCAATATTGCTTCTTTTTCTCAATTCAAATTAATTCCTTATTAATTTATCACAATTTATCAACAAGAATGTACAAAAATATGAATTTTAAATGTAACAATCATAACAATTATATTTCATTTACAAGTTACAGTTTGTAAGAGACACCAATCTGTTTTCTTTTGAGAACCAACTCAAGGAAACACCAATCCCTTGGTTTCCAAGCACCAACTTGAGGAAGCACCAACTCCTTGTAGATCAGGCTCCAACCTGTAGAGGACTCCAATCGTCTTGTTTTTCAAGCACCAACTTTAGGAAGAACCAACTCCTTGTTTCAGGCTTCAACCTGTAGAGGACTTCAATTCTCCCTTACTCCACCCTTCCACCCTTACTTCATAAATGTCTTCAGTTTTGATCTTTTGAATTGGACCAAAGAGACATCTTCCTTCCACCATATTTTATGGCTTATATAATCTTCCAATAGGTATAAAATTTGAACTAGTGTGTCTCTTTGAAAAGAGCATTGTTTCAATGTGCCTTTTCAAAAATTTAATATTGTTTAAAGAACAAATTAATTTTATTATTTAACAAAAACCTATTCAATTACAGTTTTGAACCCTTCTTTGTCTTGTTGATTATTTCTCTTATTCTTTGATAGATCGACCCATTTTATTTTGATCTCAAGCTTCTTTGTTGTATTCTCATTTCTTTAATATAAAAATTTCAATTTTTTTAACGCTCTCTAGTACATTTCCTCTGTTGTTCAGATAGATGGGTGCTAATATTGTGGCCCATTTTTCATAGAACCAAATGTTGTGACCAACATCTAAACAAAAAAGGTGCAAGGTTTGTTTTATGTTTTTATCCCATGGGCACTTTTTCTATTTACCAGGTGACCTTACCTTATAACTAGGTGCTATCCAACATTTTAACCCTTCACTGCCTAATGTTTTCATATAACCCTGGTATGTGAGTGAGAGAAACCAAAAACATGGATTATCTTGGCATTACTTAGATTGATGGTTCAAATTTAATCAACTGTCGAGTGGATGGTTCACGGACTCCCAGACTAAAATGTCTTCCTTTTCATTGCTTATATTAGTGTTTAATTAGATCGACGATTCATATATGAAAAACTATTGAGTGGACATTTCACGGACTCCCAGACTCTCATGTCTTCCTTTTCATCACTTATATTGGTGTTTAATTAGATCAAAGCTTCAGATATGATCAAGTGTTGAGTGGATGGCCTTGGCTTATCTAGGCACTTTATACAGATCTACAATTTGGATTTAATCAACCATTGAGTGGAAAGTCCTTAAACATGGACTTTACTTAGAATTATTTGATGTGGCGGGTTAGTTGACTTGCAGACTCCTGGACTCATATATCTTCTTGGGTGTCATAAAAATGCACGCCTAACTTAACTTCCGCTACCTTCATAATTGTAACATCCCCAACCACCACCAGGACGGGCAATGCCACTACTCAGACGTTGTACTTAGCTCCGAGACCAAACTGTAACATCCATGACCAACATAGAGACCGGGTAATGCTACTACTATGGAATATACACTTATATATATAACATGCATTTTAATATAAATTAAAAACATAACACAGAGTTACTATTACCATTCAGATTCAAACAAGATTAACAGTAAATTCACATGCAACAGAACACATGATAACATTCAAGCATCAATAGCACAAACATGTATAGCATATAAACTAAGCACAGACTAATACTTATCTTTTCAACTAGAGTAACACCACCAACTATGTGTAGACATTCCATGAACCTCCCAGCCTTACACCACATTGCTCATCACTCTCAGCAGTAGGTCACCCCAGAGCTGGGACTAAGCTCCATCAGGCAAGGGATTCCTAGGCTAGGAAAGGTCAATAGGGAAGTCACACAGTGAAAGAGGAAAGATTTTCTCCTAGGAGCCACTTACACCCACTGCTCACAGAATCTCATTCCCCACATGCCTTTCCCACCCCAGGAGTATACACCTTCACTGTCACTTAGTCCATCATTTGCTTCACCTCCCTTGCCTTGGGCTTCAACAACAGGTCGGACCGGAATTCTCAGAGCTCTGTAGCAGCTACGAGACTCCTTCCAGGAGAACTCACCTTATCAACACACTCTCTCACCTAGAGAGAGTTGCTCACAGGCCTAACAACTTGCCTCTCTCACCTAGAGAGAGTTGCTCACAGGCCTAACAACTTGCCTCTTCAATCCACAACCACCTCTCTCACTTGGAGAGAGTGTTGCTCACAGGCCTGAAAACCTCCTTATTCAACTCAATTCTTGCACAGTGAGGACAACAACAACTGGTCAACACCACCCAAGAAAAACAGAAGGCAACAACCCAAAAATGGTTCAGGTACAGACTCGGCTCTGCAAGAGTGGATAGGTTGGGTTCACGAAAATACACAGTTCAGCTTCATGATTCTGTATTTTAGAATGAGTTCTTATGCAAAGGCAAAACGGGTTCAGACGGAGGATGCATCAACTTCTCAGGAAAACATTACAAGTTGTCCTCACAGTTTTCTGGTTTTAGAGCCATGTGAGGGTATGCAGAGATCATTTCCCTAGAAAAATAGGATAGACATCGAATGGAAGAATGGAGGATGAAACCCCAACATGAGATGATTCTTCAAATTTAACTACATGCGCCCAGGTCGAAACTTGTCTTATTGGAGCTGCATGCGCTCCATTTAGCCTATGTCCCCTTTCCAGGAACTTAGGAAAACACTTGGCCAATTTTCCACCTTAGCCTTTAGGAAATAATAATAAATTATTATCCCCTTTAGAGGTAACCTCCCTAGCTTATCCCCTAGGCCCACACACATATCTTCCTCCCTTACCCAACCTTGTGGAAGCTTAGTCCCCCATCACTCTTTCTTCATGGTCGGTCATCACACAACGATGTTTACTCTTTATTAATGTTCTGCATAATTACATATACAAAAATAGTCTCATGGCCTTTAACACTTAGGCTCTCCGGCCTAATAAACACATAAACCCACCATATGATCAACACTCAGCTCACCAGCCTACACAACATGTTTACAATTCATAAATAGAACAGGGGCTCATCCTTGGGGATATTACAATCCCCTCCCCTTATTTTTGCACTGTCCTCAGTGAAACTCTTTACACAACATCATCAAGATTTCCAAAATCTTCAAAAATATGTGTGTATTCTACCCGCATAGCATCCTCATGCTCCCATGTTCCGTCCTCAAGAACTTTCCAGGTCCACTAGACCTTTATAAACCCTATGGCTCAATTCCAGAGTTGTTTTCTCTTCTGGTCCAATATGCGCATAGGATGCACTTGCAAGACGCCTTCTTGCTCCACTTGAATCACATTCCAATAAATAACATGATTAGCATCAGGTATATATTTCTTAAGCAATGAAACATGAAACATGGTATGTACTGTCATGGATGCAGGTATGAATAATTCACATAATATGTGATCACCCACTTTAAATCATCATCTACTAGAGTATTGTCACATGTATGAATAAGTCTAGATAACAAATCATCAACTAAATTATCTTTTCCAGGCCTATCAATGATGGTTATATTGAATCCTTTTAATAATAACAACCATCTAGTCACTATATCATTTGTAACAAGATTTTTCATTAAAAATATGATGGTTGAATGGTCAGTATGTAAAAAGACTTCATACCCTGTTATGTAGTGTCTAAACTTGTTAATTGCATGTACTACTAACAAAAATTTATTTTCTGTGACAGTGTAATTGACTTCAATAGGTGAGATATTATTGCTGAAAAAGTATATAGCATAAGGAATCTAGCCTTCCCTTTTTCCTAAGGCATCCCTCAAAGCGGTATCTGAGGCATCTGTGCAAATATGAAAAGGAAGAGACCAGTTTGGTCCTCTCAAAACAGGGGCACTTGACAACTTTATTTTCAAGATTTCAAAGGAGATTTGACATTTTTTATTCCAACCAAATTCAACATATTTTGTTAATAGTTTGAATAGGGGGGCAGCTAGGTTTTTAAAATTTTGAATGAACCTCCTATAGTAACCAGCATGACCTAAGAAACTTTTGAATTCTTTTTGTGAGCTAGGAATCTTGATTTGGGAAATAATGTCAATCTTGGCATGGGTCTACTCTTATTCATGTACTGAAGATGTGGTGACCTAGAACAATTCCTTCAGTTATCATCATTCTAGAATTTTCATGGCTAAGTGAAAGGTTGGTTTCTTTACACCTAACCAATACTTTCTTTAAATTGTCTAATTCCTGTTGGAAATCATCCCCATACACTGTGAATTCATCCATGTAGACTTCCACACAGTCATGAGTCAAATCAGAGAAAATGGCCAAGACATCCCTTTGAAAGGTAGCAGGGGCATTACACAAACCGAAAGGAATAACCCTATAGGCATAGGTCCCCCAGGGGCAGGTAAATGTGGTTTTATCCTGGTCTTCTGGTGAAATTTGGATTTGATTGTAACCACTAAACCCATCCAAGAAAGAAAAATACCTCTTCCCAGACAAAGTGTCCAAGACCTGGTCTATGAAAGGAAAGGGAAACTAATCTATATAGGTAACCTTGTTTAATTCTCAAAAGTCCACACAAATCCTCCATTTCCCATTTTTCTTAGGGACAATAACTAATGGGGAGACCCACTTGCTATTTGATATAGGGTAAATGAAATTGGCTTGTAGGAGTTTCTGGAGCTCTTCTTTCACTATGTCTTTCAAGCCTGGATTCATTCTTCTTTGGGGTTTCCTAACAGGTATGATTTGATCATTAGTGTAAATATGATGCATACAGGTGTCTGGGTGGATCCCTTTCATGTCAGAGTAATCCCATGCAAAAGCACCAGATTTCCCTTGAATCATTTGTATCAACTTTTGTTGTTGATTTGTTTCTAAGCTAGCATTGATATACAAAGATTTCCCGAGACTGATTTTAACATCCTAAATAGTTGATTCTTTCCCTTCATCTGTTTGTGAAATGATGGCTAATGTATAGGTGGAGGGGTGCCAAATTTCTTGAAATTCGGAGCTAAATATATGTGTATATTTAGGAAACGATTGAGGATATTCAATGCATGTTGAATCGGCCAAGAATAGACTTAAAATGTGTTCTTCAGCTTGTTCTTGAACTCCTTTCACCTGTTCGAGTGTCAACAAGGGTTGAGTGAAATCCTCCTCCCCATAGGGATTCTCCAACCAGAGAGGAACTTCAATGGTTGGTTGGGCAGGGGAAAAAAGGATAATTTTTTAACTTTGAGTGCCATTGGAAATTGTCATCTCTCCATATCGACAACTAATCAAAGCATCAGTAGTGGCCAACCAGGGTCGGACAAGTACTACTGGATGTCCTGGTTTGAAGGATTTGGGATGAATCACTAAGAAATCCACAGAGTATTCCCAAGAAGCCAACATAATTGTTATGTCGTCTAAACTTCCTGTTGGGGTGATGACTGATTTGTCTGCAAGCTCCATCAAAGTTTGTGTTGGTCTTAGGTGATCTAGTTGCATCATTTTCATAGTGTGAACCGACATAACACTTATTGTTTCCCCTAGATCAATCAATGTGTTTGGCAAAGAAACACCATTAATTTCTATGGTTACCACTGGGTTTCTTGGATCACTATATTTGGATGGCATTTTTGTTATAAACCCTGACAATTGTCCAACCACCTGTATGACAGAAGGCTCCTTCCTCTTTCTCCCTAGATTTTTAATGCAAATATCCCTTACTATTTTAGCGTAAATAGGTATATCTTTGATGGCCTGAAGTAGGGGAATCTTTACACATATATTTCTAAGTTCAGTCTCTAGATTGTGTCCTAGAGGTTCCTCAGATTTCTTCACAAGTAACCTTTCTAGATAAGGAGGAGGGTTTGTTTTCTGAGGTGTTTCTGTTGCATGAGAATTTGGAGGAGGAGTTTCTTGTTGTACATGGGTGTTTCTTTCTTCATTTAATTGATTAACCATTTGTTCTTCTCTTTGAATTGTTTGTATATCTATTTGTTCTTCTCCTTGAACTGTGTGATTATCTACTTGTTCTTCTTCTTGAACTGTGTGATTATCTACTTGTTCTTCTTGAATAACCACAGTAGGATTTTTTTTATGTACAATGCTCCCCGATCTTAATTCAATTCCATTAAATGGAGCTGGATTTATTGCATAAGTGGGGAAGGTTTGTACTTCAAGGTTTTGTACATGTTGTGTAGGCCTGTTATTCGTATTAGAGATAGGTTGTTCAGGAATAGGGGTAGGCCGAGGAGGGTTTTGAATAGCTGTAGCTTGCATTTACAAATTTAGATTCATAGGCAGTTCAAGTTGTTGTTGCAGCTATGCGGGTGGAGGAAGAGCAGGAGGATTAAATCTTGGGATCAACTGAGAAATATTTGAAGGGTATTGTGGGTAGGTGGGAAAATTTGTTGGCTGAAAGGTAACATTCCCATATACAAACCTTCTCCATCCTTGTTTCCAAGGTTGGATTTGTGGCTGTTGTGGTGACCATTGAGGATAATACATGGGAGGTACCCATTGTTGTTGTGAATATTGTGTAGTAGGGTCTGCAAACATATTGGGATTTTTTCGTCTCCATGGCCTCTTAGGGGGGTAGGATGTTTCATGAGGTTCTCCTCCTCCCTTGAATATGGCTTTAAGTCTAGGTAATTAAGGGCACTCATTGGTAGGGTGATCCTCTTTACAGAGGCCACAAATTTCAATAACATTAAGGGGACATTCCTTTTCAAGGTGTTTTTTCCTACACTGATGACAAAAAATTGCCAAAGCAACATTTGCTTCCTCTTGTTTCCTTTTAATTTTTATGGTATCAAGTTGGGAATTGATGGTGTTTAGGATGTTTGTTTTGAATTTTTCTAATAAATTCCCCAATTTAATCCTAGTAACACCTTCTAATGTGGGTTTAACAATTCTGTTTGTAGGATCCCTTACACTTTTTCATGTTTTGGCTTGACTGCGGGAGTATCTTTTACAATACTCTGTTATGTCTGCAAATGAATTTTGGTACACATATCCATAACTCATGAGGTTTATTACTTCAATGCATTCATCCCTCACACCCTTTAGGAAGATAGTCCTAATTGTAGGTGTGTCTAAGGCAAAATTCTTAGTCTTTTGGTAGTTGTATAGGAACCTCTCTAGGTAATCTTCCAATCTTTCTTCCTCAGATTGCTTCATTTTAAATATGTCATTCCTAGCATCCCTAGGTCTACAGTAATATTGGTATTTCTGGAGGAAGGTCTCCTTCATACCATCCCAAGATAATATAGTGTTTTCTCCTAGGCTCATAAACCACCTTAGTGTTGATCTTTTAGTGTAGCTGGAAAGAGTTTTAATTTTTGTGCATTATTAGTGTAATTATAAATTATACATAGTATATCAAATTCAAACATAAATGAGTCAGGATCTTCTGTTGACATACCATGGAAGTGAGGCAGTGAGGAAAATGAAATGTTCTTCATAGCAACGTCTCTGGCGATGTCTAATATGGGGAATCCAAATGTCTCAGTTTCATTAGCTGGATTTCTTTCCTCTTCTGCCATATTTCCAAATAATTTGTAGGGTGGTGGTGATGTCTCCCCACTAAGTGATGGTTCAACCACTGGGTGTTTTGGTATATCTAGTTGTTTCGATGTCTTATGTGGTTCCCCAACAACATATGCAACTTCCCCTATTACTACCTATGTTTCTTTTCCAGCTCCTCCTTCTGATGGGGTCGCCAGTGCTTCCACTCTTTCATGTTGTCTTATCCTTTCAATCTGAACAATTGCTTCATATTTAGTGCCTTTGGATATTGTTTCAATTGCTTCCTTTGAGCTTTCTCCTCTAATAATTTTTCCTACACGAATTTTAGATGAATTAGTGTGTGTGTGTGGGGGGGTGTTGTTTGTTTTTCTAACTTTTCTGAAATTTTGGGAGCAATAAATCTACCTTTATTATCCCTATACCTACTCATAAAAAACAAAAACACAAATTTCTAACTATCAAATGTAAGAGGACAACCTGACTTCGGAGCAACCCCACCAAAGTGGATGTGCAAGTTCTTACATCTTGTCTTACCATCTTCTCTCCACCCTCAAATCATCCTTAAATCAAATCCAAACTCATCAAACCAATGAAAAATTCAAAATGCTACCTATTATCGTTTACAACTGCCTGACAACGACGCCAAAATGTTGGTGTATAAATATGTTCAATATATTACACTCATCTATATGTCATTCCGGGATTCATAATCGAAAGGGTTGTTACACTATATGTTCCTAGAACATATAACCTACCTATGTTTGTTGTATCTAGCTTAAGTAGGAACTAATTAATAACATAATACTTTGTTTCTAAGATTTATGAATACTTCACACAACTTTAAACTTAGTAGAGAAAACTGATAACAAAACTTCTTGATCAAATAGTCAATCAAAAGGTCCTTTCTTAGGTGACAAGTATGTTCATTCCATGCTTATGAATTAGAGAGATGAACTTAAGATCTTGTTCCCTGTAGCAATGAAAAACAATGATTAAAAATCAACTTCAGTCACTCTTGAAACAAAAATCAATTTCAACTCTATTGTATTCAAGCAAACCTTCTTTAGTACAGGGAACAACCATCATGACTGAGAGACTTCATTATGGAATATGAAAATGAGAGATAAATTCCTATGGTTCATGTACCCACTAAGAAAACTACAATCACAAACTCAAAGTAATAACATTTTCTTGACAATCCCACACATCAATTTTTATCAATTGAATATCAACCTGCAATATTAGAAAAGGAAACTATCTATTTGGTCTAGTATTTGATTAGTCACACTAATTTGGAATAGAATGACTTTACGATGAACTTTTAAAATGTAATTGAAATCGTTGACAACACACCACTATTAAATACTCACACAATCACACAAAGCATATACAAGGAGGTTTACCTTGGTTGGGGCGGTGGGCCCTTGCCGAACCAACAAGGTACCTCTAAGAAGATAACAGACTAAAACGTTCTAATCATACTCAGGAATTGCACAACAGATCATTTTCATTTCTTCAACTTGGGACTTGAATCAACAGTTCATCATCTCATACATAAAAGCAATGTGTATCATCTAGTTCTTACTACTTGCTTTATTACATCCATCATGTTCTATCGCATATACAACATCCCTTATAAAGAAGGTGAGCCAATACTATCAAGATCTAAGGATAAGTATCAAATAGTTTTTAAAATATTACAATTGGTATTTCACATCGAATCCCTAGGGATGGACTTCACCGTCATGACATGAAGTGCATGAGTGATGAAGTCTATCGTGATCTTGAAAACTAATTTAGAGGCTTCGATCCAACTAACTTCTTGGAATCTCCATCAACATACTCGTTCAATAGGTGAATTATGGAAACAAGGGTTTGGTACCGGAATACACACAGTCGCAAATCTGAGTACTGGATTAGGTGCATGGGAGTACCGGAATGGGCACAAGACTTGGTACCAGAATGGCGTAGAGTGTGAAGGTACCAGAATGGATGATGAGTTGTGCTAGTATCGGATGCCATGTTGTATAAGTACCAGAATAGCGTTGAGCGGACAGTACCAGAATAGGTGGATATTTGGGTACTAGAATAGAATTGGTACTGGATTACGTTGTAGCTTGTAGTACTAGAATGGTGAGTTACTGGATCAAAACTGCTTAGGAGTCAAACAATTAGGATCACACAAAATCAAACATTTTAATCGAATTAACTCAAGAAAACTAAACAAATCATGCCTTAATCATAAGTTACCTCTCTATGTACATGAACAAGCTCATCAGGTGTATTTATGGAGGAAACAATCAAGTATATATTCATAACATAGGAAAAACAGGCTCAGAGACAGGGTAATATAGGGAATTAGAAGTGTCAAAATGGAGACTCAACAACTACATGGTTTTAACCTCTACAGATATCTGCATAGATTTTGTTGATATTCTTGAAAGAAAAGACGAATCCTCAGTTGATAAATTAATGTTAAACTAAGGTTTTTTTTAGGACATATTTAGAGCCCAACAATGAGCATGTAGAAAATCACAAATAGATGGTTGGGGATGGTTGGATACGATCTCTTGTCTTAGTTTTAATGGATATGCAACCATGCATTCTTTATTGGAACACAAACTTAGGAAATTTATTGAAAACCCTAATTGAGGGTCGGTCGTGAGTGTAACAGATGAAGGCACAAGGTGAGTTATTTGAAGGATATAGGGTATATAAGGCACAATCTACTGAACCCTAATATGATCAAAGTGACTAGTTGAGAGTTGAATCCAGTTATCACTATCTTGCAGTTGTTTTTAAGCTCATAGAAGCTAGTTATCCAATTTGCAGTGGTATGTACACTAAAAAAGGTAGCAATGACACATCCATTGCTAGATACAAACTACACTATTGATATGGAGAGATGAATTCCACATAAAAACCATAGCATAGACACTTTGGCTATTATTGCATTGTTCAAAATAGGAAATAAGTCGAGTGTGGATCATTTGATGAATAAAATCATGAATTTTATGCTAGATATGATAGATGAGTTCAATATGGTTCTTGTGGAAGTGATTTTATCTTTGTGCTTAAAGTTCCCATATAAGTATCGATCACTAATGAACATTCTAAGTAATATACTTAAAGAAGAAGGGAGGGGTGGAGCAAATTAGGGTAATCGTCGGTCTAACTTCGTGTGAGGAAAGCCACTAGTAGAGATTATTGTGCATGATGGAATGTAATGGTATCATTATGTGTGATGGAATGCGACTGGAGTGAAACAAAATTGGATAGATTCATGAGAGTGATCGATAAAGGGTGACGGGAGCCAACGATAGAAAAATACTCAAATTAGGGTTTTTGTATTAGGGTTTTGCAGACTGATTTAAACTATCCACTTGTAGAAGAATACCTCATATCTAACACCAAATGAGGGTGTTAATGGTATTATAAAGACTAATGTAGCGAGGGAATAACCATAGGTGTTTCTACTTGTAGGCATATGGTCAGGGAATAACCACAGATTAAATGCCCATGGTAGACTAGCAGGATAGCAGGCATAGAGAGGGTGTTTCTGGACACATGTAGACTGCTCATATGCTATGGAAAACTACATAGCATATTCCAGGCCTAGAAAACTATAGGCTATGATACCACTATTAGAAAGTGAAAATAGATATGCATGAGTTACATTAATTCATCAATATGATACAGATATAAATACATCAATGTGACCTTTAGACTCATATTCCAAGATCTCTTGGACTTCTAATAAGGTGAGTGCACAAAGTTGATGGATGCAAAAGTGGCAATTGGGTGCGAAGGAATGCGTACACGTAGGAACGCGTGCACGTTCCTAGAAACGTGCATGTAGGAATGCTTGCATGTTCCTAGAAACATGAATGCATTCTTAATCTGATAGCCTTTTTACTCACCGAACCACCACATATACTTTCCAACTTGGATTATTTAGGAACACGCACGCATTCCAAAGAAGCACATGTTTAGGAACATGCATGCATTCCTAAAAAAAAATGAAATTAAAATAATGCACGTACGCTTTAGGAACCCACACACATTCCTAAAGAACACACATTATTAGGAACATGAACATGGACATGTTCTTGTTAAGATCAAATATCCCTCTCTCTCTCTCTCTCTCTCTCTCTCTCTCTCTCATCTACCCCCTTGTACCCCCCTCTCTTTCCCTCCCCAGCTTCCCCCCTTTTGACCCTCTCTCCATTTATCTTCCTCTCTTTCTCCAATCTCTCTCTCCCTCTCTCTCCCTCGTTATCTCCCCCTCTCGCTCTCCCTCTCCCTTTCTCTCTGCCCCATTTTCCCCTCTCTTATTTCCTCCCTCTTCCCCTCTCTCTCTTCCCTGTTATTCCCCCCTTCTCTCTCCCTCT